>JARHVA010005730.1:772500-1120211 GCA_037957365.1 Torreya grandis
ACGAATAAGAAAAGATAGAGAAAACAAAATTTAAAAAGTGACAGATCAGAGGTAGAAGTAAAAGATATTTATAGAAAAAACCAATGTAAATATATAATAATGAAGTGAATTACATTTCATTGACTATATAATTTTACCAAATGACTATGATAGAAACCTAATCATTGTGTTTTCTATGCATATGTTTACTACATAATTTGAGATATCTTAATTAGGGTTTTGCTCAGAAGAAATCATTGTTTATCTTCTCTTATCTTTAAAACCTTAATGGAATTTTGATATATTTAAAACCTAAAATAAGAGAGTGGAGTTTAAGAGGTTTATCTAACCTCAATCACCCCTTGATGATTGATCGATGCCTATGTATCCAATAATCTATGGAGGGAAATCAAGTCCACATAGTTCTCCCACCTAGAGTGAATGTGTAATTTTGATCCTTTGACTATATGTACACAACTAGAAGATGGATTTAATACATTACAATGATATCTATTGAATTTTTTGAAGGGATATTAAATTGGATTATGGTTGATCCTTGTGAGATATGATGAACTTGGAAAGAGTAGGGAAGATTTTCTAAATATGAAAAAAGTGTAAAATATTGAACCAAGTGAATAACAAGTGGTCTTAATGAGTAACTATTGATATATATTTATAGATTTTTTTTTAAATTTCCTTTAGCTAACCTTATGAAATGCATGAGAGAACCCAAAAGGATGTTTTGTATTTCAAAAACTATCCATTATTTGTCACATAATGTGATCAACATATGTTGATAGGGATGCACCACACTTATGTATGTTTAGCTTAGACTTATGAAAAATGATAAAGGACACATACCCTAAAATAGAAATAGTTTAAAGTTGATTTTAGATAGATTGAGAATTTGACACTAATATTTATTTTTAATAGTAACAACCTAAACATATCAAACTAGGATTAGAGGAATGTAAAATAAGAGTCATATAATTAGGCAAAAAAAATTTGGTTTAAAATGTGTCAATAATTATCATTTCCATGTACATGTGACTAGATTTATGTATTTAAATTTTCCTCACTTATTATAGTAATGAAATTTATAGATTAAGGGAGAAATAATTGAGCTTGAGTGTGTAAGCCACACATTTTTTTTGAGTAAATACTTTAATTGTGAAGGGCACATAAATTTAGAAAACTCTGCAACAACTTATGAAGTAATATTTTTATTTATTTAAAATTTGAAAAATATTGAACATTAAAAATTGAAAATTAGAAAGAGAGTAAGGGAGGAGTACATATGTATATAGGTGAAACCAAATTAACCTATAACCTATAATTATTGATGGAGAAATATGCCCCCTTGTTGAATCACTTATATAATTTTAACCAATGGTCAATTGAGAGTGATAAACTCCTCATTTGAGTAACTAAAAAAAAATCAATTTGGAAAGATGCATTATTATAATCTCATAGATATGGAGTAGTAGCCAATGTACTAATCTAAAAAAGTGGAAAAAAGATAGGCTCATTAGAATTGATGTCAAGGTCATTGAGTATCACTAGACTCAAATGTAAATAGAATTCATCGACTCAAATCAAAATGTTATAGACAAATATATATTTTAATTTCATGATCAAAAGAGAATGAATACTAATCATTCCCCCATGATGACTACATTTCTCATAGAATATTTCAATGAGTATTTTGCTTTTGATCTTTGAAATTTGAATATGTGCATGAATAAGTATCATTTATTTTAAAAATTTAAAACTTGAAACTTTTATTTTTTGAACTTTAAATACTTGAAAATTTTAATTTTAAAACTTTAAATAAGCATGAACATGAATGAGTGTAATGCCCCCAAAATTGTGAAAAAATGATAAAGAATGATATGTATCTATATGTTCAATTGTAGTTATTTTTGTAACATGTAACATTAATTTTGTAATAATTTTACATATGCACATGCATATGGATATGTAGTCAAGTGTGTATGATTATGTATTTTGAGTCTTTGAAACGTGAGTGCATATGCATGTGAAATTCACCCATGTGAAAATATATATTATATGTTTGATTTTTGAATTGATTTAAATATTTGAAAACCTAAATCCTATTATATAATTTGATTTTACAATTCTTAAAAATCTTTGAAAACTTGTAGTTTGTATTTTTTAAACCTGTATTCTATATCTTTGAACTTGTATCCTATCCCACATCTATTCATGGAGGCTTGGAAGATAACCCCACCATAATGCCTCCATTTTCAAATGCGGGATGTAGCTTTTAAGTCAATCATATAAAAAGAAGAGTTGATGTATCATGTGATAAATAAATGATAATATAGTGTTATGTCATCATGTTGGAGAGTATGTCATCATAGAAATGCAATTGTCATTAAAATATGTATTTACCAAAATGTATGTGAGGCATACAAGTGTTATTTTTAGATAGATATAATAATGAATAATGTAATAAAGTAACAATATTTGAAGTAGACTAAACAATAATTATGCATGTTATGTATCATGTGTTGGGGATCAACCAACAATATGATTACACTTATGAAAGCAATAAACCATGAAATTAAATCAGATAGATAAGTAACTAGAATCAGATAATAGCAAAGAATAAGAGATACAAGAAACCACCCTAAAAACTTGTATTAAACTCTTTACAAAAGGAATACAATTGAAGAAACTTCTTTCTTCCACACCTCTCTCAGATGCACAAGATCTCTCTCTAGATCTCTATCCCTTAAGAGCTCTCTCTCTCAAGTACAATCAACTCCAACAACTTGGATTGATACAACTCTGTACTATTCTTCAACATTCACATACAATGAATTACTACAATAATCACACTAAGCTAAGAAGATCTAATTCTACATATAGAATTAGGAAACTTGAGCATGCACTTACAACCAACAGTTAAGCCTCTTGAACAAGGGCTCTAAAAACAATCTTACTAATAATATAAATGCGAACTTAAGACTAAGACTTAAACTCATCATGCAAACACTCGCTTTTGTCCTCAGAAATAGCATTCTGGATGCACAGGTAACCGATGCCGGTTCTTGCCTGCTTGCCTGTGACCGACGTCGGCCGATCATCTGCCGATGCTAGCGTCTCTTCAATTGCATCGGATCGACGTCAGTCGCTCCTGAGCGATGCCGATGACTGTGTAAACCTACAACTTTGGTAATGCACTCATATGTGAAGCTTTTAGGCTCCACACCTTAACAATCTCCCACTTGGAGATAAATAGCTGCACCAGTACCTGTACAACAACATCTTCTAACTCCTCCATCTTCAACTCAATCATGAAGACCAATAGAAGTTGAATGAAGATTCAACTTCTCCTTTATAACCGGCTTGGTTAACATATCAGCAGGATTCCTATCTATATGGATCTTCTCCAGCTTCAAATTGCCATCTTCCAAAACTTGTCATATGAAATGGTACCTTAGCTGTATGTGTTTTGTTCTTAAATGAAAGGCTGAGTTCTTAGCCAAATGGATTGCACTCTGACTGTCACTATACAATCTGTAACTCCCATGCTGCCTTCCAATCTCTTCCATGAACCGTGTCATCCATATCATCTCTTTGCTAGCTTCTGTGGCTGCAATATACTCTGCTTTTGTAGTTGACAAGGCAACAACCTTCTACAACTTAGATATCCAGCTAACCGCCATTCCACCTACAGTGAAAACATAACCTGTAGTGCTCCTCCTGCCATTCAAATCACCTGCCATATCTGAATCTACATAACCATGTAGAGAAGTATCTGAACCTCCATAACACAAGTGCCTACTGCTGGTTCCTCTTAGATATCTAAGGATCCAATGAGCTGCTTTCCAATGTTCCTTACCTGGATTGGCCATATACTTACTTACAACTCTCACTGCTTGGGCAATATCTGGTCTAGTACACACCATTGCATACATCAAACTTCCTACTACGGAAGAATATGGAACCTTACTCATGTACTCTACCTCATCATGTGAATTAGGACATAGTTCTTTACTCAATTTAAAATGTCCAGCCAAAGGTGTGCTTACTGGTTTAGCATCCTGCATATTGAACCATTTCAACACCTTGTCCACATAATCCTCTTGAGACAATATCAACCTGTGATTTTTCCTGTCTCTCTTAATGCTCATGCCAAGGATTTTCTTTGCTGCTCCCAAATCCTTCATAGCAAACATTTGAGCTAATTTCACCTTAAGCTCAGAGATATCCTGCATTTGTGATCCTGTAACCAGAATATCATCTACATACAACAATAGAATAATATATCTACCATTATCCAATCTCTTAAAATACACACAATGGTCAGATTGACACCTACTATAGCCATGCTCAGTCATAAACCTGTCAAATTTCAAATACCACTGTCTAGGAGCTTGCTTGAGGCCATACAAGATTTTCTTCAATCTGCACACTAACTTCTCCTTACCTTTGACCTCAAATCCTTTCGGTTGTTCCATATAAATTTCCTCATCCAAATCTCCATGAAGAAATGCTGTCTTAACATCTAGCTGCTCAAGATGTAAATCCTCAATAGCAACCAAAGACAGTAGAATTCGTATAGAAGTCATTTTAACAACAAGAGAAAAAATCTCACCAAAATCAATACCTAGATTTTGTGCAAATCCTTTCACTACCAATCTGGCCTTATATCTCATCTGTCCATTCTCACCTTCTTTCAACCTGTAGGTCCATCTGTTCTTCAGTGTTCTCTTACTAGCTGGCAATTCAACCAAATCCCATGTTTGGTTCTCTCTTAAGGACTCCATCTCCTCAACCATGCCATGCTCCGATTGACTCTTGGACTCCACCTATATTACTTCTTCAAAACTCTCTAGTTCTCCACCATCAATTAGCAATAAATAGAATAATGAAGGAGAATATCTAATTGGAGGCTTACTTACCCTTTCAGACCTCCTGATGGGTGTCTGAGACTCGTTCACAACATGTTGTCCACCCAAATTCTCTGACAGTGACCAACCTCGGTCACCTACATACCTGCTACTAGCCGATGCCGGTTCTTCCTGACCGACGCTGGTGCCTGTCCTGCCGACATTAGTCTCTATATGACCAACATCGGTTTCTATTTTTTCGATGCTGGTTCCTATCCTACTGACGTCAGTCTCTGTGTTTTCCTATAAGTGATTATTTCTTTTTCCCATGAGCTCATTTTGGACCGTCACCTCATCCAATTCACTATTGCTCTACCCAGATTGATTCAGCTTCTTTAGCTGATCACTATACATCACTTTTTCATTGAAAACAACGTCATGGATCCTAATTATCTTGTTAGTTCCTAGATTCCAAAATCTGAAACCAAAATCATCTGAGCCATAGCTAAGAAATGTGCACCTCATAGACTTAGCATCAAGATTCTTTCTATTTTTCTTATCTACATGCACAAAGGCTTCACAACTGAAAACTTTGAGAAAAGAGAGATCTACCTTTTTACCTATCCAAGCCTCTTCTGGAATTCCACCATCCAGAGCTGTAGAGGGTCCTCTATTAATCAGGTACACTGCAGTGTCAACAGCTTCTACCCAAAACTCTAAAGGCAAACTAGCATGCAATCTCATACATCTTGCATGCTCCATGATTGTTCTATTCATCCTTTCAGCAATTCCATTTTGCTGAGGTGTCCTTGGAACCATCATTTGCCTATGGATTCCATGCATGTAACAATACCAGTTGAACTTATAACTGCAGAACTCTCCACCATTGTCTGATCTCAGGCACTTTAATATTTTGCCTGTTTCATTCTCAACCATAGCTTTCCAAATCTTAAAAGTCTCAAATACATCAGATTTCTTCTTAATACAGTAGATCCATACCTTTCTTGTAGCATCATCTATGAACAAAACATAGTACTGTGATCCTCTAATAGAAGCTACCTGAGCCGGTCCCCACACGTCTGTGTGAACAAGCTGCAACTTATGCTTCTTCTTTGTAGACCCAGTCTTGAGAAAACTAACCCTTTTCTGTTTTCCAAATACATAGTGCTCACAAAATTCTAGATCCATGCTTTTCAAATCTGAAAGCTTACCTTTAGACTTAAGAATTGACATCCCTTTCTCACTCATGTGGCCAAGCCTTGAGTGCCACAATTTTGCATCCACATCTGAAGTAGATAATACAGAAGGAGAATTATTAGTAACACAATTACACAAATAGAGAGTACCTACTCTCTTACCTCTAGCCATAACAAGTGCACCCTTGGTCACCTTCCAAGATTCTGTTGTGAGAGTTACTGTACAACCCTCATCCCCTAACTTTCCTACAGAAATCAAATTTCTCTTCAAGCTAGGAACATGCATAACTTCTCTCAACACCCATGTGTTGCCATTCTACATTTTCAGCTGCACTTTACCTTTGCCAATAATTTTATAGGGTTCATCATCCCCTAGATATACTATTCCAAAATCTCCATGGATATAGTCACATAAATATTCCCTATTAGGGGTAGCATGAAAAGATGCACCAGAATCTAACACCCAAGATTCTATATTATTATGCAAAGAGAATATTAAAGCATCTTGTGCAATACCTGCAACATTTGCTTCTTCTTTTCCTTCGTGTTGATTGTCCTCCTTAGGCTTTGACCAGCAATCTCTGCTTATGTTCCCCATCTTTCCACAATTCCAGCATTGTGGCCTTCTGCCATTTCTGGATTTGGATCTGCCTTTCCCCTTAGACTTGGATCTTGATCTCCCTTTCTTGCTCTTCTCTTTTTGCCTTCCCCTGCTCTCAAAACTTAAAGCATTCCTAGATGTCTCTTCTGTGCTTTTCCTACGAATTTCCTCATTCAAGATAACACTAACAACATCCTCTACTTTTAAAATATTTGATGCAGATGCAGTATTGCTAACTGCCATTACTAAGCTGTGTCAACTTTTAGGTAAAGAACATAATATTAAAAGAGCTTTTATTTCATCATCAAATACAATTTTGACTGAACTTAATTGATTTAAAATACCATGGAAATCATTCAGGTGATTAGATACAGATCCACCTTCCTGCATATGCAAATTGAATAGCTGCTTCATAAGATATACCTTATTGGAAGCTGAGGGTTTTTCGTACAAATTTGCTAGAGTAGTCATCAACTCTACCGTTGTTTTTGCCTATGATAAATTAGATAACACAGTAGATGCTAGACTTAGTCTTATAGACCCTAGAGCCTTTCTGTCAAGAACTTCCCATTCTTCATCCTCCATGTCTGTGGGCTTCTTTGCAATCCCACCTAACGATAAGTATAGATCCTTTTGATACAAATAGTCCTCTATCTACATTCTCCAATGTTGATAGTTTTTGCCATTGAACTTCTCCATTCTTAGTTTACTTTCATCTGCCATTGCTTCTCCCACTCAAACATAAATCCCTACAGAAACTCCTGTGAGCAACCTATAATCAATAAACACTACACAGATCTAAACCACCTGTTAGTGAACCTGAGCTTTGATACCAATTATTGGATATCAAACTCTAAACCTACAACCAAGGCTTTGATACCAATTGTTGGGGATCAATCGATAATATGATTACACTTATGAAAGCAATAAACCACGAAATTAAATCAGATAGATAAGTAACTAGAATCAGATAATAGTAAAGAACAAGAGATACAAGAAACCACCCTAAAAACTTGTATTAAACTCTTTATAAAAGGAATACAGTTGAAGAAACTTCTTTCTTCCACACCTCTCTCAGATGCACAAGATCTCTCTCTAGATCTCTATCCCTTAAGAGCTCTCTCTCTCAAGTACAATCAACTCCAACAACCTGGATTGATACAACTCTGTACTGTTCTTCAACATTCACATACAATGAACTACTACAATAATCACACTAAGCTAAGAAGATCTAATTCTACATATAGAATTAGGAAACTTGAGCATGCACTTACAACCAACAATTAAGCCTCTTGAACAAGGGCTCTAAAAATAGTCTTACTAATAATAGAAATGTGAACTTAAGACTAAGACTTAAACTCATCATGCAAACACTCACTTCTATTCTTGAAAATAGCATTCTGGACGCACAGGTAACCGACGCCGATTCTTGCCTGCTTGCCTATGACCAACGTCGGCTGATCATCTGCCGACGCTGGTGTCTCTTCAACTGCACCGGACCGACGTCGGTCGCTCTTGACCGACGCCAGTGACTGTGTAAACCTGCAACTTTGGTAATGTGCTCATATGTGAAGCTTTTAGGATCCACACCTTAACATCATGGAACCTTTTAATCAAGATCAAAAGCATACAATCACAACCCAAAATAATGTCACATAATATCTAACTAAGGCCAAGGGATGCATATAAGGAGCATGTTCAAATTTTGCATAAATAAATATTACACACATATGTACAAGGGCCACAAATAATAGACATGTTTAAATGTTGCACAAACCAATCAAAAATATCATAGATATGTTTAAGAAAATTTGACATAAGGGCCAAAGGTGTTTAACCCTAAATTGACGATATGGGGGTATCTAGGGTTAAGAACATATAAATGAATAAGCACAAGGCTGATAAGCATATTTATAGTAGACTAATTAATTTTCAAACTCTCATATAAAAAATATTATAAATTTAAATGATGAGATATCCCAAAAGTAGAAAGTAAAACTATTGATTGATATTGCAATAATTTAAAAATAAGAGTAATTACATGGCTTACTATGTGCATGTAGATTTGGGTTGAGATAGGATGGAATTGGACAAGATCAAGATATTAGATTAGTTTTCAGATTTTGAAATTAAAAATCTTGTGGCCTTAGATGATTGCATAGGATATGGATAGGTGTGTTGATGTTGGTGTCTAAAATAAACACATGTCCTATATGAAATACTAACTAGATCTAGATGTGACTAGCTAAAGCCTTATAGGTTTTATATCACCTTTATTCTAGTGTATTTATATTGTATACACATGTCATTACTTTTTATCAAATGATCAAATCTAGATTCCTCACCCTTAGAGTAAATGTGGGTAAAATGGGTTAGTGGGCATATCATCTCTGTATACACATAATATTTTCAAACTTTATCAATTACTAATGATTTCTATCTTACAAGAACCCATCGAGTCTTAATCTCTCTAAGTGCATGCCTTAAGGGGTACATTAGGAAAGGGTTGGGTAGACCATTGGTGCTTCATAGGGTTGTTTCCCTTATACTACCACTTGATACATACACAACCATCTCTTAAAAACATTTTCCTAAGCTTGGCCTCCTCTCTTGCACCCTCTAGTAATTTTTTTCCTTCATTATCCCTCTCCTAGCCTAAAATCCTTTTTGATAGTTTGTGTTACACTTTTAGTCTCATCAACCTTGTACTCTAATTGATAAAACTTATTTAGGGTCTAGGTCAGCCCCTATCTAACCTATACCAAGACATAATTTATTTTTTTCAATAAAAATACAATATCAATTGGGTCAACCTTGTCATATAAACTTTTAGAAAGGACTAGGGTTATATCCATCTATATAAAAACATACATTTCACCATTATTAGAGAGAAAAAAAGAGCTAATTATTAATGTGTGCTTCTTTACAATCTACTCTTCTACCATTCTACTTGAGGAGTCTTAGCTTAAGATTTCTACTTGGAGAAGAATCTTGTCTTGTGGAAAAGTCTTGGATGCTTTGGGCTTTCTTATAAATCCTTACATACCAAAAAAATATTATTAATCACCTTTAGTGAAGGGAGAGATTAAGTCTTGATGGGTTCATATTCAACGTAAGTATCTCTAACTTTTTTCCTCTCTTTAGTAGATATAGTATCATAATTAATGGATTTTGAATATATTTCTCTTGCCATGCATTAGGGTCTTACCTATATATAACTTAAATAGGATTATCTTATGCATGTTCACTTTTATGTTTTGATAACCAAATTTGTGCCATAGGCTTTGGTGAGCACTAGATTAGACTTTTAATTTACTTATTATTTTAGTGAATATGAAAACATAGGACCTAATTAGGGTTATTGCATAGTTTTCCTTGACTGAAGGCTTTGGAAGTTTCCTTAGTGATATTATTGTGGTAAGAGATCCCTTGGCTAGGTTTACCAGATCCATATTGGTCATGACTCTAAATATATAATGTGTCAAAAATCATAAGTGTAAGTAGGATTTATCTTATACAAGCTAGGATTGATTTATAGATCAATTACATTTCCCTTTGCATATATTGTTGTGAACCTGACGTGAATATAACACTTGAAGGTTTTCTTTCACACCATAATTTTTATCATATTATTATATTTTTACATATTTATAGTACTATATAAAACTAGTTGGTATAGTTCTAACTTTTTGTGCACAATTTTAACACACAATCACTTCAAAATGACTTTGTTCTTTCTATGTAGGTCTTCATCAACTACAGGTTTTTGGATCAAACATTTCAACATAGTAATATTCTTCAGTTCTTGATTATCATACACTATCAAATAGGTCGAATAAGTTTTATAATTATTTTTAAAAACATACAAGTCAATGAACACTATCAAACAAGTCAACCCTATTCCTTATTCTTCTTCAACATATAGGGTTTTACCAAACTTGGTCAAACTAGTTGACTTAATTTGCATAATTTAAAAGTAGAAAATAAAGAATTTTAACATGAAATTCACAATCTAAATCATCTTAAAACCTATAAAAGTTCCTTCCTTTTCACTCTTTGCCATTTCATTATATCTTCTAGTTCTATTTTTCACAAGTTGGTAGTCTTTAAAACTACAACCATATAACTAACTAGGTCAACCTAGTCAACATAGTTCTATAGTTTGTCTTCTATTTGAGAGACATAGTTGACCTATTAAAATTTATTCTCAAAGACCTTGATTTAATAGGATAGAAGAAACCCAATTGACTCTATTCTATACTATTTGCATACAGTGTCACCTAAACTGACTCTATACTATTCTTAATCAAGGAATTAACATCTATTTGTTAGTAATTAATTAACACTTCCTTTTGAAATATTTGAATGCTTAGAGTAACTCACATAGTATAAATATGTTATTTTTTAAATTAAAATTTTATTTAAAGTATTTTACTCTTTTTCATACACTACCAAATAACTTAATATTCAAAACACATTTAAATATTTGTTTTCCCAAGGCCTACCTATTTGGATTTCATCACCAAAGGCGAATTCAAATTGTTTTTCTAATCAAGTATAAATATGTGGTTAATGGTATATATTGGAAAATAACCCAACATGATTATCTTTATGGGATTATGAATTAAGTGGGAAGGCCCCAATACTAAGCCAATATCATTACTATAATATATATTCTTTCAACCCGAAGATCCTGAAACCAACTTTAGAATACTTTCTACTTCCCTATTTTAGCCAACTTTTCTATGACATTATAATCAATTTTTTTAATAATTTAATAACACTTAAGGTGACCACTTAGTTGGCATTTAATTTTTAGTTTATTTCTTTCTCTTTGATCATTGCATGTTGTATTACAAAACTTGCATTAGCTAGAGTTGGTGCAAGGTTTATGTTATGTGCCCCAATTAGATCAATCACATTGATCTAATTATTTGTGTGTTTGATTTAATTATTTCTCTAATTAACTTGTAAATAATTTATCTTATTTCATAACACTATCATGTTGGTCGATGCAGTCTCTTACAGACTATGTTTTACCTTCCTACTAGTAGTACATAGTCAACCTACATGACTGTGCCTTATTCTCTCTCTAATCTACCCTGTATCCAACAATACATAATTGACCCATATAACTCTATAATCTTCTCATCCTATGTTTTAATATTACTCTATCGACCTAGTTAACTTGGTACTTGTTAGATGAGTTTGTCCCTTGTTAGATGACCCTTTTCTTTTATTTTGTTGAATTAGTTCTCTATTTGGCCAAATCTATTCTTGATTCTCATTTTTATTTACTAAGTTTTTAAAATCTCATCAGGCATCATGAAATCCCCTATAATAATCTTTTTAGACAACCTAAATCCATTTAGACACTATATGGGGTGATCTTTTCTTCCTTTTTTTACTTCCCAAGAGAATACTTACTCTTGGATTAATTCTTCCCCTCCCTCATCTACAATTTTTAACATGGTTCAAATCACACCTCACAATAAGGTAGGTGGATCAGATCCTTTCTATACCTATCAAGATAATTCCCATCTTCAAGCATCTCATCATAATGTGGGAGCATTTAACACAATTCTATCTAACAACCCCAATAGTAATATACCTCTTAACAACCCTCCTTATGATACCAATATGGGGAGTCCTCCTACAAATACTAACCCACCAATTCATACAAGCCAAATTATTGCACATATAGTGAAAAAAATGAACATAATGAAAAAATCAAACACCTCCCAAAATATGTAACTACAACATAATTTAACCAACATGGATAATTAACCTCCCATTCTTCTCCCTCAAAATAACCAAAATTTTATTCCTCCACCTCCTAGAGATGCTATGGGAAATGTCATTCACCAACCTATCATGAACAATAAGATGCTTAAACACATAAAAAATGAACCTTTATCCCCTTTCATTATTTCCATTGATATTGATAACATATCTCCAACTATTAAGTATGATGGGACTAAAGACCTAACATCTTTTCTCAAGGCATTTGACAATATTTACAAAGAATGGATCAAAACTAATACTTTCACTGCAACTACATTTTTTGTAAAACATTCAATAATGATGTATTAAATTATACAACTAACTTCCCAAAAAATTTGTATGGAAACTAGAGGATTTAGTCAATACTTTAGTTAAAGATTTTAAACATAATGATCTTCCCAAAAATTGCCATAGCCATTTCATCAATGCTAAGCAATCTCCCACTGAATCAGCTCATGATTTTATGAAGCGATGGAAATATTTGGCCCAAAAGGACAACCATAACATGACTAATGATACTCTATTTAAACTCTTTATAACTACCTTAACTCATCTTCAATATAAGGTTCAAAAGTTTGGCCCTCAAATGCTCAATGAAGCTCTTGACTAAGCCAAGCATCAAGACTTCTTAATGAAATAGTTTGAACCTAATACCAAATTCCTCATGGGATATTTTCAAAATTATACCAATGTAATAACTAGTAATAATCATTTAACCAAGATAGGAATTTCCAAATCCAACAATCACTCATCTTACCACAGACCATTGACTGTATAGAAAATGAAATAATTAGCACCCTCTAAACCATTTACTTATCCCAATCATCCTCCCAAATGATATGACCCTAATAATTTTTGTTGATTCCATGCTAACATTGGTCACTCCCATGAAACTTGTAGATGGATTAACAAATTTTTTGTCCCATATATGATTGGTGATACTTTTAATCATGAATCCATGATTCAACTCCATTGTAAATAGTACAATACTGCTTCTCAAAAATGACAAGCTCCCAAAGCTTCTTATTCTCATAACCAAAAATATTTTTCCACATCTAATGCTCAACAAGATAAAAAGGTGGTTTGTGCCATTAACATTGAATATAACTAATATTATAATAATTCTCAATATGTTAATGTGGCTAAGGTAAATTATCACCAAAAACTAGCTCATAAAGATCCTATCACTAAACTTAAGAAACCATTTTTGGAAAAGAAACTCCTTAGAGATGCTAAAACTACTCATCTAGCTTTGGTAACTCATGAGGAACCATATCCTTCTTATAACCTTACAACCACTTCTATTCCACCAAAATCTACATTACCTTCCAAAACTCTCATTGGTTATTCATCAAAAACTCATTGGAATTTCTTAGAGGAGCTCAACTCCATGCCTTGCAAGATTCCTCTTATGGAGTTAGTTCATGCCTCCTTTTATCATATAAAATTCCTTATAAAATAGTGATAATAAATTGAAGACCCATATTTTATATCTAAATAACCACCCTAGCATGAACCTCAACAAACCACTATGCATACCATTAAATGCATTTGTCCTTCAAAACCTTCCATCGAATTTCTTGAATAATACATGATTAATGATGAGATCCTCTTTTTCATTGATTATCTACCCATATTAATAAAAATATCCATCATTACAACCCTCATTCATAAAGTATTAGTATACAAAGGTTCCAATATTAATTTGACATCTTTGAGGCTCATCCAACAACATGGATATAATAAAGATCATCTCAAACAAACCCACCTAACATTTCATAGATTTGACAAAACTAATCAAAAACCACTTGGTTGTATTTAGATCCCTATTAAAATCAAACTTAAGAATATTTAAGCTAATATTATGGTCCTTAATTTACCCCTATCTAATAACATACTCCTAGGATGACCATGGACTCACAGAATGAGGGTTATCACCTCTTTTGGCAGCCAATGTATCAAGTTCCTTCATATTGGTAAAATGTATAAACATGCAGCTGATCCCAACCCTTAGAGTATTAAAATTACAATTTGTAAATCTCAATATCAGATTAATACCATTAAAACAATCAATAATTCTCCCTTACCTAAATTTGTCAACATAAATCTGCATTTACATGTCACTCTTGTTGATTTAGATGATGATGAACCTAATGACTTGAAACATACTTGTAACACTACTAATATTATTAGAGGTATAATCAATGAGAGGGGGGGGGGATAAATTAGTGAGACTAGACATTTCAATTTCAATTTCAATCATAATCCTTTCAAACTATTTATACAATCGTCATATATCAACTTGATTAAGCAACATTAACAAGAGGGCTTATTCATTCAATGCATACATAAGATCAAACACATAACTCACAGTTCCTATGGGAAAAACTCATGGGGAATAAAACCCAATCTCAAACCTAAAACACATGGATAATTTTCCTATAGTAAATTACAAACAAGATAATGGTCAAATCCTTTAGACTAAAAAATCTTGATCAAATCCTCCTGACCAAAGGCCTTTAGTGAAACACATGTTTCACAAGGAGCAATTACAGCTAAGGAAGATCAAGTTATTGAGACCTTTATTTGAACACCTAAACCTTAGAACTAATGTATTCAACACTTGATGATGTATCTTTGATTATCTAACCTCTACACAAACTCCCTCTCTATCTCATATAAGCCTCTCACATAGGCATGCCATAATCTCTCTCCTTCACTCAAACTATCCTATATGAACACTTAGACCTATTCAAATATCATAAAAATAAAATGGAAATATTATGACATAATAAATATGACCTAAATATCATAAAAATATTAAAAAATATAATCTGATTATCAACCCATCCACTTGGAACATCTACTTCTCCTTCGCTCCACAACTCTCATATGCAGACCTTGCACAAATCTTTTCAAAAGTCTACAAATAATCATCTTTGATTTCACTATATATAGATACTTCATGAATATCAAGAAAATATTTAATTTTTAGACACAATACATTCCTTCACCCTTAAGGCATCTTACATGGGCCGCACTTAAGTACAACACACTTTCAAATAAGCCTAAGTCACTTTTTAGGTCCTATGGAGATCCATTCACCTCTTTGACACTTCTCCAAGCAAACTAAGAATGAAAAACCACTTAAAATTGCATGTAACCATTAAAAATGATCTATAGGTATTCTTTAAGTTCTAAAAACCATCATATAACCCTTTTTCTTTAGCATAATTAGCTCAAACACTTCTCTATACACACAGTCACCATGAATGAACACATAGTCGACTTCTAAACCTTTGTTAATACTACATATGATTGGTCAAACCTTAATAATGCACATATATTATCCTCATAGATTATAAAACATTATAAAATATATAATTCATCATTAAACATCGAAACACCATCAAAATGAGCTAAATTACCCTTCTCAAGTTACATGTAGAACATAATCAAACACAGTCAAATTTGGAGTTCAATATATTTGTCTATACATACATTTAGATGTTAAAATATATATTTATATATCATCCGTGGATTTATATACAAATTTAATTTTTATATAATGGTCAAAATATTCATATATCAAAATTTATGGCTCAAAAACCAAACACTGGTCTTTCCTTTGTTAAATTCAAATATTTGATTTCAAATAGTCACACTTAAACTCAAAGACTACACTCACATATTATGTCCTCAATGTTTTAGATCAATCAAAAAACATTTATATTATTGTATAAATCTTGAGATTTAACTCATAGTACACCAATACCACATTTTAGACCTTAAATAGTTGACTTCATCTTGTGCAATCTTGCAATATTGACTCAATGCACACCATCGATCTCTGTAGATCAACCATGTCTTTATCTTATAGTTTTCACCATTAAATATTGCTTAGAAACCCCATGATAATGACACCTATCACCCTCACATGCCTTATTATCATTTATACTATTAAACTTCTATCATTTTTTATCATTCAAATCAACATGCACTATTAATCTTGATCTGTATGAACACCCATGAGTTGTTAGATCTCAGAAGTAAATCGATCTTTAACTTCATTAACCAATACAAAATTTAACATCTTTGACTTGATGCACATAATATATATTCACTATATGATCACTAGTGAGCAATTATATCTCCATATTATCCTGATCTTTAACATCATGCAACATAAAATATGGGGATCATTGTTATCTACTTAAAAGGCCACCTTTGAGCCTCAATAAATTTTTATATGCTTGGATGCATGATCTAAAATTTGGACCATAAGATCTCCTCACATATAATAATCCAAGCATATATAAAAATTATCCTGACATCTTTATATGTGTGAGATATAATTCTATTAAAATGCCTCCTTAGATTTATCTATCACAGAGCCAACTTATGCCTAGAACTATTTGGAAAGGCCAACTTTACACATGCATAGATTTTACGTGTTTCATCACTTGACCTAAAAGTTATCAAAAATAAAATAGGCACAAATAAAAATAAACCCATATGATAAAATTCTCTTGAAACATCTACACATGTGAGATATGACTATATTAATATGCTTACTTGGATCTTCTTACTACATTATAAATTTGGCAATGGGAAAACATTATCAAAATGCCTTGGAGCCCAAATTTGCACATACATATCTCTAGTTGTGATTCATCACATGACTTGAGACTTTTTGCATAGAAACTAGGGACTAATGTGATCATAACCATATGACCAACTTACTTTGACTCATCCACACATGATAATGGTGATGTCAATAAACTACCTACTCATCTTTTTTGCCATTGGACCCAAAATGTCTAGATGAAAAATATGGAATGCTAGATGAAATCCACTCATGTCATAAGCACTCAAATCATCCATAAACTATTAAAATACCCTTTCACATCATTGAATCACCATACTCATACTTGAGCATCTGAAACCATGCCAAAATAGAAAATCAACCAAGCCTCCTTCAAGCATACTAAGACAAGCACATTGCACATTTTGTCATTCACTTACACTATCAAGGCACTTCAACCACTCACCTGGACAATTATATGACATCACCATGACATCATTGAAAACTCTCCAATAATCTCACCCTTTTTTATTGATTTCAACACCCATCAATATACAACTCACCTTCCTTCTCTCTCTTTAAGCACTCTCAAAATAAGAACTTTCTCCCTATTTGACACAATGATAAAGTGGCAACCAAATGATCCTAAGGATATAAAAATATCATAAAATATGATAGGACCACCTTATAAATATGATACAAATGCCCCCTTACATTGATCTACCTTTTATTTGCTTTGTCAACTTCCTATTGCTACATGCGAACACTCTCTTCAACCAAGTACTGCAACCAATGAAGAAAGATCACACAAAAATCTAAAATATGATATGAATTACCAAGATACATTTGATAGAGACTCCCCATAATATTTTTGATCAATTTCACCTCCTGAGCATCTTTAGATCTCTACACACCATGAAAAACCATCATATAGGCTTATTAGCCTTCTCTCTCAAACCACCTCAAGGACCACCAATATAACTTCATTCCATAAAAATAATAGGAAATATGATTTTAAAAAACCTAAGAACTCACCTTGAAATATTCATGCCTTATTCTTTTAGAGAAACCAAACAAAAAAATCACTCTTCTTCTCACTAAACCTGTCTAGTCTCTTTGTAACCCTACTTGGAACATGTAGATCCCACAAATTTCATTAGACACACCACTAAGACATAAAAATTCATATATAGATAAATTTCATATGACCCATAAAGCAGACCAATTTTAAAAAATTATCTCATCATCTAAAATATACTTCCTTCACAAACCAACTTGCCAATTAGGCCTCCATCTTGACAAAAAAAATAATAATTTGAAAATGAAAAAAATTTAAATCTCTATGAATAATTATTTTACAACCTATTTGGCCCATTAATACTATTAATAAGCCTAATACCTCAAATCATAAGGCAAGCCATTTTTCTATCACATCCCAAAACCCTAGAAACTCAAAACAAATAGGGTTAACAAACCTCCTTCTGGTCAATGCACACCTATAAAACTTATTGCACACTTAGAGACACCCATCACACACTTCTAGACTAATATTTGAGATTCCATACCTTTGGAAACCCATAAATTTTATAAACCATTTTAGGACTTGCATATTCTTAAGCACAAACTAAGAAACCTGAGAGCAAAAAAAAAATTCAAATTTGACTTCAACATACCTTCAAATAATAAAACCAATTAGAGAATGATATAATAAGGTCAAAAAACCTTTCTATTCAAAAATATCATCTTGAAAAATGACAAATTCTCTTTTTATTTCTTGAAAAACTTTCAATCTAACCCTGCAGACTCAGCAAATATAGCTATGACATCACTCTGACATCACCACAACATATCTTCCATCTAGACATACCTAATCCAACTAAAGACACTCATTTATAACCTTATAGGATCATCTAAAGAAAAACAAAACAACACTTTCTTCTCCACTAAAAGGAGTCTCTTAAGAAGCATAGACTTAGACATCCTTTGCACCATAATGCTCTTAAACAAAGTGAATCCAAGAGTGGCCCACATCTCTTTAGTAACCACTAGAATCCTCTTATAGTTATATGAATTTTTGATCTTGTTCTTCTTTGTCTGAAATATGACAACTAGTTCCTTTTCTATATCAATCTCCTTCTCTCTTAAGGTATAATTGACAACACATGGAGCAACTATGGAATCTTGACATACCTTTTCATTTGAAGAAAAAACCTTAAATTTAGGAACCTCATCACTAGGTAATGACAATTGATTTTCTTTATATGATACATACTCAATAATGATAGGATGTTCACTTGGATCCATACACATCTCAGAACTAGCCTCAACTAGTACCTTGGTCTTCTCTATGAGCTTGGTCTCTTTATCTATAACATGAGTAGAAAAGAAATCCATTGGCACTCTTCAACTTCTAAAGAATTCTCCACCATATAAAATAGATTACTTCAATCTGCATACTCATCATGACTCACACTTACCACTTTTGGTTTCCATGAGCTAACTTGCCTTCTTCCTTGCACTCTTGGAGCCTAATTGAACCTATTTTTATTTATAGACTGTTGCTTGTAGAATCTAGCAATGTGACCAATCTTTTCAAAGTTGTAATAAAAAATACTCTTTAATGAAAACTCAACTCTTCTTACCTTATTTAGACAAAAACTATCAATGTGTCTAATGTCATGATAATTGAAACAAACTACTCTTTTTGAAGAAGACTTACCTTGCCTTTCCTTCTTTGGATAATGTTTAGCAAAGTGTACATCATTAAGATAGTTGAGGTTATTAATTTTTTTTACATATTTTGAATGATGACCCCCATCATATTCCCATGTAAACTCATTTCTAATAGGTCTTCTACATTCTATAGATCTATGCCCAAACTGATTACAAGTATAGTAGTAACCATTGAAATTTGCATACCTCATAACATTTGGTTGTCTGATCTAATTTATCTTCATTCTAATAGCACCTTCATTCCTTGTCTAATGATTTATCTTTAAAGGTTGATCCACCTTTCTCTCAATAACGTTCATGTCAACTTGAGAAGAAACTTTGGGATCTTCATTAAAACTAAATCCATATCTATCACTAGATAACTTTTGACTCTTTAGGAGATCATCTAGATCATTAGAACTTTTATCAAACTTGAAAAATGATTTCACCTTGCTTGTAGAATTCTCTAACTCATCTTTCAAAGACATAATCTTAGAATCATACCTTGAGCATTATTCATCTTTGGCTCTTAGACTCCTAGACATAGATTCTAACTTAGAATTAAGAAACATGACATCACCTTCATGCTCTCTAGAGTCTTCAACCAATCATGCCTCAAACACACTGAATTGTTTCTCATAGTCATTGAGTTTAGATTTCATCTTCTTATAGATATTATTCTCAATCTTTAATTCTTCAAGATCATTTGTCAATGCAGTCTCATAGTCCATCTCATATTCATCATCATCTAAATCACTCCAAGTAAACTCCTTTTGATGTGAGCAACTACCTTCCTTAGCCATGAATAGAGTTTCCTCTTCAACACGACCATCATGTTCATGATCAAACTATGAGTCACTCACTTCAATCTCATCTAATGAACTCAAATCTTCTTTGGTGTATAGATTCTTATTGTCCTTGAAGTACTTCTTATTATCAAACCTTCTGAATCCCTTTTTAAATTTATTAGACTTGAATGATCTCTTGCCATCATTATGACCTTGATCATTCTCTTCATCATCATCCTTCTTATACTTATAAGGGAACTTATTATAAAAATGTCCTATCTCTCCATGATTGAATAATTTTAGGGGTATTTTACCCTTATACTTTCCCGAATCTATTTTCAATTTTCTTTAAATCAAATCTATTAGTTCATCCTCATCTATATCATAAATATCATACTCTTTGGGTTTATTACCTTATAACTTCTTCTTTGTCTTCATTTTTATCTTGAATTTTGCTTCCTTATTTGGTGGTATATCATCATTATTTCTCATCTCATAGGTGGTAAGGATACCATGAAGTTAATCCAACTTTAGCTAAGTAAGATCATGATTTTTTTTATAGTAGATACTTTAGGATCAAAATTAAGGGATAGTGACCTTAATGCCTTTTGAAATATAGTAGTTTCTTCAAGGTTCTCTCCAAGACCTCTGATGATGTTCAAAATATCATCAAATATATATAGAAAGGATGCCATAGAATCTTTTTCCTTCATGTTGAAAATTTTAAATTACCTTTTATGAGTCTGTAACTTAGCAATCTTGACCTTTGAATCTCCTTCATAAATGAAATGCATTTTGTCCCATATCTCTTTAGTATATTTACAATGGATTAACTTGGTGAACTTAATCTCTTTAAGACCACAATTAATGACATTCATTTCCTTAGAATTGTTCTAAAACAATGTCTTATCTACAACAGTAGATGGAAGAATAGTAGGTGTAGAATAACCATCCAAAATAGATTGCCAAATGTTAAATGCTAGGGACATGATGTATGTCCTCATCCTTGCACTCTAAAAAGAATTATTGGATCCATTTAACATTGGTTCTTTCTGAGTAGAGAATCCTCCTTGATGACTACCCATATTATACATTGGATCACCTTCAAGATGTCAAGCCTTTACCAAAGCACCTGCTCTAATACAAATTATTAGAAGTAAATAATTTGAAAATGGGGGGTGAATCAATGAGCCCAGATATTTTAATTTCAATTCAAACACTTTCAAACTATTTATACAATCAATATAATCAACTTGATCAAGCAACATTAACTAGAGAGCTTAGTTATTTAATGCATACACAAGATCAAACACATAACTCATAATTCCCATAGGAAACCCTCATAAGGAATAAAACCCACTCTCAAGCCTAAAACACATGGACTAATTATCCTATAATAAATTACAAATAAGATACTGGTCAACTCCTTTAGACCAAAAAAACTTGTCAAATCCTCCTGACTAAAGGCCTTT
Organism: Torreya grandis; assembly: GCA_037957365.1. NCBI lineage: Eukaryota > Viridiplantae > Streptophyta > Pinopsida > Cupressales > Taxaceae > Torreya > Torreya grandis. Next base: position 794,480 of record JARHVA010005730.1, read on the forward strand.
AGTGAAACACCTATTTCACAAGGAGAAACTACCCCTAAGGAAGATCAAGTCCTTTAAACCCTCCTTTGAACAAATACACCTTATAAATAATGTGTTCAACACCTAATGATAGATATATGATTATCTAACCTCTTCATAAAATCCCTCTCTATCTCATATAGGCCTCTCGCATAGGCATGTCACAATCTCTCTCCTTCTTCACTCAAACTATCCTCATATGCAGACTCAGACCTCTTTGCATATACTCAAATTACAATAGAATTATTATGACATTAAAAATATGAACTACAGGTCATAAACATAGTCAATAATTTTCTCTACTTATCAACCCATCCACTGGGCACATCTAATTCTCCTTCGCTCCACAACTCTCATTTGCACACATTATATAAGTCTTCTTAAAAATATGGAAATCATCATATTTGATTTAACTCTATATATATATATATATATATATATATATATATATATATATATATATATATATATATATATATATATATATATATATATATATATATATATATATATATATATATATATATATATATATATCCTTCATTAATATCTAGATCAAAATATTTATTTATCATCTAAAATACATGCATTCACCCTTAAGGCATATTACATGGGTTACCTTAAGCACAACACACTTTCAAATAAGCCTCAGTCACTTTATAGGTCTTATAGAGACCCATTCACCTCTTTGACACTTATATGACCAAATTAAGAATACAAGACCACTTAAAAATTCATGAAACCATTCCACATTATCTATAGGTCATACTTGAGTGCCAACAACCATCACAATACCCTTCTGCCTAAGCATAATTAGGTCAAACACTTCTCTATACACACATTCACCATGAATGGACACACGATCGACTTATAAACCTTTTTTCCTACTCTATATGATTATTAAAACATTAATAATTAACACATATTATCCTCATGGAGTTTATAACATGATCCAATATCTAACTCATCATTAAACATTAGAACAACATCAAAACAAGTTCAATTGCCCTTCTTGGGTTACTTGCAAAAAATAGTCAAACACAATAAACTTTACAGATAAATATCTTTGTTTGTACATGGATTAAAACATTTAAATATATATTTAAATATTTACCTTGGAGTCCTATACAAATATTCTTTTTATACCATGGTCAAATTCTACATAAATTGAAAGTTATGGCTCAATAACCATGCACTAGTCTTTCCTTTTTTAGATTCAAGTATTTGAATTCAAATGGTCACAATTAAACATCAAACACTATGATCGCATCTCATATCCTCTATGATTTATATAAATAACACACCATCAATATTATTTTATGAGTCTTAACCTTTAAATCATAGTTCACCACTTCCAAACATTAAACCTTAAACATTTGACCTCATTTCATGCAATCTTGCAATATTGACTCAACATGCACCATTGATATTTTTAGATCATCTAGTTCTATATATTATAGTGCTCACCATTTGATCTTGATCAAAATCCCCATGATCATGAAACTTGTTACCCTCACATGCCTTCTGAGCAATTATACTCTTAAACATATAGCACTTTTTCTCATTCGAATCAACACACATCATTGATATTCATTTGTACGAACACCCACAAGCCATTGGATCTTAGAATATGCTTGATCTTTAACTTCATTAACCAACAAACACTTTGAACTATTTGAATTGATTCATACCATATATCTTCTTTTTATTATCACCTTTGATCCATTAAATATCCATGTGGTTCTGATCTTTAACATCGTACAAAATAGAATAAGTATGGGGACCATTACTATCTCCCTGGAAGGACACCTTTGAGCCTTAATAAATTTTGATTTTCTTGGATGTATGATATGAAATTTGGATCATAATATATCCTCACATAGGATAATCCAACCATGTGTCAAAATTATCCTAAAACCCTTATGCATGTGAGATATAATTCCATTAAAATTCCAAATCAGATTTATCTATCACAGAGCCAACTTATGCCTATAACTATTTGGAAAGGCCAACTTTGCACATGCATAGATTTTGATGATATTCATTGCTTGAATAAAGTTATCAAAAATAAACTAGGCACAAAACTAAACAAATCAATATGATCAAATTCTATTGAAACATCCACATGTGTGAGCTATTACTATATAAATATACTTACTTAGCTCTTCTTGCCACACTACAAATTTGGCAAAGTATGGGAAAACACTGTCAAAATGCCTAGGAGCGCAAATTTACACACACATATCTTTGGTTACACTTCATCACATAACTTGAGACTTTACACATATAAAATAGAGACTAATGTGATCATAACCCTATGACTAACTTACTTTGACTCATCCACATGTAGCAATGGTGATGTCAAAAAACTACCTACTTAGATTTTCTAGCATTGGAACTAAAATGTCTAGATGAAAAATATGGACTAGCAGATGAAATACACTCATACACACAAGCACTCCAATCATCCTTGACCTCTGAAAGGACCCATTTCACATCCTTAAATCACCATACTCATCCTTGAGCATCTCAAACCATGTCAAAATAGAAGATCAACCAAGCCTCCATCAAGCATACTAGGACAAACACATTGCACACTTTATCATTGTCACTTAGACTATCAAGGCACTTCATCCACTAACCTAGACACTTATATGATATCACCATGACATCATTGAAAAATTTCCAACAAAAATACCTCCTTACATATCAAAGTGTCTTCCTCCTTATTTATTGCTTTATGATCTCACCATCCCTCTCATTAATGAGATCACTAATTTCCCCCTCCATGTAATACTCAAGAGGCCTCATACATAGAATATTCCTTCACATGAAATTATTATGGAGTGTTTAAATTATTATAAGATATTTTAATCATGTATCCATGTAAATTTAGTGATAAAATTATTTCCCCTTCTAAAATTCCTCTTACAACTCAAGCATCTACAATTTTTATAGCCTATGATGATAACTACATCATGGCCCAAGATCAATCATGAGACTTGGATGTTTAACATTTTCATAAAAAAATATCTCAAATACATGATTTCAATCATGATGTTAACACCATTTCCACTAACTTTGAATTAACACCTGAAGGTCATGTGCCTCCTGCTAACTCCCTACTCTTTGATACTCCTTGGGTGGTCAAAAAAATATTACCTTTCAAACCTATAAAATTTCCCACATCTTCTATACAACCTAAAAAACCAATCATTACATCTAATTCTTCACCTGTTAATGATGCTAATGACAAACCAATCAAATCTAATCAACCTTCTTCCCCTACTCCACTTACTCTCGAGATTACATTAGATGTTGAGGCCACAAATATACATCAAATATGCTCTGAATATGATCACCATGGTAATAAAATTATCTATCTCAAAGTATATGTCAAGTATTATGCTCCTCTTCACATTTTTCCTAGCGATGAATCCATTATTGAATTAGTTGATGCACGAGAACCTCAACTACCTTAATAGCATCATAAACTCAGGAATTTCAAGAAGAAAGCCCCTTATTTCAACAACTTTATTGCTAACATTGATCCTAAATCAAATGCCATTTCCTCTGTACCTAATGCACCATATCATTTCAAAAATGAAAATGTTAAGCTTATTGAAGAAAATAATCAAATCAAATATGGTACCCCATCATGCCCTTGACTAATTACAGTCTCTCACAAACTCACACCAATTAAATATGATAACTTTAGCTTATTTTTTGATAAATATCATGAGACTTTTATTTGGTCTTATGAGGACATGCTCAATATTGACCCTAGCTTCATAGTGTACAACATCATCACCTATCCTAATGCCAAGCCCGTGTAATAAAATTAATGAAAATCTCCACCAAAAGTTTCTAATTTATGCCATAAATAAATTATCAAACTTCTTGATGCTAATTTTATCAAACCCATGGACTATTAATAATGGGTCTCCAACATTGTCCCTATTTGAAAGAAAATCACTATGGTAATTTATGTTTACATTGATTTCTATAATCTTAATCTTTCTTTTCCTAAGGAAATCTTCCCTTTACCTTCTATAAATGCCATTGTCAATTCCATTGTCAGCTATGAAATGTTGTCCCTTATGGATGGTTTATCATGTTATAATCAAATTCACATTACCCATAAATACCAACATAAGCAAAATTTCAACATGAAATGTGGAATTTATTATTATGTTAAAATTTCCTTCAACCTCAAAAATGATGGAGCTACCTATCAATATACAATTGCCCACATTTTTCATTATACTATACATAAGATCATCAAAACCTATATGGATGACCTCATTTTCATGTCTAAAATCTGAAAGAATCATCTCTATGATCTTGTTATCATTTTTATCACCTCATTAAATATAAATATAGACTAAATCCCTATAAATTTATTTTTGATGTCACATCTAGAAAACTATTAGGATTCTTAGTTTCTATTCTTGACATTGATGTTGATCTTGCCAAGACCAACACTATTATTAACATTCTCATCCCTCGTTATATTGTAGAGATTAATACTTACCCTAGTAAACTTGGAATAATTCAATAGTTCATCTTAGAAATGGATTAACATATCTGTTCTGTTAATTCTCTTCTCAAGAGATGTACTGCCCTAAAATAGATGAATCCTTATCAAAAAGCATTTGACAATTTGAAGGAATACTTGCTTCACCCACCCACTCTTCATCCCATTTATAATGATTGTCCATTAATATTATATAACTCTTCCACAAAAATATCAATTGGGGTAATACTTCCTAACATGATGATACCATAAGGTAATATGCCATCTATTATATCAGTCATGGCCTCATTGACTATGAGAAACATTATAAAATTGTAGAATGTTACTGACTTGCCATATATTTTACCATTGAAAAGATCTAACATTACATGATTTATCAAACCAATTATGTTATCATTCATTTTGATCCACTCAGTTATTTATTCTCTAAAGCCTTTTTTCTTGGAGATATAATTGGCAAGTGGATGGTCCTCCTCATGAAATTTGATCTCTAAATTATTACACAAAAACTATCAAAGGATAAATCATTGTTGATTAACTTGTTTCAGCGCTTGTACCATCTATTGACCACCTTTAAAATAGTATTCTCAATGATAATATTCTCAATATTGAAGGTTTTAATCAAGCCATATATCTTAAATATTACTTACATAACTTCACTATTGACCTAGGAGTAAGTAATCTTAAATATTCCTCTATCTTCATCGACACCACTAAACTAAAAGTAGTTATCAAAGAACTTCCTAAAATTACTATTAATTTACATGAAGGTACTAGGACCATTCATTTTGATGGCATCAAATGCCTTCAAGGAGCTAGGGTAGGTTGTATCCTTACTATCCCTCTTGGTAAAATTATCCCTTTGCATTTCAACTTACATTTGATGTCACTAACAACATGGAAAAATGTGAATCCCTCATCTTAGGCATGAGAGCAACCCTTGATTTATACATCACCTATCTGGATACTATGGGTGATTCCTAACTCATTTTCTACTAGGTTAATGGTTATTATCAATGAAAAATAGAAACTCTCATTACTTATCATCAAATACTTCCCTTTTTTACCATCAAGCCTATCCCTTGAGATAAAAATTCTATTACTAATTCACTTTTTTCCTTAGCATCTCTTTTTCATCCACACTAAATCCTTATCAATTCTACTTTTCTTATCTAAATAAGAAAATCCCCATCTTTCATTCAACCACAAGATTCACTCATCTACCATAATGAGGCTATCACCATTCGATAAAGCCCATGGTATAAAAACATTATTCAATTTCATGAACACCAAATCCTCCAAACATTTGATTCTTGTGAAAAACATGAATTCAAAAACAAGCTTTTACTTGTCTTTAGATATAACATATTTTATTACAGCAATATTGAAGGTACCCTACTTTGCTATGTTATGAAATAAGTTTGAATACAATGGGAAATGCAACAGATCTATAAATCAATCCTAGCTTAGAGAAGATAAATCCTACTTACACTTCTGATTAGGGATGCATTAGATAATTAGGGTTATGACCAAAATGGATTTTTATACCTAGCCAATGGATCTCTTTCCACAATAATATCACTAGGGAGGATTCTAAAGCCTCTAGTTAAGAAAAACTATGCAATAACCCTAACTAGGTCCTATGTTTTCATATTCACTAAACTAATGACAAGTAAAAGTCTAATCTAATGCTCAACAAATCTTATGGCACAAAGTGGGGGTAATAAACATTAAAATTAAACATGCATAAAAGACATATACTCACATCAATGTATACAAAATCCTAATGCGTGGAAGATAAGTGAAAATTCATGTCTATATACTCTTACAAAGGAGGAATATAGTTAGGAATACTTACCTTCAAATATGAACCCACCACACCTCAATCTCTCCCTTGGCCAAGGTGATTCACAAAAGGTTTTTGTTGTATGTAAGGATGACAAGGATAAATCAGATCTAGGCTACACAACCTATTAATGCATAAAAAAGACTTCTCTATAAGACAAGATCCATATATCCAAGGAAAGTATGAAACCTTAATCTTACTCCTCAAGTACAATGGTGGATAATCAGATGCATAATATATCTTATCTCTTCTTCTCTTCTCTTAGAAATGGAAAAATGAATATGTGTATATAGGTAGATCTAACCCTAAACCCTTTCAAAAGTTTAGGATGACAAGGTAACCCCATTTAACCTAGTATTATAATTGAAAAAAATTAAACTAAGTCATGGACTAGGTCAACCAAGGACTGACCTAGATCCTAATGAGTTTTGTCAATAATAATACATGGTTGATGGGATATGCTATGTAACATAAACTATCAAAAAGGGTTTTAGATTAGGGAAGGGATACTGAAGTTGAATAAAGTGTAATAAGGAGTAAATAAGACAAATGAAAGGACAAAATTGAAAAACACATACCTTTAATGACCTTAATGTTGTACATAAATAAATATATGTGAGAAATGTGAAAGTGTCCAATGTGAGGAACATAGGAAAATATGTAAAGATTAGTGAAAAGGAGAAAAAAATTGAAAAATTTGCAACATGGACATATGCTAGTTGAAACAATTCTCTATGATGTTAATAGTCTAGAACATTTTATGGTTTGGAAAAAGATTTAGTAAATACAAAGGTATGAGTAAAATAAGAAATTCGATGGTAAATATTTGAAGGTTAAATAATTTTGAAATAGTAAATATAAATAGGGTGAAAAAAGCTTCATTTGGTATTATTTACTATTTTAAAAAATAGATCTCTGAGGGACCTAGTGAGAGCCCAAAGAACTATAATAGTGAGGAAACAATAGCTAAGATGGGGAGGACATATAGTGGCCAAAATAAGTATAGGTAAGTAATTAACAATTTCAAATTTTTTAGTATTGTTATTTGAAATTGAATGATTTATAGAAATTTAATTATTAGGCAAAATATAGGCACTAGAATGAATCTTAGGAATTTTTTAGGGACATTAGAGGTCAAATGGGATATTGGGTAGGAAGGAGTTAGACTAATAAATACCTAATATATTATTATAATTTGTCAAAAATTCATTGTCATGGATGAACAAGGTTAACCAGGTCAACTTAATTTGTAGAAGACAAGAAAACTAGTAGGTCAACTTAGTAATAGGTGGCTGACTTAGTTGGTTAAGTGAAAGGGTTGAATTAATACTATTGGTTTGACTTAGTTTATTTTGAAGTGGCTAACTTAATACTATAGAGGATTAATGGGGTTGAATTAGTACCAGTAACCCAAATAGTGGCTGACTTAGTACTATAAAGGCTGATTTAGTTGAAATTATGATAGGGCTGATCTATTATCCTTGACAAAGGATAGGGCTGATTTAGTTTGTAATAGGTCAATCTGGTAGAAAATAAAGAAATTAAATCAAACCAATTCATTTTTATGAAATTTGTGTAGACATCTAAATTTCATTTATTGTCAAAATGCACCTAATTTATTTAATAATTCTTCTTTAATTAATAAATAACATTTTTTCCTAAAAATCAAATAATTGAATAATTCAACATATTTGAATAATTTAATTGTGCACCTTTAAATCCTTATTTTAAATATTTAAATCTAGATTTTCTACCTATTCAAACCTCTCTCACGTTTTTCTCCCTCATCCCAACCAAATCCACAAAGTTCTCCACCTTTTATGACTCCTTGCCTGAGTTGTTAGGAAAATTGACTAAGTCTTATTAAGTCAGCTAACCAACCCCACTCTTTTCTCAACCAAGTTGAAAAGGTCTCCATCCTCATGGATGAAGACTCATCCTACACCATTGATCTTTTGGAGCATTGAAAAATTCCAAATGATCCTCTACTATTGGATCTTTTTCCAAGCTTCTATAAATAACCTTACAAATCTCCATTTTCAAGCATCACAATAATCACAAATATTGAGCTTTTACACTCAAAGTGAAAAAAAGTGAATCAAATTCATCCTTTTGCACCAAAATTATACCTATTCTCTCTTTGCATTAGAAGAGTGAGCACCACATACTTGAAAGAGCAAATCAGATACACATCGCAATGAAGAAGTCTTGTATTCAAACTGTGAAGTTTTGATTGTTGTTTTCTTTATTTGTTTCTTTAACTTAGTTGAATTTTAGAATATATTAAGATTACTTTAATTTCTGTGCATATTTAAATTTAGTTCATATATTTTTGGCATGCTCTATGGGACTTACCCATGTCTTTTTAATATTTTTATCATCCTCTTTTACACTTAGATAGTATTTAGCTTCTAGTTTTTATTATTTATGCTTGCATTTATGCATTTAATCTTGCTTCTTTTAGTGCTGGTATAAACTACAAGTTGTTGTCATTGGTTTTATGTTTAGTTATGTATGTTTCTCTATGTAATAGAAAATTTAGGAGATTTAGTAGTGAAAGTATATAACATAACAACAAAATGGTCCTTTTTTCCTATGTTTCTATGTTTTTTGTTTTGTTTTCAAGATAATAGCAATTTTGTCAGTATTAGCATCATTTTCATCAACAAACAATGAAATTATTCTATCTTTTAAAAAAATCACTCTTTACTATAGTGGAGTCACTTCTGCTTTATGCAAAATCACTTTTGACATTTGTAAAATCGCTCCTAGATTTTGAAATTCACTACTAACATTTTATTAATGATTTTGCTAGTAAGTTTTACAATTTCACCACTATGTTTTACAATTTTACTACAAAGTTTTACATTTTTTCCACTAAATTTTATAAAAATGCCATTGATTTTTACATTTTTATCACTAAGTTCTAAAAAAATTCCATGCAATAAATTTATCAAAGCGAGAAACAAACTCATTTGTATTTTGAGTGGCCATCTTCTAGAGGCCATAAATTTTTACTCAAGACTCCATTTATTAGCAATATGATTTTCATTGATGTCAAAAGGGAGATAGTTATCACTATGATTTTCATTGATGTCAAGAGAATTAATCACATAAAATATTTATGAAGAGAAGAACATGTTTTATAATTACACAAGTTACAATATTTTCATATAAAGTTGTCATGCTTTTATAGAGACTATTTCCAGATGTTTGCATAGAAATTGATAGAAGATCCATTTTGGGTTTTTTTAGTGCATCTCATATATATGGTCTATAGGTTCAAATGAAGATAAATGATCTCATAATTGATTTATATTTACTCTCATGCATTACTAATGTTTCTCAGTAAACCCCTATGGGTTTTAGTCATGGCATTCATAGGCATTTCTACTTTTATGCTGATTAGATATAGGTAGGAACTAGTCACTTAAGTTATAAATTAAGCCTTCCTCATCATTGTATAACGAGCCCCTTCAACCTAGTGATTAACAGTTTGAAGAAGTGATTAAATAATTTAATATTTCCTAAATCTTCAACTTAAGATTTGTTTGAGCTTAATCAATGGTTAGTGCTTAATTTCATGATGTAGATCCAATGATGCAAAACAAAGTCAATATGTTAAATAACCTGAGAATGAATGAATTGATGGTATATCTCATGATCATGGAGCTTGAGCAGTATATCTACAGTGCATTTCAAATTCAAATAGTCAATGATCAATGTGAGGATGCCAAGTGTTTCAATAGAATGAACTAATAGTAATGTGCAAAAGGCATGCAAGAGTGCCAAGTGTCATAAGTGTAAGCACTAATATCAATGTGTAGAAGACATGCAAGAGTGCCAAGTGTCATCATTATGGGCACTAACAACAATGTGTAGAAGGCATGTGCGGATGCCAAGTGTCACAAGTGCAAGGACTAAAAATTTGTAGAAGGCACATGAGAGTGCCAAGTGTCTTTATCTTAGGAGACTAAGACAAAGATCAATGGTTGTAACTTAAATTTGAAGAGTTAAAGTTTGAAATCTCATAAAGATCTAATAGAGTGCATGATCTTGTCAGATTATGATCAATGAATGCATTTTAAAGTTAAAGCATTAAAGTTTAAAAACTTTTAAGGATATAATAGAGAGTGTGAGCTTGATCTAACATTTGTGTTTTAAATTTGGGACAATTTAACAAGGATAATTAGATCATGGTGAAAAACTTAAGATCAATGGTCATTATTTAAAGAAATGTTCATCTCAATGATCAAGTGATGGAACACTTAGGTAAGATGCATTTTATGACAAAAATAATGATATAGATTACTATGATCTATTAAAATTATGTAATATGGCATGTGCATAAAAAATAGAGACTAATATATGCTAAATATATTAAAAGATAGAGAATTATGGTGGTGGTGTGTGAATTCAAGAAGTGGGAAACCCATCATCAAAGAAATATGAGCTGATTTCCAAAATAGAGCATGATGTGTTAACGAACAAGTATGAACACAGAGAATATATGATACCTATATCTAATGAATATATATATATATATATATATATATATATATATATATATATATATATATAAAAGATATACACTAAGTGACAAATAGAGTTGAATTGAAAGGGAGAGAGGCAGAGAGGTAGAGAGAAAGAGAGATGTAGAGTAGAGTATGAGCAATTATAGAATAGGTTTGTAACATAGAACTTGATTCATTTTTGAAACATTTTTTTAATCTGGAGTTGTAGCTCCATAATATATTTGATTGGTAGGTGTCATTAGAAGAGCAAAGTTGGTACTCAATTAGGGAGTAGGTGATTCCTTAGAATAGGTGATCTTAAATCACAAGATTGATGTCTCCTTAGGATTGATGCCCTTAAACATTATAACCAATGAGGTTTTGATAGTGAGGCTAGATTAGAATAGTAGATTCTATCAACTATTCTCACTATGGTTTTTTCCCATATTGTGTTTTCTATGTACACTAAGTGTTATGTCTATTTGTGTGTGTGATCTCTATATATAAATTTTAAATTGCATCAAAAGTATTAAAGAACTAATTTTAATCAATCTACTGATTGACCCTCCTCTCAATAGATAGTTGTGTTCCAATAATTGGTATCAAATCCCTAGTTCCTTAAAAGAAGCTTAATTAGCTTAGGTAGATTTTGGATGGTGAACACAAATGGATAGTCAAGAAGGCTCTTCCTCAAATAAATAACCTCTATTTGAAAGATCAAACTATGTATTTTGGAGTATTATAATGGAAACATATTTATCTTCATTAGGGTTTTATGTATGGATGTTTGTTATAAATGGATATACAGCTCTTGCTACAACTCTTATTGATCAGGCTACAAAGAAGGCATATAAGATAAATGCAAAGGTAAAGAATACTATTCTTTGTGGATTTTCTAACTCAGAGTTTGTCAAAGTGATGTATTTTCAAAATGTATAGACTATTTGGAAAAATTTTAAGAGCATCTATGAAGGTGATGAAAAATTAAATCAGGCAAGGCTAAAAACATACAAAGGCAAGTTTGAAAGTCTTAAAATGAATGAAGAAGAGAAAATTATAGAGTACATCCTCAGAGTAGATGAAATAGTCAATGTAATTAGAGGCCTTGGAGAAGAGATGAAAGATTTTATCATTGTCAAAAAGGTCCTAAGATCTCTACCATCGAGGTATGACTCTAAAATCTTTGTAATAAAAGAAGCAAGAGATCTAGATAAACTCACAATTGATTAATTACATGGAACCTTCATAGCCTATGAGATGAGAATGGGAGAATTAGATACTTTCAAGAGAGATGTTGCATTCAAATCATCCAAACAAGTAAAAGAAAAAAATCCTAAATCTGGATTTGAGGAGATTGATGAAGAAGAAGCCAACTTTGTCAAAAAATTAAAAAGAGGGTCTAGAAAATACAAAGGTAACTTACCCTTTAAATGCTTTAACTATGGTAAGGTAGGATATTTTTCTAATAAATGACCTTATAATAAAAAGGATAACTCTAAGAAAGAAGAGGATAGTAAAAATATGAAACCTCACTACTCCAAAAAGAAGAACTTATTTAAAAATAAGAAGGGCCTATACAAAATAGAAGATAGTGATTCATTGAATGATAGTAATAGCTCAGATGATGACCATGATTATACCTTTCTAGTTGAAGGAAATAAAAATCCTATTCATGACATTAGAATTAGCTTCTATGGATCAAGAAAAAGAAGTTGAAGACTCAGATGAAGAAGAGGAAGGATAAGTGGATATAGAGGGTGAACTCATCTATGCTATAAATGAAATTGAAAAGTTGAGAAAAGAAAAATCAAAGAAAAAAAATAAGGCACAAAAAGAGATTAAAAAACTATCCAAAATTCTTGAAAAATCTGATCGGATGGTATTTAGCCTAAAGACACAGGTTGAAGAGGCTAAAAGAATAGAATATGTAGTCAAATTTCAACTATAGTCTAAATCTGATGAATACATGAAGTTAGAAGTATAAATAGTGTCTTTGATAAAAGAACCTGAAAAAGCTAAAAAACAAATAGACAAAGGTCTATAGCTGAAAGGAGATTAAAAAATTCTTGATGAATTGATCAACTCTCAAAAGCCATCAAAAGAGAAATTTAGTCTTGGTTTTGAAAAAGGGAAAAGTACCATAACTAGTACATCTTAAAATTTATATGATAAATTTAAAGTGAAAGGAGAATTAGGAATAAAGAAATAAAAAGCTTGCATAAATGCCTCCAGAGATACAAAGACAAACACAAGCACTACTGATATGAAGAAATCTAAAGGAGAAGAGAAGCTTGAAGAAAAGAAGAAGAATAATTAGTTAATCTATACAAACTCAAGGAAGATGCAAAAGACAAAGTTAGTTGATGTAGATGGTCACATAAGGGTGAAATAATTGAAAAAGCTAGAGTTAAGAAGATTTCCTCATCTTGTAGAAAGAAATGCTATGACTAGGTATTCCTCATTTTTCTATGGTTATTATTATACCTATAATTAGTTTAGTCATAGGGATAGTGATTGTAGAGTTATACCTAAAAGGATAATAAAATTTGTGAGTAAAAAAGCATTTGCACCCTTGTTATATACAAATGTAATATGCTATAACTGTAATAATTTTGGTCACATAGCTAAATAATGTAGAACAACCTTTACAAGACTAAAACTAAAAAGTGAAAAGAAAATCATGCCTCCCAGTGTGAAAAAATGTTCAAAATTCTCTTAAAAGGATAAAAATAATCCAAACAAGAAAACTAAGGATGTGTAGAAAGTAAAATATCAGAAAGTTGCACAATATATGATTATTCAAACTACGCTCCATGCCAAGGAACATAATTTATAGGTAATAAATAGTGGTTACTCAAAACACATGACTACTAATAAGAGAAAATTCATCAAATTGATTAAATGTAAGGAAGTATATGTTAGCTTTGGAGACAATACTGTAGTAAAAATCCATGGTAAAGGAACCTTGAATATAGATGGAAAACTACCTACACGTGATGTCCTTTTTTTTTAAGGATTGAAACAAAATCTACTAAGTGTCAGCCAAATGCATGATAATTGATATAAGGTCACATTTAATGCAAAAGGTTGCAAGATAAGGAGATATATAAGATTATATACATAAGAGAAAAGAACTGAAATCAATATTTATAATCTAAGTGAAGTGAATGGCAATAGTTGCTCGATAGGAAAGATTGATGGGAGTTTATTATGGTAGAGAAGAATGGGTCATGTAAACTTTGATAACCTAGTAAAATTGATATCAAATAATTTTGTTATACATATGCCTAATAAAACCAAACTTGTAGACACTACTTGTAAGGAATGTCAACAAGGCAAGTAAACAAGTGTCATATTTCAAACAAAAGAGTATGCAACTACAAAACCTTTATAATTAGTTCATACTAATCTTTGTGGTATTACTAAGATAAGAGGATCTAAAGAAGAAATATAATTCATGTTACTAATAGATGATTACTCAATAATGACATGGGTAACCTTTTCGAAGAATAAGTCTCAAGCATTTAGAAGATTCAAGATCTTTAGGGCCATGGTAGAGAATGAGATTGGACAAAATATATTATGTTTAAGATGTGATATAGGTGGTGAATTCACCTCAAATGAGTTCATAGAATACTATGAGAATCATGGAATCAAAAGGCACTACTCTATAGTAAGGACTCCACAATAGAATGGAATCATTGAAAGAAAGAATATAACAATCAAGGAGATGGCCAAAATAATGCTAAAAGAGATTAAATTACTTGATGGATACTAAAGACAAGAAATAAAAACAATAGTATATACCTTGGATATAATTCAACTGAGGGTTTAAAATGATAAAACCCCCTATGAACTATGGTATGGACAACCTACCTCTATCAAGTATTTCAGAGTATTTGGTAATAAATGATACATTAGGAGAAATGAAAATAAGTTGGGAGGATTTTAATCAAGAAGTGATGAAGGAATATTTATTGGTTATTCCACCCAAATCAATGCCTACATATGTTATAAAAAAAGGCTATATAATATTGTAGAGAGTATCAATGTCAAGGTTGATAAAGGCTTGAAACATGTTAAATCTAACATAGACATATGTGAAGAATAATTAGAGTTTCAAGAGGAAGAAACTAATGAAGAACCTAGATAAGTAAATAAAAATCCATGTGAATGATTTGTTCAAAAAGGATCAGCCTATAGATCAGATCATTGGCAATAAAAATGGAGTTTAGATAAGGATAAGGGTTTTAATGAATAAGGAGCAAGTAAGTTTTGATCTAATATATGATATTGAGCCTAAGAATTATGTTGAAGATAAAAAGGATGAGAATTGGCTAAAAGCCATAAAAGAATAACTAAATTGAATTGAAAAGGAAAAAAAAACTTAGGAATTAGTTCCAAGACACTAAAAGTAATAATATAATAGGTACAAAGTGGGTATTTAGAAACAAACTCAATGAGGATGAAACTATCATAATAAATTAGGCTAGATTGGTGTGCAAATGATATGCACAAGTTGAAGGCATACATTTTGAGGAAACATTTGCTCTAGTTGGTAGATTAGAATCCATAAGAATTTTTATAGCATTCTCTATTTATAAAAAATTCAAAGTTTATCAAATGGATGTTAATTCTACTTCTTGAATGGGAACGTAAAAGATCAAGTCTACATAGAACAACCTAAAGGTTTTTAGCTATCAAAAGAAGAAGATTATGTGTGTAGACTAAAGAAATCTCTATATAGTCTAAAATAGGAATTTAGAGTATGGTATTCAAGATTAGACCAATACTTAAAACAACAAGGATTCAATAAAGGATGTGCAAATAATAATCTGTACTTCAATTCTCAAGGTGAGCATATTTTAATTATTATTGTATATGTAGATGATATCATTTTTGGTAGCAACAATAGAATGTGCATAGAATTTTCTAATCAAATGGAAAATGATTTTGAGATGTCTATGTTTAGAGAACTTTATTTCTTCTTTAGTCTCTAGATAGCACAAAATGATGAAGGGATATTTATATCTCAAAGCTAATATGCTAAGGAAATGTTTAATAAGTTTGGAATGGAAGATAACAAACCAATAGATACTTCCATGATAATTGGTTGTAAGTTGAGCAAAAAGGTTAAATCCCTTGATGAAAATCAAACTTTGTATATATCAATGATATATAGTTTGTTATACCTAACTACATAAAGACATGATATCATAAAAGAAATATGCATGGTTTTAAGATTTCAAGTTACTCCTAAAGAATCACATGTGAATGCAGTGAAAAGGATCTTTATATTTATCAAGAGTACAATTGACTATGGCCTATAGTATCCTAAAGGTGAAGATTTCACTTTGACAACATATACAAATGTTGATTGGGCAAGAAGTGTGGATGATAGAAGAAGCATTAGTGGTGGTGCATTTTTTTGGAATCAAACTTGTTTCATGACTGAGCAAAAATCAAGAGTTATCTACTCTTTCTACAACATAAATAGAGTATGTTACAATAGTCGCATGCTGCACTCAAGTCTTATGGATGAAGCAAACACTCAAGGACATCAAGGTAGAATACAAATCACATATCTCTATTCTTTGTGATAAGTCAAGTGATATTAATATATCAAATAATCTAGTGATGCATTATAAAACTAAGAACATATCAATCAAGTATCACTTCTTAAGAGAAAAGTTTACAGATCAAGAGGAAACAATGGAATATGTGCCAATATAGGATCAAGCTATAGATATATTCATTAAACCTCTTCCCAAAGAATAATTTGAGTATTTGAGGTATAAATTGGGAGTGGTTTCTCCTACATCACATCACTAGATCCTAGTAATAAGGCAAGAGTCCAGGGGGAGGATCACATAAATTTTGTTAATCCCTAGAAGAAGAAAGAAAAGGAAAATCAGGTATGCATATTTTTTTAAATTTATAATGAGTTGATGGTTGAATATTCTTGGACAAACTCCTTTATCTACTAAAAGGGGAGAAAAATTTGGACAAATAGTGATAAAGTTGGAGTCCCTTTGCCGTTGATGTCAAAGGGGGAGAAAAAGTGCAAATGCTCTTCGTAAAATATCTATGTTTATCAAAGAAGGAAAAAAGCATGTGTCCAAGGTATGTTTGGTAAACTTTTCCATTGCCTAATTGAGAGAAATTTTGGTATGACCAAATTTAGTTCACATTTATTGGAAGCCAATGCAAGTATAGTCGATGCTAGAGAAGGAACAGAGCATGTATTACAAGACCAAAGCATTTATTTTGGCATCAATGATAAAGAGGGAGATTATTGGAAATATGATTGTCATTAATGTCAAAATGGAGACAGTTATCATTATGGATGTCATTGATGTCAAGAGAATTAGGCATAGATAAGATTAATGGAGAGAAGATCATGTTTTATAATTACACAAGCTATAATATTGTCATATAAAGCTATCATGCTTTTATAGAGACTATTTCTATATGTTTGTAGTTAAATTGATAGAAGATCCATTATGGGTTTTTCAAGTGCATATCATATATATGGTTTGCAAGTTTAGATGAAGAGAAATGAGCTCAGAATTGATTTGTCTTTTCTTTTAGCCATTACTAGGGTTTCTTAGTAAAACCCTATGGGTTTTAATCATGGAGTTCATAAGCATTTCTATTCTTATGTTGAATAGATATAGGCAGGAACCGGTCACTTAGGTTAAAACTTAAGACTTCCTTACCATTGTGAAAATAACCCATTCAACCTAGTGATTATCAGCTTAGAGCAATGCTCAAAGACTTTAATATTTCCTAAGTCCTTGAATTAAGATTTATCTGAGTTTGATCAATGGTTAGTGCTTAATCACATCATGTAAATCCAATGATGCACAACAAAGTAAATATGTCAAAGAACTTGAGAATGAATGTGTTGATGACATGTGTCATGATCATGGAGCTTGAGTAGTAGATCTATGATGTGGTTCAAAATAAATTATTCAATGATCAACACAAGGATGTTATGTGTCTCAATATCATGAACTAATAGTAATATACAGAAGACACAAAGAGTGCTAAGTATCACAAGCATAGGCACTGATAGTAATGTACAAAAGGCATGTGACAGTGCCAAGTATCATAAGTGTGGGTAATAACAACAATGTGTAGAAGGCATGTGAGGATGCTAAGTGTCACAAGTGTAGGGATTGACAATGTGCAAAAGGCATGTGAGAGTGCCAAGTGTCTTAATATTGGGAGACTGAGATAAAGATCAATGATTGTGACTTAAAGTTTGAAAGCTCACAAATATCTAATGGAGTGTGTGAGCTTGTTAGACTCTGATCAATGAATGTATTTTAAATTTTAAGTGTTAAAGTTTAGAATCTCTCAAGGATATAATAGAGACCATGAGCTTGATCTAATAGTTGCATTTTAAATTTGGGATAATTGAATGAGGATCATCAATTCATGGCACAAAACTTAAGATCAATGGTTAGTATTAAAATTAATTCTCATCTCAATGGTTAAGTGATAAAACACTTAGGTAAAATGCATTTTAAAACACAAAGAATAACATAGATCACTATATATTGCATGTGCATCAAAACTAGAGTTTGATATATGCTAAATATAGTAAAATACAAAGAATTATGGTGGTAGTGTGTGAATTCAAGAAATAAGAAACCTACCATCAAAGAAATATGGACTCATTTCCAAAATGGAGCATGATGTGTTAACAACAAAGTGTGAACATAGAGAAGATGTGAGACCTAGATTTAATGCATATATATATATATATATATATATATATATATATATATATATATATATATATATATATATATATATATATATATATATATATATATGTCATCTAGGATATACACGAAGTGATAAGTAGAGTTGAATTGAGAGGGAGAGAGGCAAAGAGGAAAAGAGATGTAGAGAAGAACATGAGCAGATATAGAACAAGTCTATAACATAAAACTAGATCCATTTCTGAATCAATTTTGTAATATGGAGTTGTAGCTCTATAATATATTTTATTGGTAGGTGCTATAAGAAGATCTGAGTTGGATCTAAGTTAGGGATTAGGTTCTTACTTATAGTAGGTACTCTTAAATTAGGGGATTGGTGTCTCCTTAGGGTCAGTGCCTTTAAACATTGTAAACAGTGAGGTTTTGATTATGAGGCTAGATTATAATAGTAAATTGTAGCAACTATTCTCATGATGTTTTTTTCCTATACTGGGTTATCCACTTAAATTGAGTGTTGTGTCTATTTGTGTGTGTGTGATCTTTGCATATAATTTTTAAATTATATTACAAGTATTAAAGCACTAATTTTAATCAATCTACTAATTCACTCCCCCTTAATAGATAGCTGTGTCTCAAAACTATTTGAGCTCTCATTTTAGCCAAAATGAAGGTATCATAATGAATAATGTAACCATTTAAAAATATTTAACTTTTGTATACTTTAACTAATTCAATGCATCATATTTATATCATCATTTCTTTCTTTTTTTTAGTTTTATGTTTTTGATAACTAATAATTTCACCTTTCTCTTTGATTGTGTATCTGTGAGATCATTTTAAAAGAGTTATTTATTCTTTATTTTTTATTGGTTTTCTATAAACTTTTGTGGATTGCTTTGAAGAAAATCCAATTTTAAACTTTCTAACTACTTATTTGCAAGACATTGACCAAATAAAATTACAAAAAGAAAGGAATCTAACCAAATATTTCATTTGTTTTCACTAACATTTTTCATTTTCAGTTTTTTGTACTCCTAGTAAATAAATCTCACTTGATTTTCTATGGGATAAATATATTTAATATTTTTCAACTTCTTGTTTGGCTTTAAAGGTTATGTATTCTCTTTCCTTGAAATCACATTAGTGATGATACTCAAAAAAAAAAAATAAAATAAAATCTTGTTACTTATCTATTACGTATTTGATCTTGCATATGTTCTTTCCTTGGCATCATGTTAGTGATGATACCTAGAAATAAAAAATAATTATCAATTATTTATTTCTATTTTTTTGGGGGCTTTATCGACCACGGATTTCATCACCACATGATAGACCAAACCCCATTTACCAGTGGGGTATATAAATCAAGACCTAGCCGTTTTAATTGCCTAAGTGGATGTGTGTTTTAAGCACACTATGTTATGAGGGGATTTCATGCTCCAATACCCAAGGTTTTAATAGTTGACTCAAAATGTAATATTTTCAATTGTCAACACACTAAGACCTCTATGACTATGTTAGGCACTTTGGGATAAGACCCAATAGTGTGTGTCTACTCTATCAATTTATTCCATGGTTTTATTCCCCCTAAATATTCTCATATATACCTTAAGCCTAGGATCACCTTTTTTCCATCAAACTTAGTACATCAGTTAGCAGTTATCACTAAGAATTAACTTTCCACACACCCTCAAAATTAGACTTAGTTGGTCATGGGAACACAATAGGATCCATATGGTTAACACCTTGAAATATTAGACCATAGCTAAGAGTATGAATAAATGAGTGATAATGGAAAGCCCAAAAGTTATTGATGACCTTTGTACCTAGTTTTCACCCTTTTTTTCAATTGCTTGTTTGTTTAGAATATAGGTTTTTTCATTATTTCCTTGTGTCTACCACATGTTGTAAAAACCTTGTTTGTAAACAAAGTCTTTTGAGTTTAAAGGATATCCTAAAAAAATCACAAATTATTCTTTAAAAATCTCAAAAGTATTTAGTTAGTAATCAACCTTTTAGTCACTTTAATACTTTTCTTTACTAGAGTCTAATTTCAAGTCTTTTCATTATTTAGTCAACTCTTTCCTTAGTAACATTACCCATTGTAAGAAGTATGGCTATGTGGAATAATCCCTTGACCAATTTCATCCTAAATCACAATCCTAATAATCCATATTATAACCTAGGATTTTATCCAACCAAGTTTGATTTAAATGCATATGTAGACACCTAAAAACATCCCCTTGAACATTTTTAGTATTGCATCACCTTGAGCATATTCTCAACCATTAGTTAACTATCGAGATAGTTAGCTCACCCTTTACACCTATCCACAAAACATTTTAACATCCTCTCTTTAACTCTTCTTAACCCTATTTTCACCAAGCGATTTACCATTGAAGGTCACCCTAACTATCGATGGTTAGGTCTCCACCCCTAAAACACAAAAATCATCCAGCTGTGGATGAGCTTGTATGAGAAAAATAGAAACTTTCCCATGCACATCTCATAGCTTTCTTTCTTCCAAAATGACAATATTTATCCTCCCAACTTAGAAACTTTCCTTCAAAGCTTCCCTCCTCACTTTTAACAAGTTTTTACTTTAAATTCAGGCCTCTTGGGAGAGTTATGGATCAATTTTTTTACATATCAAGGCTCTCTTATTTTCTTCGTACAGGCATCCGATGTCTTGAAACCTTGTCTGTGTGATTCTCAAAAGTAAAAGTACCATTACATTTCTCAAATCTTTTCAACACTCAGCTATCAAATATGGAACATAACAAAGGTACTTTGTTTTATTTTCAATATTTTCTACTCTTCATTTGTTCTCTTGATTAGTTAGTCTAAAACCTCTTTCCCACTCCTAATACCCACCCAATACCCTTTCATCCACAGACACTCCCTTTCATCCATAGACACACCCTTTTGTCTACTAGATACCCTTTGTAACTCATTCTAAAAATTACTTGATAGGGAACTATAGCTGGTTACTATAACCATTGATGATTTTCACAATAACCACCAGTCACCCAATAGTTATCAATTAGTATAACAATCGATGATCACCCTGACTAATGATGGTCACTATCATTCCAAAATAATAGTTTGTTATTTTTACTCCACTTGCACCCTAGTAGATCTTATTTTTCCTTCTATCTGGTGCATAATCCCTCTTCTAACCTCTATAGACCTGACCACAATTTATCTCTTTCATGTAGATGACCTTACTTGGATTGGAGTAGGAAGTTGACAACATATTTGACCTCCTCATTGTCCCACAACCCTTCTTCACTAACCAAAATAACATTGCATTCAATTTATCTCTAATCTAATGATGAAGACATTGATGAATAAATAGTTATAATTCAAGAGGTATTCACATAGCTATGGAGTTTTGGAATAATTATTTTGATTGCATTAATCATGTTATGAACTAGATATCTTTGACATTATTTATCTAGCACCATTTCCATATATATATATATATATATATATATATATTTTATAATTACTCTTTATCAATAAACTTGAATGTTGAATAAGGGTTGACATCCATTTAAGGAAGCACATTCCTTTCTTGGGACTGGTTTCTTACTACGCAACCCCTTACCTTTTTATTAATCCATTTTTAATAAGTTAATGTGATTTGCATGTCATTCTTCCCTAGCCAAAGAAGGATTTCTCACTTTATGTGTTCATCAATGAGCATAGCATTAACTAAGTACATACCCTTTATCTCTTGTTTCTCCCTACTTTTTAAATTAAAAAAATCAAGCAAGAAAAAGTATGGAAACATTTTGGCACGCTTGGTGGGTCCTCTTAAGGGTTCATAGTTCTGTTTATTTCATATAGTTGCATTAGTGAGTCTCATATTTTTTCATTTCTACAAATCTTTAAATTTCAAAAAAAAAAGTGCAAACTTCATTCTAGGGATAGGTTGCATTTTCATCCTGTATTCATTGCATTGTTCCTTGTTTGCATGAAAAGACACCAAAAGTTTATTTTGGGTAAAATTAAGTTCATCCATTGTTTACCTATTTAATGCTTATCTCACCTAGATTAATTAACTACATTATGAATAAATCATAGAGAACATATGTTACACTACCAAATCACTGCACCAAAAAATACATCAAAACATACCTGAGATAAGGCCCATTGGGATTTCATCACCCTTTGGATCACCTTCCCTTACCTGGTGATCCCAATTGGATTTCACCACCAAGGGGAGGACCCACTCCATTATCTAGAAAATGTATAAACTCTAGACAAACCAAAGCTATTGGCTAAGCAACTCAGCTTAGCTTTAGGTCTATGAAGTGCAGGGAACAAGCCCCCAGTATCAGGCCACATACCCAGTCTAGTGTAGATTATTTGATAACTAAAACTTAACCCAAAATCATATTTAGATGGCCTCTCTAGTACCCATTTCACAAGCCAACTCCTCTTTCACAGTCTTTAAGGCATAAGCCAAAAGTGATTTAAATAAATCTTAGGATAAATTGCACTTTTATTGTGTGCTTTTTTTGCTTCGGGGTTTTCTTTGATTACTCATTGTGTGAAGTGAAAGGTTTGTTATCCACTTTTAGATTTTTCATATGGTTTTAACTAGGCAATAAGTGAAAAATTAAAATAACTAACAACTACCTTCATTTTCATCCATAGATTATACCTTAGATGCAAATAAATCTACCCATGGTTCACCTTACCATTATCCTCCTCCACCATCTCATTCTATAATCCTAACTATATCTGAAGGAGATCCAAACTTCACTACCTTTATCAACAATAATCCAATTAACTTACAACATTACCTTAATACCTTGCCTCATCATACCCCACTGCTTTGGTTCGTTCTTCTAAACCTTCTCTTAGTATGCCATCCCACCTCATGGTAGGAACCAATTTAACCCAACCATTAATTAAAATGTCTCCCAACATCCCATCCACCCAAACCCAAACCAAGCTTCCACCACCCAACCAAACTCTACTAGGTACACCCTATAGGGGTTCAACCTTACCATTAGTTATCTATGCCCCATCTACTATGGCATACCAACCACATATTTTCCTTAATAAGTGCTTATGACAACTTACAAGTATGTCCCTAACCCAAAAGGGTACATATCGACCACCACCCAACATTTTATGGCAAGCATTTCTTATGTGTCACCATCTTAACCTCTTGGTATCGCTTATCAATATGCAGCTTCATTGATGTCATCTGTTGCCTATTCATACATTACCATGAACCAACCTCAACAAAATGTATCTCTTAATTATGTGGTTTATAAACCCTCGCTCGACCTAATCAATATGCTCATAGATAAAATGACTAGTTTGGAATCATCCATCTCTGCCTCAACCAATATTTTGTCTTACAACCAAATTTGTAATGAGCCTATCCACCCCTCCATACCTATTCATGCTTACCCTTCTCAATGGGAATTAACCAAATTTTATAAATTCCAAGGTAAAGAGGAACTTAAGAAACATGTGTTCATACATGATTGCTACTTCATTGCTTATGATGATGCTCTCCTCCTCTAAATCATTCATATGTCATTATCCAGGGCTGCCCTTGACTGGTATAGTGATCTTCCCATTCATTCTATATTTTCTATCTTAATTTCCACAAACCTTTTTGGAGAAATTTTATATAAACATATCTAAAAAGGTTTCCATTACAGACCTGTACTCCATCAAACAATTTGAAGATGAGTCCATTATTGATTTCATCGCTAGATGGAAAGGTCTCATTAATTAACTCATTTTCTCATTAACCTAACCCAAATTAATCAAATTATTTTCCTGGGGTTTTGATAAACACATTGCTTTGACTATCCAATTCCAAACCTTTAGGACCTTTGACAAAGTTTTTAGTATGGCTTGTAATCTTAAAAAACATTCTATTGATGAAAATAAGTTGAGGCTTTGAAATACAAATTCTAGTTTCAAATCCACTAAATCATCCTCCACCAAAACCATTAACCCAGCCAATTCTAAAGTGAAAGGATCAAAATATTTGATCATTCTTAAAACTACACCACCAACCAACAACCCTTGCAATCACCAAAACTATACTCAAAATTGAGTTCCTTCAAAACCATTTACCTCGATTGGGGAATCTTATGTGTCAGTGTTGGAAAACTACTCAAAGCTAGTCTAACCTAACTTCCACCCATCAATCCACTTCAATAATTTGATACTTCGCACCCCCTTCTTAGGTGGTATAATGAGAATTATCATTGTGACTATCATCGGGTTATTGGACATGATACCAATAGAAGCAATACTTTTAAAAGCATTATCCATGACCTAAGTGATAAAGGGGAGCTTGTGTTTGACAAACCAAATGCTCCTTCAAACCAATCCCTTTATATTTTATAAAAACCATTTCCAAACCATCCACCTTCAACCCAACACCATGAAAACCAACTTGAATCCTCTAATTCGCATGAGGCACATGTAATCAATATCATTAGTAATGTGCCCATTGTTGAAGAATTTATCACCCCTATCACCCAAATCAAAGAAAACCACCTGCTATGAATCCCTTCAAATTCCCAAATGAAGGAAGTAACTATCCCTTCCACTTCCTTAAAGGAAAAAATATTTTCACCCACCCATCTTAAGGTGGAAACACCTAAGGAGATGGTCACTCTATTGACCATTTCATTCACTCCTCCAATCTAACTTGAAAAACCACTTATCCATTTGGATATCCAAACCAAGGAAAGATAAACTAACCCTTCTACCTAAAACCATTACCCTTATCATACCAATTGTGAAATCATATATCTCTTCCTTGAAAGCCAGTCCTCAAGAGACAATACCCCTATCTACCCAACCATTGCCTTTGAAACCTTTCATCAATGATAACAATACTGAAACCATTCCTTCTTCATCCCCAAAGGGTTTACATTTTGAAACTAACAATCAGGGAACAATTTATATTTATAAACCCTTCTCCTAGCTAGTTTAAAGTTTGGAATTCACCTCCCAACCTAACTTTGATAGGGCCACCTTTTGGCATTAGCTTGGACTCGCATATCAAAATAAGACTGAACCTTCTACTTCACTATAATCCACTATTTTTTCACCATAAATCCAAGTTAAACACCCCTTGCAATCTACATTCTAATGACTTACACTTGAGGAATATAAAATTTTAGATTTTGATGATTTTCCCTATTGACATGAATTTGGGAACCTTCAGAATGATCTATATTATGATCCCAATATTAGTACCCTTGTCCCCTTTGGTCTTCCCAATAATAGAACATATTTTGTCTATGGTAGACTTGACAAACAATTTCTTTCTCACACCACCATGCCTTGTATCCAACCATTCACTTCCAAGTTTTTTTTATCTTAGCAACTTGACCTTTTATCAAATATACCTTCATCGATGCACTTGGAAAGTGTTTGGTTTTGACCTCTATAAACAAGGACCCCATGAACTTGTACTATCAAAACTTAGAAACCTCATGAGTTCTTTGGATTAGGGTATATTCCCCTAAAAGAGCACATACCAACCTCACCAATACCACTTCTCCCATTTGGAGAATCACCAACCTCACCAATTCCACCTCTCCCATTTAGGGAACCACCAGCCTCACCTCTCCCATTTGAGGAACTTCTACCATTATCAACCTCACATTTCAAATTTGAAGAACCTCTACCCTCACCAACTCCATTTGAAGACAAAAAGATCATCCCACCTAAATTTGTTTTTTGATCAACACCATCAGTTTAGGTCCCCTAACTTATCAATAGGAAGGTCAAACTAAAACCATTCCTCTCATCCACCCTGAAATGATCACACATGATTCTCCCACCATTAACACCATCCAATATCAAGATGACAAATCTATTCTTGCCTATCTAGGTGTAGAGGATTCTTCTCTTCAAAAATCCCTCCCTCCTAAAAACCAAATAATGTTAAATGAATCAACCACAAACCTTAATATGGGTACTTAGGAGAACCCTCATATTGTCAATATTGGCCAATCCTTAACTCCTGAGGAACAAAAAAACTATACAACCTTCCCTTGTAACCATAGCATAACATTTTCTTTGTCTTATCAGGATATGCTTGGTATTGATGCATCCATTGCCCTTCATAACATCATCACACATCCTAAAGTTAAGCCAATCTAGCAAAATTTTTATTGAATCCATCCCCACATAACTCTTCCTATCAAAGAACTTCAACACCTTCTATCTATTAATTTCATTCAACCCATTGACTATCCATAATGGGTCTATAACATTATTCTTATCACCAAGGATGACTTCAAGGATCTTAACCTTGTATGCCCCAAAGATGACTTTGCCCTACCTAACATTGACCAACTTATTGATCTTACCATTGGCCATGAAATGTTATCCCTCATGCATGGATTTTCAAGATACAACCAAATCTTGATTGACCCCCAAGTTCAACATAAGACATATTTTATCACCACATGGGGAAATTTATACTATCACATCATGCCTTTTGACTTAAAGAATGTAGGAGCCACATATCATTGAGCCATGACCTATATTTTTCATGACCTCATTTATACTATAGTCAAAGACTATGTTGATGATTTTCTCAAAAAATCCAAACATCACCAGGATCACCTCACCATTTTAGCCATCATTTTTGAAAGACTTATCCATTATCATGTTAGGCTCAATCCAAAGAAATACATCTTTAGGGTCTTATTAGGAAAACTTCTGGGCTTCACTATTTCCCTTTGTGGAATAGAAATAGACATCACAAAAGTTAGAGCCATTCAAGAAGCACCTCCTCCTACTGAATTAAAACAATTTCATAGCCTACAAGGTAAACTTTAATTAATTTTACATTTTATCTCTCAACTATCTGATCACTGTCAACCCTTTCATCACCTCCTAAAAAAAGATACCTCCTTTAAATGGACCAAGGAGTGTCAACAAGCCTATGATGCAATCAAGGATTATATTTTTTCTCCACCTATCCTTATTCCCCCAAAGGAAGATCAACCATTTTATTTATACATATCTATCACTGATCATTCCTTGGGATCCATGCTCACTCATCATCATGACCAACATAAGGAGGAAACTATTTATTACATCAACTTCACCCTCATTGACTATGAAACCTGATACACCCATCCAAAAAAACTCTTCCTTGCCTTAGTTTTTGTCACCTTTAAACTTTGTCACTATCTTCTTAACCACAAAACTTATGTCCTTACCAACACTGACCCCCTCGAGTATATGCACTTTAAGCCATATCATAACCAACATATGGCTAAGTGTCTCATGCTTTTAGCTAAGTTTGATCTTGAGTTTATTTTGTAAAAGTCCAATTAAGGATAGGTCATTATAGATCAATTAGCTAAATCCCCTCTCCCTAATAATCAAACTTCTTTTATTTCCTTTCCAGATGAGTCCATAGTTACCCTCTCTCTAGAAGATCCCACCTATCAAATAACTATGTATTTTGATGGTTCCAAAATTCAAAATGGTGGGGGTGCTAACATAGCCCGCATTCCTATTAATGAATAACCTCTCCATATTTATTTCAAACTTGATTTAAAATGCACCAATAATATATCTGAATATGAGGCCTTAATCATAGGTTTCCAAACCACCCTAGCTTTAGGAGTCAAAGCTATATGCATCTTTAGAGATTCTCAAATTATTATCAACTAAGTCATAGGAGCCTATCAATGCAAAAATGATGTTCTTATGAAGTATATACAACTTTTTGACAAACTATTAGCATCATTTAACCATTATACCATCCAATTAGTCCCTCACACTACAAATAAATTTTTAGACACAATAGCTTCCCTTGCATCCCAAATATTATTCTAACCTACTAAATATAAACTAATTGTCAATATACACCACTTTGTCACCCCATCTTACCTCAGTCTTGATCTTCCTACCATTTTCTAGGTGGAAACATCACATTTAGACATTTGGTATAACTAAATATTTGACTACCTTAATTTTGGTGTCCTTCTACCTGATCTTTCAAGAAATACTCATAGAGCTTTCATTCAAAACACCTCTCACTACTTAATACTAGGGGACATTATTTACAAATGAGGCTTTGCTGGCCTTCTCCTTCAATGTCTTCACAGTCATGAAATTCCCATGCTATCAAAAAAACTCATAATAGGTTATGTGGAGGAGATTTCAGTGGTCTAGCTATTGCCAAACATTTCCTTTGTCTTGGTTATTATTGGCCCATACTCAATCAACCCTCATTGATCATAGTGACACAAATTCATCATTACTTCTACACAATACTCTACTAAATGAGTGGAGGCCATGCCCCTTATCTCAATTCAATCTAAAAAGATCATTGACTTCATCAATCACCACATCATTTGCCATTTTTGTGCCCCTCAAAACATTATCATTGATAATGGTAAATCTTTCAAGAACAAAAGGTCCAAGCTCTCTGTAACACCTTCGATATCAAACTTAGTCATTCCTCCCCTTATAAACCACAAGCCAATGGATAGTCATGATCCTATAATAAAACTCTCATGAAAATGTTAACAAGGTCATCAACACTTCGAGAAGGGATTATAATTTACACATCCCATTTTCTTTGTGGGCCTATCATACTAAAAGTCAAACCTTTATGGGTGCTACCCCATTTTCCCTTATCTTTGGGGTAAAAGATGTTTTACCACTTGAGGTCCAAATCCCCTCTCTTTGTATATCCTTACAAGACATCATTTCTAAGTAATATTATCATCAAGAACATCTCACACATCTGTAGCTACTTGATGAGCATCGCCTCACTACCCTTAATCATTTTCATGTCTATCATGAGCGTGTCATTCGTGCCTATGACAAACATATTATTATTCAAGAATTTAACATTGGAGACCTTCTTTTAATGGAAAAATAACATGTAACAAACATGGAGAAAACCAAAATAGGCAAGTTTCACTTCAACTAGCTCAGACCCTATATTATAACCTATAAGTATGAGTCAAGAGCTTATCATTTATCCTCTCTTAAAGGCAAACTAGAACCTGAGCCTCTCAACAATTCACATTTACATCCTTTATATTATTAAGGCCTATCTAACACACCTTACTATCTAACTTAAGCTTGTCCAATGATTTTAAGAACTTCTCACTTACCTAATACTCTTACCCTATTCCTCTTAGGGACATGTGGTTACACTAGATCCATGTGATTATCTGTCAAGCATTTTCATCCAATCTTAAATGTGGGTACCACAAATATACCCATGGCATGGTTATCATGGATAATTTTTGCCTTTTATTATATGGAATTCCATGAATGCAAGTTCTTTAAGACCCCTTCCTATTATCACATAACCACCATATTGAGGAACAACTTTCCACTTACAAACAATTTTGCTCTAATCTTAAAATAGATGTATCCATGTCCAAAATTAAAGTTCAAGATTTTTGGGATACATATTATTTAGTTCCATTATTATAAGAAAAAGAAATAGACTAATACCTTAGAGGATGTCTTTCACCTAAATTATAAAATGATAGACTTCTATCTCAAAGGATAGCTATCGAAACTCGGACTTATACCACTCTCTCAAAGGATGGATAAGCTAACATGATAAATAATATTTCACAACCATAATCAACTCTATTTTGTAACTTAATGAAGCTTCCTACCTTGATCAGCTTCACCTCTTTTAAAGTAATGCATGAACCTATAAAAAATTCAACATTATCACAAAAGAACTACAACCAGTTCTCTTTTAATATTGGTAGACTTCCCGTATTGATTAGTCTATCTCCTCAAAAGACATGGACTAGTCTATTTTAGTTCTAGACATCACCTAAGTAAAGGGGTAGGTGAACCCACACATGGTTCCCTATCTAACACTTCTTCCCATACATACTTATCACTACCCTCCCTTTTCATATCACATTTATAAATCAAAGGATTTTGAGCTCACTTAACACATGGTATTTATATGACACACCTTAATACTAGTAAAATGCTAATTTGAGACAAATGAAGGGTTCACTTTCACTAAGATCCTATCCTCCTTGTGGGGTATAATGAGATCCTTTCCAAAGAATCTAACATGCCCCTTTTCATTGTCACCCATATCTAACTTACTTATTAAAACCAAAATCATTCCATAAATCAAAGCATTAACATTCAAAACCAACCAAATGATCATGCTTATCTAACTTGATTAACCAACCTCACATTAAAACATTAAATTAACCAATATGAAAAACATTATTAAAACATACTTTATCACATACCTATATTAATTAATTGAACTATAACCATTAAAGCATCATCAAAAATAAACACATCCTGATCTACCTATCCTAAAATAATTAGCATTAAAACATAATGAAAAATGTCAACATATAAACATGAACATAACCATCAAATAAACATCAGTCATCATCAACACATCTCAAAATGAAACCATGTCATATATATATATATATATATATATATATATATATATATATGCAATATGTAATGTCTATACATCATAACTCTTGCTCAAAATACATCTCATATCTTCAACACATAGGCTGGTATCAAAAATGGATCATATACATATCATGGCCCTAGTAGACCATTGCTGCTAGCCCCACTAGTACCTAAACTTGTACCTATAACTACACCTATATTGGGTAGAGGCCTTGCCTACTAACCCACTACCATAACCCATGGCCCTGGGGTCCCCAAACCTACCCCACCTAAAAAACTCAATTGATACTCTCTCAATCTCAGCTCATTAGGACACTGTGCTAACATAATGCCCTCATAATACCTCAACTCTTGTATTGCTACATGATACCTAGTCTATGTGACATATTTGGGAGGTGTTGTACCTATCATTACTCTTTTGGCCCATCATAAGGAGTCTCTCTCCTAGGTCACCCTACTAAGTGAGACCCTCACCTAGTCTCACTCCCTTGTTAATTTAGTCACCTAACCCTATAATATGGCCACCTACCCTTGTAAAGCTATGACCTATGCTTGGGCTTGGTTTCTCTCCATTGTGACTCCTCCTACCTAACCTTGAAGAGTCATAACCTACCCCTGTAATGTAACTATCCAATCCTCATCTATTTTTAGTGTTGTTACCACCTATGCCCCCTGTAATGGCCCTTATCTTTGATCTACATCCATCAAGGCACTATCACTATCTCTAAAACCAAAATCCATTGTAGTATATATACCCTGAAACCATGTAGGGTAGTCAGGTGTTATCCTTGTGTAGTCATCTCTCTTGTTAGTAACCAAAAAGTGTTAGTCATCAGGTCCCTTCTCTTGATGAGGGAGACTATCATGACCACATCCCTTGAAATACACTAGTAGTGGTGCATCCCCCTAAAACCCATCACCTCCATATGATGCCTCTCCTTGGCCGTCATCGCATCTCTTGTTGCTAGGAATATTTTAGGAATATGATCCCATAACTAAATCAGATCTTTTGAATATAAATAAACATGTCATGAATTAAGTAAGGACATATCTCTATGAACATGACATCTAAAACAATTAATTCTTTTCTCTCTTCTATCCCCCTAGTTGGTCCCAGTAAACTTCTACCCTACATCTTTACTATCCTCTACACCATAACACTATTTAAATTACATACCCACCTTTTATACATCTTATAAGATTCTTAATCCTAAAATAACCATTTACATCTCTAAGCACTTTTCCTATCCTTATTCCTACAAATAACTAAATATCTTTTCCCCAAACAACTATTTATTTCACTATTTAAAACAACTACTTATTTCTAAAAACACTTATTTAAAACCCACCTACAAATATTTCCCTCCCAAGATCTATTTATCCAACAAAAACCTAACCCCCATTTTTTGATCATCACCAATTATTCCAACCATCAATGGTCCCCTTGGGGTATTTTATACTCCTTAGGTCGATTGCGAATGGTTGGGTACACCACATATAGTCCCCTATGAATGAGTATTAGTCATGGGCTTTGACCCCCCAACCTCCCCAAAACATACCAAAGACCCTCCTCCCATGCATTTTTTCTCACTTCTTCACCCCTATCAATCCCTTATAGAGTTTTATAACCACCCCCCTCTCTTTATCACCACACGGTTCACAAAAACCATCACCCTATTTAAACCATAGGTTTTTTATTCCCACACACAAACCATGCATAATACATAAATTTAATTTTTCCTTTCTATTATCATTTTATTCTATTAATTTAAAAAATAATACCCACCTCATTCCATGATCAGTGGCACCTCCTCAAATCATGCCCTACCACTAGTACATCTCTTAGATCCATCTCCACTACACTCTCACTCTCCAAACACCAATATCATCTTGACACCTCACCCAACTCCCAATAATCCCTTTCACTCTTCATACAAAGCATCCCACAAAATGACAGTGCTCAACTAATTTTGTATAAATGACAACAATGACTTTTCTTTATCATTCTTTTTGCTTTTATCGTCATTTTAGGGTTTTGGGGTCCTAACCATCGATAGTTAACCCCGACCATCAATGGTTGGGTAACCCTCACTAGTTGATCATGATCGTCATTGGTAACATAACCATCAATGGTTGGAGTTTCCCCGCTTTCTTTTTTAAAGACCACCCTAAACATTTTTACTTCAACTTTTTCCTCTTTTTCACCTTAACCAGACTTTGACCACACCCAAATGGGGAAACCTATTTCCCCTACACTCAAACTTATTTGGGAGTCACCCTCTCCCTGACTAAAAACTACATTTGTCCTAAAGTCTATATTGGATTTATTATCCATGGGACTATGTAGGCAACATTTTCTTACCTTGTGTATTAGGAGTCAGCTTGGCCATGCCCCCTACCTAACACCCACTTGCCTACATTCATCATTATGTCATCCCCTCTTTTATAAAAAACCTATTCATATACCTTATGATGACCTTGCCTTGGTCATTATTGACTGCTTTGATCAATTTGGCCCTATTGAACTTTTTTTACACCACTTTGTGCATGACCATACCAATTATGTTTTTCTTAGGAACAATTCCTACCTCAAACACTTGAGTAAACATTGAATCTTTATAAGATATTTGATATGCATAGCCCAATCGACTATGACCAATGTTAGGGATTGATTACCTTGTCACTTCTTCTAGAACTTGAACTTATTATTATCAACACTAGCCATTTTCATCTTTGCATGATTTATGCCCTTGACATCTAGGAACGTATTTGCATTTCAATACCTACACCTTCTTTTCTCTTATTAAACCATGAACCACTTTCTATATCACCTCATTGAATCGTGGTTTGAGGGGGAATATTCTCCTCCCATACTTGGGGAAACTAAACTTGGACCATGAACCTTCCATTTTTATTTTATATCTTATTAACCTAAAGATGCACAAAAAAAGGGGCAAAATGTAGACACCTAAAAATTTACCCTTGAATTTTTTTAGTATCATATCACCTTGGACCTATTCTCGACCATTAGTTAACTACTTAGCTAGTTAGCTCACCCTTTACACCTAGCCACCAAACTTTTTAATGTCCTCTCCTTAACTATTTTTAACCCTTTTTTCACTAAGGGATTAACAATCGATGGTCACCCTAACCATCAATGGTTAGGTCTCCACCCTTACAACATAAAAATCATCCAGTTATGGATGAGCTTGCATGGGCAAAATAGAAACTTTCCCATGCACATCTCATAGATTTCTTTTTTCTAAAATGGGCATCTTTATCCTCTCAACTTATAAATTTTCCCTCCTCACTTAGCAAGTTTTTCATATAAATTTAGGGCTCTTAGGAGAGTTATGGATCAAACATTTTACATATCCAATCTCTCTTATTTTATTTGTGTAGACATCTAATGTCTTGAAAACCTATTTGTGTGATTCTCAAAAGTCAAAGTACCATTATGATGCTCAAATCTCTTCAACACTCAAATATAAAATCTTCAACATAACAAAGGTACTTTGTTTTATTTTCATTATTTTAGACTCTTCATTTTTTCTCTTGATCAATCAATATGAACCCTCTTCACCATTCCTAATACCCTTTCATCCATAGACACCCCCTTTCATCCACAAACACCCTCTTTTGTCTATGAGATACCCTTTTTAACTCATTCTAGAAATTCCTTGATAGGTAACCATATTTAGTTAGTATAACCATCAACATTTATAGCAACTGCTTTTGGTCACCCAACCATTATTGGTCAATACAACTATTGATAGTCACCCTAACTGTCGAAGGTCACTATCATTCCAAAATAATAGTTTTTTATTTTGACTCCACTTGCACCCTATCAAAGACTTTTGAATAGTGCATAACCCTTCTTTTAACCACTTTGAACCTAACTACAATTTATCTCTTGCATGTAGATGACCTTACCTGGATTGGTGTAGGAAGTTGACAACATATTTGACCTCCCCATTGTCCTACAACCCTTCTTCACTTAGCAAAGTAACATTACATTCATGTTCACTCTATGTGTTATGGTTTTCACATCTAATTAAGAAGACATCGATGAAAAAATATCTATAATTCAAGAGGATGTTGACATAGCTATGGAGTTCTAAAATAATTAATTTGATTGTATTAATCATTTTATGAACTAGATATATTTGATATTATTTATCTGGCACCATTTCCATATATACCTTTTGTAATTTCTCTATTATCAATAAACATGAATGTTGAACAAGGGCTGACATCCATTTAAGGAAGCACATTCCTTTCTTGGGATTGGTTTCTCACTAGGTAGCCCCATACCTTTCTATTAATCCATTTTTCATAAGTTAATGTGATTTACATGTCATTCTTCCCTAGCCAAAGAAGGAGTTTTCACTTCGTCTGGTTATCAATGAGTGTAGCGTTTACTAGTTACATACCCTTTATCTCTTGTTTCTCCCCTCTTTTTAAATTAAAAAAATCAAGTAAGAAAAAGTAAGGAAACATTTTGGCATGCTCGGTGGGACCCCTTAAGGGTTCATAGTTATATTTATTTCATATAGTTGCATTAGTAAATTTCATATTTTTGCATTTTTTCAAATATTTAAATTCTAAAGAAAAAAGTGTAAACTTCATTCTAGGGATAGGCTGCATTTTCATCTTGAATTCATTGGATTGTTCTTTTTTTACATGAAAAGATACCCAAAAATTATTTTGGGTAAAATTAAGTGCATCCATTATTTGCCTATTTAATTCATATCTCACCTAAATTAATTAATTTCATTATGAATAAATCATAGATCACATACGTTACACTACCAAATCACTGCACCAAAGAACACATCAAAACATACCTAAGACAAGGCCCATTGGGATTTCATCACCCTTTGGATCACCTTACCCTACCTGATGATCCCACTTGGATTTCACCACCAAGGGAAGGACCCACTCCATTCTATGGTAGAATATAAACTCTAGACAAATGATAT
Source organism: Torreya grandis (assembly GCA_037957365.1). Classification (NCBI taxonomy): domain Eukaryota; kingdom Viridiplantae; phylum Streptophyta; class Pinopsida; order Cupressales; family Taxaceae; genus Torreya; species Torreya grandis. Next base: position 830,569 of record JARHVA010005730.1, read on the forward strand.
CTATTCGCTAAGTGGCCTACCTCAACTTTGGGTCTGTGAAGTGCGAGGATCAAGCCCCCAATACTAGGCCATGTACCTAGTCTAGTGTAGATTATTTGAGCACCAAAACTTAACTTGAAACCATCCTTAGATAGCCTCTATAGTACTTGTTTCACAAGCCAACTCCCCTTTCACACTCTTTTAGGCATAAGCCAAAAGTGATTTAAAATAAATATTAGGATTAATTATGTTTTTAGTGTGTGCTTTATTTTCTTTGGGATTTTCTTTGATTGCTCATTTTTGAGGTGAAAGGTTTGTTATCCAATTTTAGATTTTTCATATGGTTTTGACTAGGCAACAAGTAAAACATCTAAATAACCAACCACCACCTTCATCTTCATCCATGGATTATACCTCAGATGTGGATAAATCTCCCCATGGTTCACCTCACCATTCTCTTCCACCACCATCTCCTTCTAAAATCACAATTTTATTTGAAGGAGATCTAAACTTCACCACCTTTATTGACAACAATCTAGTTGCCTTAAAACATTACCTTAACACCTTGCCTCATCATACCCCGCTACTTTAGTTCCCTCTTCCAAACCTTTTCTTAATATCCCATCCCACCTCATGGTAGGAAACACTTCAACCCAACCATTAACTCAGACCTCTTCCAACATCCCATCCACCCAAACTCAAACCAACCTTCTATCACCCTACCAAACACCACTAGTTACACCCCATGGGGGTTCAACCTTATCATTAGTTATCAATGCCCCATCTACTATGGCATTACATTCCACTTTGGCTTCTATCTTCCCTTTGGTTGAAACCAATCCTTTGACCATAGTTCCACTTCAAATCTTAGTGCTCTCCATACCTCAAAACCTTCCTCCAATTAGCACTAGGGTAACCACTCAACCTCAACCTTCCCAAATTCCTCCTACTTCAAGCATACCAACCACATCTTTTCCTCAACAAGTGCCCATGAAAACTTACCAATATGTCCCTAACCCATAATGGTACATACCGACCACCACCCAACCTTTTGTGGTGAGTATTTCTTATGTGTCACCATCTCAACCTCTTGGCACCACCTATCAATATGTGGCTTCATCGATGCCATCTACTACCTATTCATACATTACCACGAACCAACCTCAACAAAATGTATCTCTTAATTATGTAAGTTATCGACCCCATCCTGACCTAATCAAAATGATCATAGACAAAATCACTAGTTTAGAGTCATCCAACTCTACCTCAACCAATCTTTTATCTTATGACCCAATTTGTAATGAGCATATCCACCCCTCTGTACCTATTCATGCTTACCATTCTCAATGGGAATTGCCCAACTTTTCTAAATTCAAAGGTAAAGAGGACCCTCAATAACACTTAAGAGCATTCTGATATGCTTACTACTTGATCACTTATGATGTTGCTCTCCTCCTCCAAACCTTTCTTATGTCATTATCTGGGTGCACCCTTGATTGGTATAGTTCTCTTCCCACTCATTCTATCTTTTCTTTCTCTCAATTGGCATAAACCTTTTTGGAACACTTTTTTGTAAACATATCTAAAAAGGCTTCCATTATAGACCTATACCCCATTAATCAGTTTGAAGATGAGTCCATTATTGATTTCATTACTAGATGGAGAGGTCTCATTAATCAACTCACTTTCCCATTACCCCAACACAAATTAATCAAATTATTTTCTTGGGGTTGTGCTAAACACATTGCTCCAAATCTCTAAGTCTAAAACTTTAGGACCTTTAATGAATCTTTTACTATGGTTCATAATTTGGAAAACCATGCTATTGATAAAGGGAAGTTGAGGCTTTGAAATAAAAAATTTAGTTCTCCTCTACCAAAACCATGAACCTAACCAATTATAAAGTGAAAGCATCTGCACATTTGATCATTATTAAAACCACACCTCCTCCATCCATCAACCAAAAACCACCAACCAACAACCCTTCCAATCACCAAAACTATACTCAAAACTGAGTTCCTTCAAAACCATTTACCCTAATTGGGGAATCTTATGTGTCAATGTTATAAAAACTACTCAAAGCCAGTCTAATCCAACTTTCACCCATCAAGCCCCTTCAACAATTTGATACTTATCACCCCCTTCTAGGGTGGTATAATGAGAATGATCATTGTGACTAGCATAAGGTTATTGGACATAATATCGATAGATGCAATACTTTTAAAAACATTATCCAAGACCTAATTGATAAAGGGGAGCTTGTGTTTGACAACCCAAATGCTCCTTCAAACCAAATCCCTTGATATTTTTTGAAAACCATTTCCAAAGCATTCACCTTCAACCCAACACCATGAAAACCAACCTGAATCCTCCAATTCACATGAGGCACATGTAATCAAAGTCATTAGTAATGTGCCCATTGTTGAAGAAGTTATTACCCCTATCACGCAAATGAAGGAAGTAACTATCCCTTCTAATTCCTTAGAGGAAACCATGGTTTCAACCAACCCTCCTATGGTGGAAACATCAAAGGAGATGGTCACTCCATTAACTATTTAATTTACTATTCCAATCCAACTTGAAAAACCACTTATGCCTTTGGATAATCAAACTAAGGAGGAAGCTAAACCAACCCTTCCACCTGAAACCATTACCCTTACCACACCAATTTTAGAATCATCTGTATCTTTTTTAAAAGCCATTTCTCAAGAGACAATACCCCTATCTACCCAACCATTGCCTTTGAAACCTTTCATCAAGGATAACAATACTAAAATTGTTCCTTCTTCATCCCCAAAGGGTTTACATTTTGAAACTAATGATCAAAGAACAATTATTGTTTATAAACCCTTCTCTTAACTAGTTCAAAGTTTGGAATTCACCTCCCAACCTAACTTTGATAGGGGCACCTTTTGGCATCAGCTTGGATTCCCATATTGAAATAAGACTAAACCTTCTACTTCACTAGAATCCACTCTCAAACCTATTGTTACAACTCCACCAGCTACTCCTCCTAAATTTACCAAGGAACCACCTTAATTAAAGCTATCTAAAATAGCTAAATCACCCTATGCTTCTTTTACCAAGCCAATCAAGACCTTGGGGATCTCACCCACACCAAATACTACTCACACTCCTTTGAGACTAGATCTAGCCACACCAATCCAACTAAAACGTAATGTAGTTAAGCCCATTAAGAAGGAGGGATTGCCTAAAACTTAAATTTGAGGAAGAACCATACCAAATCCTTCACCTTTACCTTTTGTTTTAGGACCACAACCTTCCACCATTCTTGTAACCTACTCTTCCTTCAAAAAACCTTCTCCCTTTCTCTACTTATAACAATCCCATCTCCTAGTTCATCATCATTCCTCACCAACCTTTCCCCATACACTTTACCATATATTAAACCATAATCATCTAGACCCCCAGTTCTTAAACCAATTATATCAAATCTAATTCATTTGAAACCTCCATCCAGGTTACCCCACCAATCATGCTTTCTGTTAAAAATCCATTACCCAATAAGGAACATAAACCAAAAACCCAAACTCCACTATCTCCAAAATACTTATCAAAGTCTTATACAACTATATTCAAAGGCTCCTATAAGCTTCTATAATTAACATACCCTCCATCAAGCCTTTTTATCCCACTTGCTAAAGGCCAACCTGGTTCAATGACAATCTAATTTGTCTTTACCATAGAACCCCTGTGCATGATATGCAGAACTATAAAGCTCTCCAAGCTATCATTCATGGCCTTTTAGATTAGGATGATCTATTTTATTAACCTTATTTAAGACCTTTTAGTAGTTTACCACCTATCCAATCCTCCTGCCAATCATCTCCTTCTCTACTCCTATAAAGGAGTGAAATATTAGAACCGAAGCAAGTAACTACTCCTCTTATCCATACTATTAATATGGTAACTCAGTTTGGAGCCCAATAGAAGGACAAGTGTAAATGATTCCAATAAATGAAAAGGGTAAAGCCAAGGCCACCAATCCATGGTCTTACCCTTCAACTCCTTGACCAACCAACCAAACCCAAAAGGCAACACCTTCACCTTCACAACCATCCAAGCCTAAGGTTTCTATTTTGGGAGCCCCTTCATCTTCCAATGAACCTTCATTCATCTAATGCTTCGTGATTAAAAACATTTACCAAATTCCCATCAAAATGAGTCCTTATGACTTAATTATCACCTCACCTCAACATCATCAAGCTTTAATCAAAGTAATGCATTCAATAGAGGTTCAACAAGATGATCCCTAACCTCTTGCATCTTTGATTGGATCTATCAAACATATTGCCTACATCACCTTTCAAGATTCTAAAATCCCACCATATCATAGCAAAGATCTTGAACCCCCTCTTTTTATTATAGCATCCATCAATCATACACATGTCAAAAGGGTCATGATTGATGGGGGAGAGAGTATCAATATCATCTCTTCCCATGCTTATGATCAACTTTAATTACCTAAAAACATCATGTTAGAAAGCTCAGTAGTTCTCTAATCATTCAATGACACACTTGCCACTACTTTGGGGATAATTATTATCCACATCCATTTGGGGCCTCAAATCATTCTTGAACTATTTTATGTCATAGAGGGTGAATTTCAATGTGATGTGTTACTTGGTCACCCTTGGATCCATGCTATGGCATGCATCCCTTATACCCTTCACTGATGCATCAAGTTTGAGCATGAAAGACAAGTCATTATGATCAAAGATGATCTAAGTCCCTTTGCTTCTTGTAATATGATGTATTGGCCCAATGATGTTCTTATTCCACCTTCACCCTTTTCATAACCAACCACTAGCCAAACCACTGCATCAAACTAACACACCAACACTTATATTTTCAATAATGGTGAAGCATCCACTTGTTCAACTATTTCTTCATCACAAATCCTAGTTGAACACCCCTTGCAATCTACATTCCATTGATTTACACTTAGGGAATATCAAATTTTATCTTTGGATGATTTCCCTCTCCACATGAATTTGGGAACCTTTAGAATGATCCATCTTATGATCCCAATATTAGTAACCTTGTCCCCTTTGGTCTTCCTAATAATAGATCATATTTTGTCTATGGGGGACTTGACAAATGGCCTTTTGTTCCCACCACCATGCCTTGTATCCAGACATTCACTTCTAATTTTTCTTATCTTAGCAACTTGACCTTTACCCAAATTTACCTTCATTAATGTTCTTAGAAAGGGTTTGGATTTGGCCTCTATGAACAAGGACCCCATGAACTTCCTGCCATCAAAACTCAAAAACCTCATGAGTTCTTTGGACTAGGGTATCTTCCCCTTAAAGAGCCCATAGCAACCTCACCAATACAACCTCTCCCATTTGGAGAACCACCAACCTCACCAAATCTAACTCTCCTATTTTTGGAACCACGAACCTCACCTCTTTTATTTGAGGAGATTCTACCCTTATCAACCTCACATTTCCAATTTTAAGAACCTCTACCCTCACCAAATCTATTTGAACATAGAAACATCATCCCAACTAACTTTTTTTATCAACACCATTAGTTTAGGTCCCTTGACTTATCAATAGGAAGGTCAAACTAAAACCATTCCTCTCATCTAGCCTGAAATGATCATGCATGATTTTCTCACCATTAATACCATCCAATATTAAGATGACAAATCTATTCTTGCCTATCTAGGTGTAGAGGATTTTTCTCTTCAAAAATCCCTCCCTCCTAAAAACTAAAAAATGTTAAAAGAATCAACCACAGAAGTTAATTTAGGTACTCAGGAGAACCCTCATATTGTCAAGATTGGCTAATCCTTAACTCCCAAGGAACAAAAAAAATACACCCTTCCTTCATGACCATAGCATAGCATTTGCTTTGTCTTATTAGGATATGCTTGGTATTGACCCATCCATTGCCCTTCATAACATCGTCACCCATCCTAAAGTTAATCCAATCTAGTAAAATCTTCATTAAATCTATCCCCACATAGCTCTTTTTGTCAAGTAACAAATTTAACACCTTCTATCTATTAATTTCATTCAACCCATTGACTATCCATAATGGGTCTCAAACATTGTTCCTATCACCAAACTCGCTGGAGGGCTTCACCTTTGTGTGGATTTCCTAGATCTTAACCTTGCTTATCCCAAAGATGACTTTCCTTTACCTAACATTGACCAAATTTTTGATCTTATCACTAGCCATGAAATTTTATCCCTCATGGATGGATTTTTAGGATACAATCAAATCTTGATTGCCCCCAAAGATTAACATAAGACATCTTTTATCACCCCATGTGGAAGTTTTTGTGATCGTGTCATGAATTTTGGATTAAATAATACAAGAGCCACATATCAATGATCTATGACCTACATTTTTCATGACCTCATTCATACCATAGTTAAAGACTATGGTGATGATTTAATCAAAAAATACAAACATCACCAGGATCAACTTGCCATTTTAGCTATCATTTTTGAAAGATTTATCCATTATCATGTTAGGCTCAATCTGAAGAAATACATCTTAGGGGTCTTCTCAGGAAAACTTCTAGGCTTCATTTTTTCCCTTTGTGGAATATAAATAGACCCCACAAAAGTTAGAGCCATTCTATAAATGCCTCTTCATACTAATTTAAAACAAATTCATAGCCTCTAAGGCAAACTTTAGTCAATATACCATTTTATCTCTCAACTATGATCATTTTTAACCCTTTCACCACCTCCTAAAAAAGGATACCTCCTTTAAATAGACCAAGGAGTGTCAACAAGCCTTTGATGCAATTAAGGAGTATCTTCTTTATCCACCTATCCTTACTCCCCCAAAAGAAGATCAACCCTTTTATTTATACATATCTACCACTAATCATTTCTTGGGAGCCATGCTCACTCATCGTAATGACTAACATAAGGAGTAGGCTATTTATTACATCAGTTGTACCTTCATTGACTGTGAAACTTGATACATCCATCTAGAAAGACTTTTCCTTGCCTTAGTTTTTTTCACCTTCAAACTTCATCACTATCTTATTGACCACAAAACTTATGTCCTTACCAACATTGACCCCCTCAAGTATATGCACTCTAAGCCATATGGTAACCAACGTATGGCTAAGTGGCTCATGATTTTGGCTGAGTTTGATCTTGAGTTTCTTCCACAAAAGTTCATTAAAGGATAGGTCATTGTGGAACAATTAGCTGAAGCCCCTCTCCCTAATAATCAAAATTCTTTTCTTTCCTTTCTAGATGAGTCCATGGATATCCTCTCTCTAAAAGAACCCACATATCAAATTACTATGTATTTTGATAGTTCTAAATGTTAGAATGGTGGGGGTGCTAGCATAGTCCTCATTCCCATTAATGAAGAACCTCTCCCTCTTTGTTTCAAACTTTATTTAAAATGCACCAATAATATAGCCAAATACGAGTCCTTAATAATAGATCTCCAAACTACCCTAGTTTTAAGAGTCAAAGCTATACACATCTTTGGATATTCTCAACTTATTATCAACCAAGTCACAGGAGCCTATCGATGTAAAAATGATGTTCTTTTGAAGTATAAACAACTTGATAATAAACTATTAGCATCATTTAGCCATTATACCATCCAATCAGTCGCACACTCTACAAATAAATTTGTAGACACAATGGCTTCCCTTGCATCCCAATTATTTGTCACTATACTCCACTATTTCACCCCATCTTACCTCAGTCTTGATCTTCCTACCATTTTCTAGGTGGAAACATCACATTTAGACATTTAGTATGACCAAATCTTTGATTACCTTAATATTGGTGTCTTCCACCTTTTATTTCAAGAAACGCTCGTAGGGATTTCATTCAAAACACCTCTCACTTATTAATACTAGGGGACATTCTTTAGAAATGAGGATTTGATGGCATCCTCTTTTTATGTCTTCATAGTCATGAAATTCCTCATGCTATCAAATAAACTCATGACAGGATATGTGGGGGACATTTCAACAGTCTGGCTATTGCCATACGTATCCTTTGTCTAGGTTATTATTGGCCCATACTCAATCAGGATTGTTGTGACTGTGTTAAAAAGTATGTCAAAGGCTAATAACATGCCAATTTACATCATACACCCAATCATAGACCTCATGTATCTAAGGATTTTTGACCTTTCTCATAATGGGGCATGGATCTTATTAGATAAATCAACCCTCATTCATCACAATGACACCAATTCATCGTTACCACTACAAAGTAATTTACTAAATAGGTGGAGGCCATCCCCCTCATCTCAATTAAAGATAAAAAGATCATTAAATTCATCAATCACCACATAATTTTCCATTTTGGTGTCCCTCACAAGATTATAACTGATAATGATAAATCTTTTAAGAACAAAAAAGTCTAAGATCTTTGCAACACCTTCGATATCAAATGTATTCATTCCTCCCCTTATCGACCACAATCTAATAGACAAGCAAAATCCTCTAATAAAATCTCATCAAAATGTTAACTAAGGTCATCAATGTTTCAAGAAGGGATTTACATTTGCACATCCCATTTATTTTATGGGCCTATCATACCAGCATTCAAAACTCTACAGGTGCTACCCCTTTTTCCCTTATCTTCAAGGCAAAATCCATTTTACCACTTGAGGTCCAAATCCCCTCTCTTCATATATCCTTATGAGACATCTTTTTTGAGGAATATTATCATCAAGAACATCTCGTATGTTTGGATCTTCTTGATTAGCATCACCTCACTATCCTTAATAATCTTCACATCTATCATGAGCGTGTCACCTACACTTATAATAAATGTCTAATAGTTTGAGAATTTGACATTGGAGACCTCATTATTAATGAAAAATAAAACATAAAAAAACATGTAGAAAATCAAAATAGGCAAGTTTGCCTTCAACTAGCTTTGACCCTATATTATAACCCATAAGTATGAGTCAGGAGCTTATCATTTGTCCTCTCTTGAAGGCAAACTAGAAATTGAGCATCTCAATGCTTCACATTTGCATCTTTTCTATTATTAAGGCCTATCTAACACACCCTACTATCTAACTTAAGTTTTTACTTTGAATTTAGGAACTTCTCACTTCCCTAACCCTCTTACCCTATTCTTCCTAGGGACAAGGGGTTACACCAAATCCATGTGATTATCTGTCAAACATTTTAATCCAATCTTAAATATGGGTACCACAAATCTACCCATGGCATGGTTCTCATGGATACTTTTCATCTCTTTTTAGATAGAATCTTATGGTTGTATATTATTTAAGACCCTTTCCTATTATCATATAACCATCGTATTGAGGCATAACTTTCCCCTTACAAACAATTTTGCTCTAAGCTTGAAATAGATGCGTCCATGTCTAAAACAAAAGTTCAAGATTTTTGGGATACATATTATTTGGGTCCATTATCATAAGAAAAATAAACAGACCACTCCCTCAAAGGATGGCTATTGCCTAAATGATAAATGATAGACTACTCCATCAAAGGATATCTATCAAAACTTAGACTTAGATCACTCTCTCGAAGGATGGCTAAGCTAACATGATAAATAATATTTAGTAGCTATAATTAGCTCTATTTTGTAATTCAATGAAGCTTCCCACCTTGATAAACTTCACATATTTTAAAGAAATACATGACCCTATCAAAAGTTTAACATTATCCCAAAAGAACCACAACCGATTCTCTTTCAATATTGGTAAACTTCTTGTATTGATCAATCTATCCCCTCAAAATACATGGAATAGTATGTTTTAGTTCTAGACATCACCTAAGTAAAGGGGTGGATGAACCCACACATGGTTCCCTATCTAACACTTTTTCCCCTACCTACTTATCACTACCCTCCATTTTTCATATCACATCTATAGATCAAAGGATCTTGACCTCACTTGACACACCTTGTTTATATGACACACCTTAATACTAGGAAAATTATAATTTGACACAAATGAAGGGTTCACGTTCACTAAGATCTTATCCTCCTTATGGGGTATAATAAGATCTTACCAAATAATCTAGCATGCCCTTTTTCATTGTCATCCATACCTAACTTACCTATTAAAACCAAAATCATTCCAAAAATCAAAGAATTAACATTCAAAACCAACCAACTTATCATACCTAGCTAACCTAATTAACCAACCTCACATCAAAACATTAAATTAACCATTATGAATAACATTATTAAAAAATACTTTATCACATACCTATATTAATTAATCAAATATAACCATTAAATCATCATCAACAATCAACACATCCTAATCTACCTATCCAAGCATAATTAGAATTAAAACATTACCAAATACATCATCATATAAATATGGACATAACCATCAAATAAACATTAGCCATCATCAACAAAATATCTCAAAATGAAACCATATCATATATATGCAATATATAATATATATATATATATATATATATATATATATATATATATATATATATATATATATATATATATCATAACTCTCACTCAAAATACATCTTGCATCTTCAACACGTAGGCCAATATCAAAAATGGATCATATACATATCATGGCCCTAGTAGCCCACTAGCACTAACCCCACTAATCCCTACACCTGTACCTATACCTACACCTATACTAGGTAAAGGCCCTATGTATTAAGCCACTACCATAGCCCACTACCTTGGGGTCCCCAAACCTACCCCACCTAACAAACTGAACTAATACTCTCCCCACCTTAGCTCATTAGGACACTGTGCTAACACAATGCCTTCATAACACCTTAGCTCTTGTATTACTACATGATACCTAGTTTGTGTGACATATCTGAGAGGTGTTGTAACTATCACTACTCCACTAGCCTATTGTAAGGAGTCTCTCTCTTGGGTCACCACACTAAGTGAGACCCTCACCTAGTCTCACTTCCCTATCAATGCAATCACTCCATGCTATAAGATGGCCACCTTCCCCTATAAATCTATGACTTGTGCATGGGCCTAGTCTCTCTCCATTATGACTCCTCATACTTGACCCTGAATAGTCATAACCTACCATTATAATGTAGCTATCTGATATTGTGTTTTTGCTAGTACCACTGCCACTTATGGGTCCTCTTATGCTGGCCCCTATCTCTGATCTACATCCATTGAGGCCCTATCACCATCTCTAAAACCAAAATCCATCATAATATATATACCCTGAAACCATATAGGGTAGTCAGGTGTCATCCTTATGTATTCATCTCTCTTGTCAACAACCAAAAGGTATTAGTCACTAGGTCCCATCTCTTGATGAGGGAGAATATCATGGTAACATCCCTTAAAAGATGCTAATAGTGGTGCATCCCCTTGAAACCCACCACCTCCATATGATGCCACTCTTTGGTCATCATCACATCTCATACTGCTAGGAATATCTTAGGAATATGATCCCACAACTGAATCTACTCTCATACCTATAAATAAACATGTCACAAATTAAGTAAGGACATATCCCTATGAACACAACAACTAAAACAATTAATTCTTTTTTCTCTTCTATCCCCCTAGTTGGTACCAATAAACTTCTACCCTACTTCTTTACTATCCTCTACACCACAACACTATTTAAATCACCTACCCACCTTTTATACACCCTATAATATTCTCAATCCTAAAATAACCATTTTCATCTCTAAGCACTTTACCTATCCTTATTCATATAAATAACTATATATCTTTTCCCTAAACACCTATTTATTCAACTATTTAAAATAACTAGTTATTCTTACAAACATTTATCTAAAACCCACCTACAAATCTTTTCCCCCCTTAATCTCTTTATCCAACAAAAACCTAACCCCTCTTTTTGACATCACCAATTATTCCACCTATTTATGGTCCCTTTAGGGTATTTTATACCCCTAAGGTTGACCGTTGATGGTTGGGTCCACCACTAATGATCACCTATGGGCAACCATTAGCAACAAGCTTTAACCCCCAAACCTCCCCAAAACACCCTAAAACATACCAAAGACCCCCCTCCCAATCATTTTTTCTCACTTCTTCACCCCTATCAATCCCTTGTTGAGTTTTATAACCACCCCCTCTCTTTATCCCTGCATAGTTCACAAAAACCATCACCCTATCTAAACCCTAGGTTTTCAATTCCCACACACAAACCATGCATAATACCTAAATTTAATTTTTCCTTTCTATTATCATTTTATTTTATCAATTTAAAAAACAATACCCACCTCATTGTGTGATCAGTTGCATTTCCTCAAACCATGCCCTACCATTGGTGCATCTCTTGGATTCATCTCCACCACACTCTCACTCTCCAAACACCAATATCATCTTGACACCTCACCCAACTCCCAACAATCCCTTTCACTCTTCATATGAAGCAACCCGTAAAATGATAGTGCTCAACCAATTTTACACAAATGACAACAATGACTTTTCTTCACTATTCCTTTTGCTTTTGTCATGATTTTAGGGTTTTGGGGTCCTAAATATTGATGGTTGCCCAAACCATCTATATTTAACCTTGACCATTGATGGTTAGGTAACCATCACCAGTTGATCCTGATCATTGATGGTCACATAACCATCAATAATTAGAGTTTCCCCCTTTTATTTTTTAAATACCACCTTAAACATTTCTCCTTCAAAAAATTTCTCTTCTTCACCTTAACTTGACCTTGACCATACCCAAATGGGGAAAACTATTTCCCCTAAACTCAAACTTATTTAGGAGTCACCCTCTCCCTGACCAAGAACTACATTTGGCCTAAAGTCCATATTGGATGTATTATCTATGAGACTATGTAGGCATCATTCTCTTGCCTTGTGCATTAGGAGTCATCTTGACCACACACCCTACCCAACCACCCACTTGCATATGTTCATCATGATTTTACCCCCTCTTTTAGAAAAAACCTATTCATTCACCTTATGATGACCTTACTTTGGTCATTATTGACCACTTGAACTAATTTGGCCCTATTGAAATTTTTTGCACCACCTTGTGCATGACCTAACCAATTGTGTTTTTATCAAGAGCACTTCCTACCTTGAATACTTGAGTAAAAATTAAACCTTTATAGGATATTTGATATGCATAACCCAATCAGCTATAACCAACACTAGGGATTGATTACCTTATCACTTCTTCTAGAACCCAAACTTACTATTATCAATATTGGCCAGTTTCATCTTTGCATGATTGATACCCTTGAAATCTAGTCGCACCTTATGCACATAGTTGTGTTTCAATACCTACACCTTCTTTTCTCTTATCAAACCATGACCCACTTTTTGTATTACCTCATTGACTCTTATTTTGAGAGGGAATACCCTCCTCCCATACTTAGGGTAACTAAACTTGGACCATCACCCTTTCATTTTTATTCTACAACTTATCAACCTAAAGTTACACATCAAAAAGGGGGAAATTTTAGACACCTAAAAACATACTCTTGAATCTTTTCAGTATCACATCACCTTGGACCTATTCTCAACCATTAGTTAACTAACTAGCTAGTTAGCTCACCCTTTACACCTAGCCACCAAACATTTTAACGTGATCTCCTTGACTCTTTTAAACCCTTTTTACACCAATGGATCAACGATCAACAGTCACCCTAACCATCGATGGTTAGGTCTCCACCCATACAACACAAAAATCATCTAAATGTGGATGAGCTTGCATAGGTAAAATAGAAAATTTCCCATGTACATGTTGCCACTTTCTTTCTTCTGAAATAGGCATCTTTATCCTCCTAACTTATCATCTTTCACTCAAAGCTTCCCTCCTCATTTAGCAAGTTTTTTCTATAAATTTAGGGCTCTTTGGAGAGTTATGGATCAAAAAATTTACATATCCAAGCTCTCTTATTTTCTTTATGTAGGCATATAATGTCTCAAAACCCTATCGATATGATTATCAGAATTCAAAGTACTGTTACATTTCTCAAATATCTTCAGCACTCAACTATCAAATCTTCAACATAATAAATGTCCTTTGTTTTATTTTTAATATTTTGTACTCTTCATTTATTCTCTTTATTAGTTAGTTTGAACCCTCTTCCCCACTCGTAATAGCTACCTAATACCCTTTCATCCATATGCACCCCCTTCATCCACAAACACCCCCTTTTATCCACTAGATACCCTTTATAACTCATTTTGGAAATTCCTTGATAGGTAATCATAGCTGGTTACTATAACCATCAATGGTTATAGTAACCACCACTGATCACCCAACCTTTGTTGGTTTGTTTAACCACTGATAGTTACCCTGACCACTGATGATCACTATCATTCCAAAATAATAGTTTGTTATTTTGACTCCACTTGTACCTTACTAGGTCTCTTTTATATTTCTAACCAATGCATAACCCCACTTTTAACCTCTCTAGACCTGACTACAATTTATCTCTTGCATGTTGATGACCTTATTTGGATTAGCATAAGAAGTTGACATCATATTTGACCTCCCCATTGTCCCACAACCCTTCTTCACTAACCAAAGTAACATTGCATTTGAGTTAGCTCTATGTGTTATGGTTTTCACATCTAATGATGAAGATGTCAATAAACAAATAGCTATAATTTAGGAGGATATTGACATAGCTATGGAGTTCTGAAATAATTAATTTCATCATATTAATCATGTTATGAACTAGATATCTTTGATATTGTTTATCTGGTACTATTTCCATATATATCTTTTGTAATTTCTCTTTTATCAATAAACTTGAATGTTAAACAAGGGTTGACATCCATTTAAGGAAGTACATTCCTTTCTTGGGACTAGTTTCTCACCAGGTAACCCCTTACCTTTCTATTAATCCATTTTTTGTAAGTTAATGTGATTTATAGGTCATTCTTCCTTAGGAAAAGAAGGAGTTCTCACTTCATCTAGTCATCAACAAGTATAACATTTACTAGGTACATACCCTTTATCTCTTGTTTCTCCCTTATTTTTAAATTAAAAAAAATCAAGCAAGAAAAAGTAATCAAACAACATATTTGAATCAATGTCAAATCAATGACCATGTTAATCCAAATTTGATTTTGAATTTGTAATCATCCTCATCCATTAATCAATCAAATCCAAACTTGAATAGTCATTCAAGTTTTCCAAATCAACCTTTATATAATAATCAAAATCAATCATTTGATTTTGCATCTAGTTCACCCCTAAACTCAAACCCAAGCTTCTTCACCAATCCATCTATTTCTAACTTTAACATGAATCTAGATCAAATTTTTGATTCACCTTCACCACCACTTTCAAATATATATTTGAACCATATTCCATTCATAAATCAAACTCCAATCTAGTCAAATATAACTATATTTCATCCAAATCAACCTTTCAACTCCTATGCTCATCAAAACCAACCTTCCTACAATCATCAAAATCAATCATTTGATTTTTCATCGAAACCATTCCCAAACTTGAATCAAACTACATAAAATTCACATTTATTCACAAACCCAATAGATTCAAGTCCATCAACCTTCAAAAATCCACCAAAAATGAATACTTTTACCTTCAATACAAGTCCAACATATCCATCCTTTCAAGATCAAGCTATCTCTGTAGTCAACTTCATTACTAGGGAATCCCAAAACATTCCACATCAACATCACCTTACCACTAGTAAACATATTTTATAAAATCCACTAATTTTCCCCTCCACTAATTTTAGCCTTGATTCTAACATCCCATATCATAATAACAAAGGGAATCCAATTCTTTCACCCTTCCTGTCTAATATCATTCCATCCCTAGAGTTACAATAGAGCAAAAACTCCCAATCTATCAAAAATAGTATTGTGCCTATTAATAAAAAAATCACTCCTTTAGGAGAACCTTATGATGTATTTTTTCAAAAATTGGTTGATAAAAACTTAGTCATATATCCAAACACCAAATACTTTGAGCCAAATGTCCCAAAACCTGAGTGGTATAGACGTAACTAATATTGTGATTATCACACAATTAAAGGTAATTCTATAAACCATTGTATGAGACTAAAGAATTATATCCAAGATCTAATTAATAAAGATTAGATCAAGGTAAATCTAAGTGTATCCATGTCTAAAAAACATAGCTTGTGGATATGTCAAGATGTCTTTCCTGAGTTGAATCAATATACACTACTTCCAAGTCAAGGTCATAACCTTCCATCCATTTCTCAAGATCCCATTTTGACACATCTATTTTAAACCAATCTATAGTTGATTAACCTACCTTTGAAAACCATGGTTTACCATCCATTTTTTATGAAGAGCCCATATTTATTGAAAAACCTATCTTTGATCAAGATCCCAGTTTTTACTAAGATCCCATTTTTAACCAAGATCCTATCTTGTACAAAACCTCCTTCAACCAACATAGCCTATTACCCATTGTCCAAACACCCAAATCCTTATCACCTATTGAATCTCCCATCATCCCATAACATTCACCCCAAGTGATAGAGGTACTTATATAAAAACAAGCCATGAATATGGATTTACCAAACCCATCCATTTTGAAGTAAATACTAAACCACATAACATCAAATATAAACCATTTAAAAGTCAATGTAAAGATGTTAGTGATACTTTTATGGTTTTTAATGTAAATTCATCCATAATCAAAACATGATTCATTCATATTCTCTACTAAGACTTTACTTCCATTACTCTTTTCATAAACCTTACTAAACTTACCTTCCTTCTTGTAAGATAATATCATGCACCTTCTAATTGGGACCAAGGATCTTACATACAATTAACTTCCTTCTATGATGATAAAATAATTATATACTTCCTAATTGGTATCCTACCAAAAGAGTATCAAGAAACATCTACATATTCTAAGGAACATCATATGTATATCAATCAAAATGAATCCTATAATCAAAATATAAAATACACACCCCATAGTGAAAAATTATTTGAGACACTATCAAATGATCAAAATAAAAATTGTAGTCAAAATCTAAATCAAAATATAGAAAATCAAAAATATGAGTCCCTTAGTGAAAAAATCTTTGAGGTGATATTGGACAATCCAAATATAAATCCCAACAAAAAAATCAAGAGTGGCACCAATGGATGCATTAGCATAGTTGCAAGATGGATCCCCATCACAAGTTGAAGATATCATTGATGTGTCATTAAATTCTCTAATCTTCCAACTTACAATTACTCCTAGTCTTGATAAATATAAGATTATTGGTCCCATTCACCATTTACATCATGACCCATATATTCATTCCCACTATAAATCCATCCATTCTAATCCTTCATGCACTCAACACACATCCTTCATCCAACATATATTTTGCTTCACCATATCTGGCAGCACCCTCTATCATAGGGGCCATGGCTATATCCTTGTAAATCTAGAAGAGGCTGACTTAAAAATCAAGGAAGTTACTTAAGACTTACTTGGAGAGCATACCTAAAAGATAAAATAGTGGTAAGCATAATGCATCTTGATCCCTTTTGTAACTAAGATGTCAAAAATAAAATAAAAAAGTCAAAGGAAAATCAAACAAAAAAAGCAAAGCAAAAAATAATAAAGAGACATAAATTCATCCAAAAGTGAAAACCATTTCTATGGTGCATTGGGAAAGTATTGTGATGAAAACCAATTTTTTGGCATCATGCGTAAAATAATCAGTTGTCTACAAGTACCCTACACTTAGGGGTAATATCATTCCATTTCAATCCTATGCATTCTAAATCATCCCTCTATCCTTACCCATCTTACAATTTTTTTAATCCCATCCTTTACCATTATATGCTTACCCTAAACCATACTTACTTACCCTAAGTTATCCTAAAGCATGCTTACCCATCCTATGCCTATCTAATCCATCCTAAACTCATCCTCAACCATCATACGCCATACTTAAACACATTTTCCTATCAAACATATCCTTATCCATTTAATACCAAACCCATCAAAACCTATCCAATCCTTTCCATCATAAAACCATACTTATTCCCATTTTAACTTTGATAAAGAAGTGGAAACATCTTGAGACATGTTCATAGGAACATCTTGGTGTGTCCTTTCAATGTTATTTTTATGTTTAGACACTTGGTTCTTACATCATGTGTTTTCTAGAGTTATCATCTTACTTACAATTAATTCATATTCATCCATGCTCCATATATAGTGTATTCCTTCCATCCCCTACCACTCACTCATTGGTGCTAAAATATGGTTTTCCCTTTGCTAGTATTCCTTGTATATACACCTATAAATCCAAAAACATTAAAAACTCCAATAAAAATCAAAACATTAGAAAATACATCAAAAAAATCCAAAATACGTAAAATAAAAAAAATTATATAAAAAATCCCTTGTCTTTAGTTAGGTACCATAGTCATCCCTCATACAGATTGTTCTTCAAATAGTTCAACATTATCAAGAATTATATATGCCAAAGGGTTCTACTCTAGCCAAGGACATACAAAAAATTCATTTACTTACTTGTTTTAGTCATTTTCTTACTTGCTTGTATAGTCATTTACTTTATTTTACATCATGGGTGTTTTACTTGCTTTTGCAGTGTTTGTTTACTTTCATTTGTGTTTTACTTACATCATATTCGTTATTACAAACATCTTTTTTTTTTGTTTCTTATGTCTATATCACTATGTGCATTAATAATGGTGTTATTATGATATTCCATATCATGATGCACTAAGTTTTGTCCTTATAAATATATTAATCATTGCGTGTATCACATGATAGTCATCATGGTTTTTCTATACCATTGGTGCATATTATCATGCACAATATCAAAACTCAGGTTGCTCAACTCTTACTCAGTTGGAATTATTGTTAGAAATATAACATAAAGAATAAAATAAACATAAGTCAGCTATCAAACCATCTCACATTCTTAGATGAGGCATCTGTGTGTAGTCTCTCTCTTCCATTCATCCTTATCTTTTCTATGTTTTCAAATCATTTGATCCATCATTATTAATCCATGTAGTCTTTTCATTTATTTGTTAATGCTTTCATATCAATCATTTCATAATATTTCCATTCAATCTCCCACACTTATCAATTGGGACCGATGCAATCACAATATCTATCTTTTTCCATCATCCAATCATAATGTTCAATCATCAACTTAACTATGTTAATAGCATCCATGGGTCAATCTTACATTACATCATCACTTCTCTTACCATATCTGGAGAACTACATCTGGCCTGATATCCACATTCATACTTTTTCCATGGTGGATTACATAGGTAATGATTAGAGACATGTGGTCTCTAGGGTTAGTTTAAACACTGTAATCTATCCAATTCATTTTAACCACATTTTATATTATCATTTAATCAAAGTGATATATCTCTTTATCAATGCTTACAAATATCATTTTTTTAAATCTTTATCATAAATCAGATAATCTATATTTTTTAGTTTCTAGCCTATTGCTTACCATCATTAGGATATATCATCCCCACATCTTCTTATGAGACCCTTGAGTCTAAGCACAAACTAAGAATGCATTCTATAAAGTGGCAAATTTACTTTTTCCAATATATTCTCTAGCATTTAAAAGCTAAGGGTAAATAGTTTTACACTCACCCTCTACAATTTTTCAAGCATCAGTATTGAGAGAAGTATTTTTATCATTTATGATAATTTTCTCATTCCCATCCTTCATTCAACTCATTCTTCATCCATTTTTAAAATTTTGAAACATTAAATCAAATTATTACAATATTGTATTTAAATCTTGTAATCATTTATCAACGTAAAATTCATAATCATTTGCAAAATTAATACCTTTTCTATTTATAGATATGTAGATTATTAGTGCTAGGATATATCATTCCCACACCTACTCAATTGACCCCTAAGTTATTATAAAACAATAATAAACATGAAATATTTGAGTGGTTAAATGTTGATTTCCAAATCCATACTCTAGTTTTAATTAACTAGGGGTAACCATTTTATACCAGCAACAAAGTGATGTAGTGTATAAGTCCTAACACCAAACCTATAGTAGTATAGAAGGCCCTATCTCTACCTGGCCTGAATAGATAAAGTGATGCAAACCATGGTATAAATGTGCTAAGATTCATGAAACCCATGCGAACCTCTCTCCCATCTCCATCATGTCACCAATAACATCTAGTAAGCTAATAGGACATAGTCTCCCACTCTTATCAGGAAGTAACATGCCACTAACAATAGCCATAAGTACAATCATAAGAGAGTCCATGTCTAAATCCTTACAATAGTCTATGTCAATTCCAACTCTCAAAATTGAGATCACACCATCACCAAAATTTGATATAATGTCTCATCCTATAGACCCTATCTTCAGTACACTAGTCTACCTCGTATAGGGATCCTTAATATCTGATAGATATCCTTAAGTGTGATAGTTATCTCACCAGTTGGCAAGTGAAATGTACTCATCTCACTATGCTACCTCTTAGTTAATGTGATTAATAGAGATTTGTCAGATCAAACCTCTAGCATCTACATAATGTAAGATAGCCTAATCACCTCTAAGACCCCCCAATCATACTTTGTGAAGCTAGCCATGTGTACCATCATTGCTAATCTATGCTCCCATGTCACCATCACTAGCAATACCTCCTACAAACCAATAACTTTAGCATTGTAAAAGTATTACATAAGCCTTAAACAACTTCATTTTTACATCTAAATATTTACCATAATCCATTTCATCCCATTTTATAGCATAATCATTCATTGTAAAAAACCCAATAAAATTTTTAAAGATATTAACAAAATCACTTTTGAATTAAATAAATTCATTTCTACTTTTTGCAAAAAAGAAACTAATAAAATTGCTACTCACTACAATAAAATCACTATACACTATAATGATTATACTACACTATTCAATGATTTTGCTACCACCCATAATGATAAAATCATAAAATCTTCCAAAATGAAAATGCTACATAGTTTGACAATTTCTCTATTTATCATATAGAAATCACTAAAATCGATAATGATATCACCATTTATATAATAATGACTTTGTTTTCATCATTTTCAAACAATAATAAATGCTAATAAATTCAAACAAATTCAAAAAATAAGAGACTCATTAAAGGCCCACTCCTCTCAAGTCTCTAAAAATGTCTAACTCTCTCCACTCAGTGCTCATGGTGTGGAATTCGGTCTATTTTTCCTCACTAGCCTCAGAGCAAATATTTCATTAAGCAAGTCTTAAGCCTCTAACCTTGAAAATTATTTGCACAAATAATTTTTAAAATCACCAAAGCTCCTATTTATACCTTCTTACCCTTCCAACTATTAAATCCCCGATCTAACCTATTCTTTCATTACTCTAAAAATCAATTAAGGCAACAATAAATCACCTTACTCCAAGATTTTTTTCAAATTATTTCAATCATTTATCAACATAAAATCCACAATAATTTGCAAAAATATATTCCTTTTTCTATTTATAGATATGCTATTTATTATTGTTAGGATATATCATTCCCACACCTGCTCAATTGACCCCTATGCCATTAGCAAATAACAATAAGCTGGTTAAATTATTGATTTTCAAATCAACACTTTGGTTTTAATTAAATAGGGGCAACCCTTATACATTATCAACATCTCAAAAATTTGACATCAATCCTAAAATAACTTGATTTATCATTCATCCACATTATTCCAACCATTTCCTCTTTTCATTAATTTTGAGCATTTGTCTGTTTCTCACACAAACCCTCTAGGGGGCATCATCACATTCATTTTCATTCATTTGGGGCACATTTTTTATTTTCTATCATCAACACTCTACTTCTATTCTTTGAAATAGTATTGCTTGGCAACACTATTTCAAAAAGGGACAAATGTAGACACCTAAATGGGTTCATCTTCAAGATAAGTGTATACACAATATTTTCAGCTTTTATCAATTACTGATGCATTACATCTTGTAAGAACCCATCAAGACATAATATCTCTAAGTTCATGCCCTAAGGGGTGTACTTAGAAAGGGGTAGATATACCATTAGTGCTTCATAAGATTATTGTCCCTTATTGCCACATTATTACCAATCCAACCATCTCCTAAAAACCATTGCCTAAGTTATTACTCCTCCTTTGCATACTTCTCTAATCTTTTTCCACTTTTCATCCCTCTTTTCCTCACCATAAGTCCTTTTTATTAGTTGACCATGCTAGGTCAACTAGGTCAACCCTATACATTTTCAAGATATTTTCACTTAGAAATTAAGTTAGCCTTTGGTTGACCTAGCTCAGGACCCAGTGAATAATTGTCCAAAATTATGCTAGGTTGATTAGGTCAACCCTATCAGTCAATATTTTTGGAAGGGTCAAGGTTCAAATCCACCTATAAATGTAAGATCATTTTTTCATTATTTCAATATGTAATTAAGAGTTATTATTTGCTCACACTTCTTTACAATTTGATCTTTCACCATTCTACTTGAGGAGTCTTAGCTTAGGGTTTCTACTTGGAAAATATAGTATTGTGGATAAGTCTTGGATGCTTTGGACTTTATTAGTGATCCTTACAAACCACAAAAACCTCTTGTAAACCCCTTTTGTCCAAGGGAGAGATTGAGTCTTGATGGGTTCACATTCATGTAAGTATTATCTAACTTTGCTCCTCTCTTTAGTAGATAAAAGTAGTATAAGTATTAGACTGAAATAATATTACTCTTTATATTATATGTATTAGGGTATTATTCATACATAGCTTAATTTATATTTTATGATACACATTTTTATTGTTGACTAACCCCTCATATTGTGCCATAAGTTTTGGTGAGCACTAGATTAGATTTATTTTATTTGTTATTAGTTTGGGTGAAATATCAAAACCTAAGACCCCCTTAGGTTTATTTCATGATTATGTTAGAATGGATGCTTTATAACCCTCCTTATCATGGTGTATTGTGATAAATGATCTTCTAATCAGGTCTGGTAGATCCCCATATTGGTCATGCTCCCACTTAACAAATGTATTCCCAATCGGAAGTATAGGTATACTCTATCTTCCCTGAGTTAGGATTGATTTATAGACATGATGAATTTATCATTGCATAAATTTTGGTGAACCCAATATGAATCTAACCCTTGAAAATTTATTTCACTTATTTATTTTATCATTTTTATTATCATATATTTATAATACTAGGTCAACTATATTGACACAGTTCTAACTTTTGTGCACAGGTTTAACACACAATTACATCTAAATGAATCTATTATTTTTATAATAGTTCTTTTTTAGGTATAGGCTAATATTTCAACTCAGTTGATATAGTACATTTTTTTATACTTTCAAACATCTATTTAAGACTACTAGGTTGACCCTATACACTTTTAGGCACTTAGCAATTGACTTCCACAAAGCTTGGTTGACCTAATCGACCTTGTTGAGAGGATTTATAAGAATTTAGCAAGGTTTTTTGACATCAATCTCACTTTTATACATCTTCAGACCCACCAAGGTTTCTTTCTCTCTTTCCTTATAGTACTTATTTTCATAGTTTGTAGTCTTTAAAACTACCCTTGTATAGTCAACTAGATCGACCCTATCGACCTAGTTCTATATTCTATGTGTTGTCTGGATAACTAGGTCAACTCTATCAACCTTTTTAATTTTAAAACCTTTGATTCTATAATATAGAGGTGACATTATCAACAATATTCTATATTCTATGCATACATTATCGACTAAATCAACACTTTACTATGTTTCAAAGTTGAAACTAACTCTTATATGATAGTAATTAGCTCACACTTTCATTTAATTTTGCTTTCATGATTAGAATATTTCACATAATCTAAATAAGTGGTTTTTAATATACCATTTAGTTTGAATATTTTCTATTTTATGCACACATGACCAAATCAAAAAATATTAAACATGCATTTTAACAATTGTCTACCTAAGGCCAACCTACTTGGATTTCATCACCAAGGGGGAAGCCAAATTGGTTTTAAAAAAATGTATAAACACATGGTTAATGGTAAATTATATATAAGCACTTGATACCCTTATTTTTTCCTTGTGTGAAGTGAGGGGGTAGGCCCCAATACCAAGCTTATACCATTGCCAATACCGATCCCTTTTAGCCCAAACATCCTAAACCATCCTTAGATTTATTTCTAGTTCCTTGCTTACAACTAAATTACTATCACATTTAAAATATTATAATAATATAAAAACATTTAGGTTGACCATCTAGTTATATTTTACTTTCCAAGTTGATTGTTTACTCTTTGCTCAATTATATTTTGTATTACAAAAACTTGCATTAGCCAGCATTGGTGCAAGGATTTGTGTTGTGTGCCTCAAGTAGATAAAACCCATTGATAAAATTGATTATTTTTTTCCTTTTAATTATTTAATTTTAAAATACTTGAAAAATTATTCTTATTTCATTTCTAGGTCATTTCAGTTGACATAGTCTATTACAGGTTACCTAATTTTCCTTGTATGTTGTACTTGGTCAACCTATTTGGCCTTGTACACTTTTTTAGCCTTTTTTTGTTGTGATAGGTCAACCTAGTCAACCTTGTACTATTTATAGGCCCTATTTTCTATACTATGTCAATCCATTCAACCTTATACTATTTTCTATGTTCCCTATTTACTGATCTAATTCACTATCTTTTCTTATTGGCATTTTGTTCAGTTCTCTAAAGTCACCATAAAGTCTCCTATTAAAATCTTGTTGGATAACTTGAATCCATTTAGATATTATATTAGATGTTCATTTCTCCCTCTCTTTTCTTCCCAAGATCACCATCACTCTTGGGTCACCTCTTCTTCTCCTTCATCCATCACTTGTAACATGGTACAAATTACACCTCAAGATGAAGTTGATGGATCCAATCCTTTCTATACTTACCAATATACATCTCATATTTAAAATCTTCAAAATAATGTGGGAGAAATTGATACAAATTTAATCAATAATCCACTTTTAATAACCCTCATCTTAATACCAATTTGGGGAGTGCTCTTACCAACACCAACCCACCTCCTGATACAACTCAACTTCTTGCCCAAGTTATCCAACAAATGAACATAATATATAAATCTAACACCAATCAAATGATGTAACTTCAACAACATTTGATTAATATGTATAATCAACCTTGAACTATCCATCTTCAAGCTAATCCCAATTACATTCCTCCACCTCTTAGAGATGTTTTAGGAAATATTATTCCTAAAATTATTCAAAATGATCCTTTAACCCCTTTTATTATATCTATTGATATTGGTAACATATTCCAACTATCAAAAATTATGGGAGTAAAGACCCTACCTCATTTCTTAAAGCCTTTAACAATATTTACAAAGAGTAGATCCAAACTAATACCTTCACCACAACTAAAAACTTAGTAAAAACCTTCACTATTGATGTATTATAATGGTATAACCAATTACCCCAACATTCCATTTGGAAACTTGAGGATTTTTTAATCCATTAGTTAAAGAGTTTTAACACCATGATCTTCCCTGAAATTATCTTAGCCACTTCATTAATGCTAAGTAATTTCCCATTGAATCAGATCATGAATTTATCAAAATATGGAAATCATTGGCACACAAAACCAACCATAACATTACTGATGATAATTTATTCAAAATCTTTATAATTTATTTGATTCCTTCTCTTCAATACAAGGTTCAAACCTTTGCTTCCCAAACACTTAGTGAAGCTCTTGATCAAGCTAAACATCAAGACTTTCTCATGAATCAATTAAAACCTAATCCTAAAATTTTAAAAGGATATTTTCAAACATCTACAGATGCTATCACTATTAATACTATGCAATTCAAACTAGGAGTTTCCAAAGTTGACATCCCTTCATCTTCTCACACACCTCTCTCACTTCAGTAAATGAATCAATTTTTACCACCCTTTAAACCCTGTACCTATCCGAAAAATCCTCTTAAGTGGTATGACCCTAATCAATTTTTTTGGTTTTATGCTAACATTGGTCACTCCCATGAATCTTGTATAGGGTTCACAAAATTTTCTATCTTATATTATGCTTGGTGATTCATTTAATCATGAATCTATGATCAACCTTCATCATCATGAGTACACTACTACCTCTTAGAAATTACAAGATTCCAAAGCTTCTACCTCAAATAACCAAAAATATTTTTCAAATAATCAACCAAATACCAAGGATGTTTATGCCATTGATGCCAATTATGATCAATATAATAATAATTATCAATATTTTAACACTGTTAAGCTTAATTATTATCGTAAGCTGGCTCATAAAGATCCTATTACCAAACCTATGAAGCCATATTTAGAAGAAAAACTTCTCAAAGATATGAAAAATGATAATATAGCTTCAAAAGCCCATGAGGAACCACTTCCTCTTTCCAAACCTCCAACCACAGCTATACCTCCAAAATCTACTTTACCTCCTAAACCTCATGTTAGGTTTTCTAAATCTCATTGTAACTTTCTTGAAGAACTCAACTCTATGCCTTCTAATATTCAACATATGGATTTAGTTCATACTTCACCCTATCATTTCAAGTTCCTTATGAAACAACTCCAAGAAATTGAATATCCATCCTCCATAGATGAAGAACCACCTTCTATCAATTCTCAACCTAGCAATGTCAATACCATTGAAATTATGTGTCCCTTTTCCAAGGCTTCTATTGAATTTATTGAAGAGTACACGATCAATGATGAAGTTATTTTTCATGTTGATGATCCACAACTTTTTATTAAAATATACATTAATACTAACCTTATCCATAAAGTTCTAGTTGATGAAGGCGCTAGTATGAGTGTGACATATTTATGACTTATCCAACAACTTGGTTATAACAAGGATCATCTCAAGCAAACCCATCTTAATTGTGGTTTTGATAAAATAAATAAAAATACACTTGGTTGTATTTGGGATCCATTAACTATTAGACCTAAGACCATTCAAACTAAGATTATTGTCCTTGATCTACCATTATCTTATAATATACTCCTTGGTCATCCATAGACTCATCGAATGAGGGCCATTACCTCTTTCGATAGCCAATACATTAAATCCTTACATAATGGAAAATGATACAAGCATGAAGTTGATCTCAACCCATGGAGTATTCAAATTCCTAATCCTAAATCTCAATATCATATTCCTACCATCCCTAAAATCAATAGTGTTCCTTTACCCGAGTTCATCAATATGAATCTTGATTTACAAATTACTCTTGTAAATTTTGATGATGATAAACCCAGTTATTTGAAACATACTTGTAATAATACCAAGATTCCTCCCTATATTTAATAGTGGCTTCCTCCTTCTCTATTACCTAGAGATCATACTATTCCTCTTAGTGATGAGATTACTAATTTTCCTCCTCCATGTAATGCTTAAGAGCCTCCTTTACTACAATATGCCTTCACTTGCAATGATTTTGGAGTGGATAAATTATTTTAAGATCTTATCAACATGTCTCGTAGTACATTTAGTAATATTAGGACTTTTCCTTCTAAAACTTCCCTTGATTCTCAAGTATGTACAATTTCTCCAACTTATGATGATAATTACATAATGGCCCAAGATCAATATCAAGACTTAGATGTCTAGCATTATCAAAAAAACCTTATCTCAAATTCATGATTTTAACTGGGATATCCATACCATTTCCATGGATCATGACTTAGATCTCGAAGGTCATGTGATTTTTGCCAATTCTCCTCTTATTTATACCCATTGGGTGGTAGAGAAAATTATACCTTTTGAATATCTAAAAATTAAAATATCTCTTTTACTACCTATTGATCTAATCATTGCATCTAATCCTTCTCCCATCATGAAACCAAAGAAACTCAAAACCCTTATGATCCATCTCCCTCTCCTACTCCTAAGATTACACTCGATGTTAAGGCAATCAATGTTTTTCAGATTCATTATGAGTATGATCACAATTGTAATCAAATTTTAGATATTGAAGTAGATGTTGAGTATTATGGTCCTCTTCCCACCTTGCCTAGTGATAAATCTATTCTTGAAATACTTCATTCTCTAGAACTTCAAATTCTTTGACAACATCATAAAATTAGGAATTTTAAAACAAAAATTCCTTGTTTCAATAAATTCATTTCTATCATTGATCCTAAAGTTAAATCCAATATCTTCTTTACATAATGCACCATATCACTTTCAAGATGGTAATGTCATGCTTATTGAAGAAACCACTCACATTGAATATGGTACTACATCTTGTTCTCAACCAATTACAGTATCTCATGAACTCTCGCATACTCAACATGATAATTTTAGGTTATTCTTTGATAAGCATCATGAGGATTTTACTTGGTCCTATGAGGACATGCTTGGTATTGATCCCAAAATTATGGTGCATAATATAATTACTTATCTTGATGCTAAACCTATGCATCAAAAGCAAAGGAAATTTCCACCTAAGGTTTACACCTTATGTCACAAGGAAATATTCAAATTACTTGATGCTAAATTTATTTAACTAGTGGAATATTCTAAATAAGTTTTTAACATTATTCCCATTAAGAATAAGGTCACAATGGTTATTCACATTTGTATTTATTTCTAAAATATTAATCTTGCTTGTCCCAAAGATAACTCTACTTTACGTTCGATAGATGCCATTATCAATTCCATAGTTGGTTATGAAATTTTATATCTTATGGATGGATTCTTAAGCTATAATTAGATTCACATTATGCTTGAGGACCAACATAAGACCACTTTCACCATGGAATGGGGCACCTATTACTATGTTAAAATGCCTTTTGGTCTCAAAAATGCCAGAGCCACTTACTAATGAGAAATGACCCATATCTTTCATGATCTTATCCACAAAATTATTGAAACCTATGTGGATGATCTCATTACTAAATCCAAAAGCTGTATCACTCAACTATCTAATCTTGCTATCATTTTTGACCATCTTTTTAAATACCAGGTTAAACTCAATCCTTAAAAATGTGGCTTTGGTGTCACATCTAGAAAATTGTTAGGATTCTTACTCTCTCTCCATGGCATCAATGTTGACCCAACTAAGATTAGTGCTATTTTCAACATACCGATTCTTCATGCCATTCTTGACATTCATAATTATTTAGGCAAACTTGGGGTAATTAGATGATTCATCCCTAAAATGGCTTATCACATCCACTCCATCAATTTTATTCTCAAGAAAGGCACCACTCTAGAATGGATGAATCCTTATCAAAAAGACTTTGATAACATGAAATTCATTACTTCACCCACCTACACTTCATCCTCATTCTGATGATTGACCTTTAATCTTTTATACTTATTCGACACCTATATCAGTTGTGGCAATGCTTTCCCAACAAGATGATATTGGAAGAGAGTATGCCATCTACTACATTAGCTGAGGATTGATTGATTATGAAACATTTTATACCAAAATTTAATGTGATTTCCTTGTTATCCATTTCATAGCTAAAAAGCTTTGCCATTACATGCTTTACCAGACTAATTATGTCATCATTCACTTTAACCCCCTTCATCACTTCTTTTCCAAAGCCTTTCTTCTTGGAGATAGAATTCACAAATAAATGGTCCTCCTTATGGAATTTTATCTTCACATCATCACTCAAAAATATATCAAAGGGCAAATCATAGCTGATCAACTTGCCATAGCTCCCATTCCAACTACATCTCCCATTCAATATAGTCTTCCAGATGATAATATTTTCTATATTGAATATCTTAATCAAGTATTTCTCTTAAAGATTATTTTCATAACTTTACCACCGATATTGAAGTAAATAATCTTGATAAATCCTCTATTCCTTCTGATACTAATAAATCTTAAGTAGTTATCGAAGAGCTTCCTAAAACTAATGTCAAATTATATAAAGATACTTGGACCCTTCACTTTAATGGTTTTAAAAAACCTTTAAGGAGTTGGGGTAGGCTTAATTCTCACAAGTCCTCTTGGAAAGATCATTACTTTATATTTGTATTTTACCTTTGATGTCACCAATAATATGGCCAAATACAAATCTCTAATCCTAGGCATAAGACCTGCCCTTGACTTAGACATTCAATACCTACATTCTTTGGGTGATTCTCAACTTATTTTCCACCAAGTCAATGGTGATTACCAATACAAAATCAATAATCTCATTACCTATCATCAAATTTCAACCAATTTTGCTAAGGATTTAATTTCTTTCACTATTGAGCCTATCCCTCAAGATCAAAATCCATTACTAATTCCATAGCTTCTACAACTTGTCTCTTTCATCAAAACCAAGTTATTTTCAATCATACTTTTCTTATATAAATAAGAAAATCTCCATCTTGTACTCAACCACTAGATTTTCTTATCTTCTACATTGAGGCTATCACCATTTGACAAAGCCCATGGTATAAAAACATTATTCAATTCTTAAAACACCAAAATTATCTTCCTAACTTAGATTCTCATGAAAAGACACATATTCATAAACAAGCTTTCAAATATGTATTTCAATATAACATCCTATTATTATCATAATGTTGAAGGTACCTTGATCCATTATGTTATGCAAGATGAGGTCCTTCCTCTTCTTGAATAAGCACATGGGGGCATTTTTAGTGGCCACTTTCATGGACATGCTACAACCCATAAATTCCTACATATGGAATACTTTGGTCCTACTCTTGAAAAGGATGCAATCAAATTTTCTAAAAATTATACTTCCTACCAACTTCATGATTATATAATTCATTCACCTCTAGTTGAGCTTCAAACTATAGAATCTCCTTGGCTATTTTCCACATGGGGATTTTATCTCATTGGTAAATTACCTCACTCCCAAGATAGGAATGTTTTTATCATCACCATTATAGGATATTTTACCAAATGGGTTGAAGCAATGCCCCTTGTTAATATCACTAGTCCTACCATTTATAAATTTATTTTTAATCAAATCATTTTCTGATTTGGTGTTCCCCATACTATCATTTTTGACAATGGTGATGACTTAAAAATAAAAACATCAAATAATTTTATGTTAAATTTAAGATCAATCACAAATATTCCATGCTTTATCATCCTTAATGCAATGGTCAAGCTAAAGCCACTAATAAAATTCTCAATAAAATTCTAGAAAATATAATTCATAAAACCTACATAGATTGAATTATTCATCTTTATCTTACTCTTTGGGCCTACCAGACTAGCATATGTACTACCACTAGGGAAAAACTATTCTCTTTAGTCTATGGTTTTAAATTAGTTCTTCCCTTAGAGTTTGAGCTTCCCTCTCTTCGTATATCTCTTCATGGTATCATTCTCAATGAATAATTGTGTGAAATTCTCTTTCATGCCCTTGATATCCTCGAAGAGAATCATATTTTTGCCTTACAACATAACCACTAATATAAGGCTCATATTTCCAAACAACATAACAAATGTGTTAAAGTTCAAACATTTAATGTTGGTGATCTTGTCCTTAAATTAGACTACACCTATGATAAATAAGATAAATATGCCCAAAAATGGTGGGGTCCCTATTTAGTCAAAGATATTCTTGGTCCAATCACCTAATTCCTTCAAACCAATGAAGGCCATGTTTTCAAAGAGCCCACTAATGCATAATTATTCAAGAGGTATTTTGCCTAAACATTTCATTTTTTCATGATTTCTATCTAACATTTTTTGTATGTTACTTACATGTGTCTCTCCCTCTGCAATAGTTATCTCTTTTCATAAACCTTTAGTCCTTACTTTTTGGTCTCTTATTTCGTCCTTTCTCTGATGAGTTGCATTGTAAAATTATGGATAGGACCTAGTCTTCCTCATGATGTAGCATAGTCTTATTTATTTTCATACTCTTTTTACACACTTGTTGGAATTTATTAGATTTCTCTTTTATGAGTTGTATTTTAAGAACATGGATAGGACCTAACCTTCCTCACAAAATTCCATCTTTTTATTCTTTCTCATTTATTTTCACATGCTTTTTGGCACCCTTGTGGGTTTCTCTTTTATGAGTTGTAATGTAAGACCATGAATATGACCTGGCCTTCTTCATAAAATTACAATCTTGTCATTCCTTTTATAGAATATGTTTTACAATAGTTACAATTTTTTTATCCTTGTTCTCAACTTTAGCTATTGCTTCTTTTGATAGATGGAATTTGTAAACAATCTATGTTAGCATGTTTTCCTCTATTTCCCTCATTCTTATGATAAGTAATCACACTTTACTATCATTACATCCCTTTTTTGCCTTTTGTCACATTTTTTTCAATTTGAAGTAATTCAAATTATTCCATGTTTCATCCCTCTTGATTTCCTTTCCTTTCACTCCATATTAGATAAAACAAGATCACGGTCAAGATAGAACTTTTATTTCACCTATATAGACAATACTCTTAGACGTCATGCTCTTTGAATTTCTCTCGCTTAGAAACCAAGTCCCAAATATTCGAATGAAAGTCATCTTTAGCACCCATGTTTATTGTTTTTTAGATAATTTTTTCTTATATTATTGATAAGGAAGAGAAAAGAAACTTGAGAAGGGTATGGTAGAAAAACTTGATATGTTATGCACAAATTGATCTAGAGGAGTATAGATAATCCTCTTTGGCTTGGAAGGAATGAACTACAGATAAGAAATCACTCAAAGAAATGGTTTGATTAGTTAGACAGTTGGGTGGATTGCCTAGTGAGATAGATCCAAAAAGCACAAGTTTCCTTGGAGGTTGTCAATCCATACTTTAAAAAAATCAAGTTATTAAAAATATATTACTTGAATAAATAATAGAATGTATTAAAATTAAGTACAAGATGTGCTTGATAAAATAATAGACTAAATTTCTTAATTATAGTAATAAATAGATTGATATTAATGCCAAATATGTTAGGTATGGTTCAAAAAATAGGTTAAGGCTCTATGATTAGGTAGAGAGTCTGAGAATTGGATTTGGTTAAGGTCTGGTGGGTGAAAATAACATACTATTATTTTTTCACATAGTGACCATCGATAGTTAGGGTGATCATCGACAGTTGGGTTAACTATTAGTGGTTGGGACAAATCATCAGTGGTTAGGGTGACCATTGGTGGTTACTGTGGGTTGGGTCTAGGTCAAGAAAAAGCTATTTTGATGTGGTCAGAGAATGGAATTTTGAGAGATGGGTTTGGGATGGGTTGATTGTGAAATAGAAACAAAGTAACTAATTACTAAATATAGATACTTATCTTATTGGTTGTTGATCTGATAAATGGTTGAGATGGTTGGTTGATAAACTCATTAAACAAAATGACCACCCTAGAGTTATCTATCTCTGGTACATAGCATCTCTTACCATATGACTAGATCTGTAATGAATCTCTTCACCCATCCATCCCTATTTGAACTTACCGACCTTAATGGGAGCTTCCCAAATTTTATAAATTTCAAAGCAAGGAATATCCCTAATAAAATTTGAGGGCATTTAGGCACTCATGCTATTTGATTGCCTACAATGATGTTATCCTCCTTCAAACCTTCCCCATGTCTCTATTAGGGCCAACACTAGATTGGTAGAGTGTTATTCCTAGGAACTCCCTCTTCTCATTCACCTAGATATCCCAAACCTTCCTACACCAATTCTCCATAAACATCTCTAAGAAGGTTTCCATCATTGATCTATACTCCATCTGATAGTTTGACGATGAATCTATTGCTAACTTCATGGCCCATTGGATATGTTTCATAAACCAACTCTCTTTATCTCTTCACCAACTTGAGCTAATTGAGCTATTTACCTGGGCATGTGCCAAACACATTTCCTCTACTTTACAAGTTTAGAGCTTTAGGACATTCGACAAGGCTTTCACCATGGCCTACAAAATAGAAAATAGAGCTATTTATGAGGGGAAATTAAATTTGAAAAATAATAACTCCACCTTCAAATCAAGTGAGAACTCATCCTCCAAACCCAAAAATCAAAATAACACTCAACTCAAAAACAAAGGAATCACAAATGTAGTTTTCCTTAAAACCATGCCTCCACCTATTATTAACCAATCTAATTATTCAAATTCTTCTAATCAAAATACTATAAATCTAAATGGTAACAACCAAAGACAATTTATTCTAATAGGGGAGTCATACTCTTTGGCCTTGGAGAAAATATTAAAATCCAACATTATCCAACTTTAGCTAATCAAGCCTCCACAAAAATTCAACTCTTCTCATCTTGCACCTGTTTGGTATAAAGAGAATGAATTATGTGCCTTTCACTGTGTCATTGGACATGATGTTATTACGTAAAATGCCTTTTAGAGTGTTATTCAAAATATCATTAACAAGGGTATATTTCACTAGATAACCCTGATGCACCCCCAAATCAAACACTTGACATCTTTAGTCAACCATTTCCTAACCATGCTCCATCCACCAATAATAAAAACAAAGGTAAATCCTCCCATGAGTTACACACTATTAACATGGTGCTTAGTGAACTTTTTGTTGAGGAGACCACAATCCAACTTGCCCTACCATCCCTTCCACTTATTGAGGCAATGGATTAACCAACCTCTCTTTTGAAAACTAAAACAAAGGAGATAACCTTTTACCTTCCTTTACTTTTTTAGATAGTGGATCACCCAACCCCTCCAGCAAACATACTAGAAGAGATGACTATTCCTACCACACCTTTTTCTCCCATCATATAATAATCCACTCTCCCTTTGGAAATAATATCTAAGGAATAGATCATTATACCTACTCCTCCCATCGAGGAACTACCTTCCTAAGCCTTAGAGCCTTTGGTTGAGGCAAAGGATGTGCTACTCACTCCCCTTTCTCCACCTGTGGGCTTATCTTTTATGACTAACAATGAGGGGATAAAACTTATCTACAAGACTTTTTCTTGGCTTGTCTAGAATGTATGATACCTATCTCAACCTGACATGGATCATTCCACATTTTGGCACCATCTCAGACTTCCTTACTCGACTAGGCAAGAAACCCCCAACCACACCATTATCAACCCAACCCATCACCTCTACTAGAAAAGTTGCCACCATCATAATTTAACTATTAGATGACTCTACCAACCAAACCATCACCAAATCATCTCAACATACCCTACCTAAGGTAACCAAGTCACCTCTCATCATTCCAACCAAGCCTACCATGAATCTTGGCATGTTTCCTACTCATAGCCTTTCAAATCCATCGGTAAAGGTGGATTTAAACCTACCAAACCAATAAAATAAGCCCCTAACCAAATCAACTAAGAAATAAAAACCACCCAAGATCCCACAAACCAAAACTTTACCTCCCATATCCACTTTTCCCTCTATCATGGGACCTTACCCCTTTATCTTAGTAAGGAAACTAACCACCCTAAACAAAACTCAAACCTAACACCACCTTTGGTCACACCATCCCTCTTACTTTCATCCTCACCCATATCCATCACACCTCTTATAACCAAACTATCTATCCCTCAAATCTCTATCCCAACACCTTCTACCCCTAAGTCATCTACTTCCAAGCCATCCACACCTAAAGAATCCATTAATAAAGTTCCTTCACCCAAGGCTTCCACCATCAATCCTCATCTTAAAAGGGATCCTACCCTAACCACCAAACATAAGCCTCCCATGCCCTCACTATCTTTAATAGATTCCTACTCAACCATCATTCAAAGGTTATTACAAGTATACTACTTAACCTATACAACCTATTAGATCATTTGACCCACAAAGTA
Organism: Torreya grandis; assembly: GCA_037957365.1. Lineage (NCBI taxonomy): Eukaryota > Viridiplantae > Streptophyta > Pinopsida > Cupressales > Taxaceae > Torreya > Torreya grandis. The sequence goes on from JARHVA010005730.1 coordinate 866,291, forward strand.
TTAAACCATCTTGGTACAATGAAAAACTAATCTGTTCATACCATAAGACACCCAAGCATGACATAAAGAATTGCAAAGCTCTCCAAGTGATATCCCATTAGTTGTATCATGAGGATGACTTATTATGAGAAGAGCCTCTACTAAGATCCACATCGATTGAAGAACCAATGACCATTGACCACCACCTACCTACCGCTCTATTCTCACCTTAGAGTGAAGAGAAAATGAAGTAATCACCTAGCCTAACTCCTCCCTTGATCTATACCATCCATGTGGTCACTTGATCATAGGCTCAACCAAAGGATATGGGGAAGATAACTATGTCTATTCTATGGACATATCCCTCTTCCTCCACCCAACCACCTAACCAACACTAAGTACCTTTAATTTTAACTAAACCCAAAGTGTCCATATTAGGACCCTCTCACTCCAATCTATCTGAATCAATCCAATGAGTTCTAAAATAGATTTACGAAACACTAGTAAAGATGAGTTTGTATAAACTAATGAATACCTCACACCACTATTGATAAGTAATGATAGAAGCATTTCAATCTATAGAGGTGAGGTTGGAAGACCCTCAACCTTTAGTAGCCTTTATTGAATCTCTTAATATTTGATAACTTGTTACCTTTAAAGATTTAGAAATACCCTCTATCTATTTGGATGATTCAGATCCTCCCCTCTTCATTACTTCTTATATCAACCAAACCTACATCAAGAGGGTTATGATTGATAGAAGAGCTAGTATCAACATCATATCCTCTCAGGCCTACAACCAAATTAAATTACTTAAGAATATCATGTCTTAAACTATAGTGGTACTATGATCATTCAACAATACCATGGCCATAACTCTAGGAATAATTGTCCTTCATATTTGCCTAGGACCTCGCATGCTTCTTGAGCTCTTCTATGTAGTGGAAGGATATTTTAAGTGAAATATATTTTTAAGATGCCCTTGAATTCATTTCATGGGTTATGTGTCATCCAACCTACATCAGTGCATCAAATTTGAGCATGAAGGTCAAGTTATTATCATACAAGTTGCCTAAGCCCTTTCACATCATGCAACATAACGTACCAATCCAATGACATTATCCTCCTTCCATCCAACAAGCCTTCACTGGTAAATGAAAAAACCCCATCTTCTTTCACCAATAAATAATCCACCAATTATTTCATCGCTTCCACCCAAATCCCACAATAAACCCTTTGGAATCAACCTTCTAACATCTTTCATTGGGGGAGTATCACCTTTAGACCCTTGATGCTTTCCCTACTCCCTGAGAGTATGGGAAACTTGACCACCAACCTAGTTATGACCCCAATATTAGAACCATTTTTCCTTGTAGGGCCTCAACTCATCAAACCAACTTCACCTATGGGGGATTTGATAAAACCCTCAACACATCTATCAGCTTTTTCTCACCTCAACCATTCACCTCTAGTTTTTCCTATCTAGACAAACTAGAATTTGCCAAAACATACATTTCTAGGTATGTTTGAAAGGGATTTGGCCTAGGTCAGTATGAAAATAGGCTGCACAAGTTTCTTCTAATCAAAACCTAAAAACCTCATGAAAATCATGGCCTTTGTTTCATGCCACCTAAACAACAAACCAACCCACTACCCATAACTATCATTGATGAGGAAATCTCATCCTTGCCATCCACTCCACCATTGATAGATGAGGATTCTAACATCATCCCCCTAACATTTTTTCATCAACATGATCAGCCTTGGACCCTGAATTATCAAAATGATGGGGTAATCATAACCATTCCTCTGACCTATCCTGAGATGATAAGAGATAGCTCTCTTACCATTAATATTATTTAGTGTTAGGATGATGATTCCATTCTAACCTATCTTGGTGGAAAAAAAAATTCTATCCAAAAATCTCTTATTTTTGAGACTTTTACCATGTTTAATTAATACACCAAGGATATCAATTTGGGTACTCCAAATAACCTGTGTATTATCAAAATTGGGTAATTGCCAAATTTTAAAGAGCTTCAAGACTTCCCTTCCTTCTTGTAGGACCATATTATATCATTTGATTGGTATTATAGTGACATGCTACAAAATGACCCATATATCACTACCCACAACATAGTCACCAACTGTGATGTTAATCCCATAAGGCAACAAATTTAATGAATGCATCTTCGCATAACCCTTCTTATCAAATAAGAGCTTCAACATCTCATATTCATCAATTTAATTCAACCCATTGACTATCTAGAATGGGTCTCTAACATCTTACCTTTTACCAAATCCATAGGAAAACTTCACATTTGTGTGGACTTTTGTGACCTTAACCTCACTTGCCCAAAGGTTGACTTTCGTCTACCTAGGATTCACTAGCTAGTTGATATTATAGCCAGTAATGAGATGTTATATCTTATGGATGGATTCTTAGGTTACAATAAAATCCTAATTACCCCTAAAGATTATAATAAAACCACCTTTATCATCCCATGGGGGAATTTTTATTATAGGGTCATGCCTTTTGGACTGAAGAATGTTGGTATAACCTACTAATGTGTTATGACCTACATATCATATGATATTATCCACAAAATCATAGAAGACTACATCAATGAACTTCTTGGGAAATTAAAATACCATAAAGATGATTTATCCATCCTTAATAATATCTTTGAGTGAGTCATCCATTACCATGTCTGCCTTAACCCCAATAAGTGTTTTTTTGGGGTTTTATCAGGTAATCTCATTGGTTTTATCATCTCCCTTCAAAGAATCAAAGTCAATCTAGACAAAATAAAAATAATCCTTGACATGCCTCCTCCTACCCACCTTAAAGAACATTGTATCTTGTAGAGGAAGGTTTAATCCATTCATCACTTTATCTCTCAACTCTCAGACAAATGTTAGCCCTTCTACCACCTTCTGAAGAAGGATGTATATTTTAAGTGGAACAACAATTATCAAAAAGCCTTTAATTAATTTAAATAGTACCTTTTGTTTCCACCTATCCTCATCCCTCCAAAATATTATCAACATTTTTACCTTTATATCTTTGCCATTGACCATTCCTTAGGGGCTATGCTCACTCATTGGGATGAACAACACAAAGAGCAAACCATTTACTACATTAATCGTATACTTGTAGAATACCAAACTTAGTACACCCATACTGAGAAATTTTACCTAGCCTTGGTCTTCAAGGCCACCAAGCTTTTCCACTACCTTCTCAACCATAAAACCTATGTCATAACCAATACTAACCCACTTAGGTATATACATTCCAAGTCATACCAAAACTAGTGTATGGCTAATGGGCTTATGCTTCTAGCTGAGTTTGACCTTGAGTTTCTTCAAAAAAATTCAATTAGAGGTAAATTAATTACTAACCAATTGGCTAACATGCCCTTAGAATATGATCAAAATCCTCCTCTTGAGTTTCTTGATGAGTCCATCATGACCCTCTCTCAGGCAAACTTTACCTATCAAGTGACCATGTTCTTTGATAGACAAAAATGTTAACATGGTGGGGGATTTGGCATTATCTTTATCCTCCTTAATAATGAACCTCTTCCATTATCCTTCAATATATATTTTGAATGTACTAATAATATGACAAAGTATGATGCCTTAGTAATAGGACTTCAAACTATGTTAGCCTTGGGAGTCAAAATGATCAAGATTTTTGGTGACTCTCAACTCATGATCAATCAAATAAATGGATCTTACCAATGTAAGAATGATGTTTTTTAATAGTAAAAAAAATAATATAATTCACTCTTAGCATAATTTGAACACTTCCATATCCAAACCACTTAGTGATCCATGAATAAGTTTATTGATATGATGACTTCCCTCACTTCAATACACCCTTTGAATCTAAGCTATATATCATTATCCATATACTTACCTAGCCCTCTTATATAAAATTAGAATCTCTCACCATCTTTAATGTGGAGGAGACCCAACTTGATTTAACATAAGAGGGTTGTGTAAGTTTGTGGATAATTATAGATAGCTTAGAGTTAAAGGGTACATATGGGATCGATGAAGTGAGGGAAGCCATCATATTAACAAACTTATTCATGGATCATAGAGTGGTTTGGATATAATAGTGTTCAAATGATGTTATGAGTGAATTAGATAATTATTAATACTATTACAAAACATTATTCTTACACTGGTAAGATCCATCAATTTGATTGACCATGAGTTGAAAGTTGCCAAAACTCTTGATCATTTTAACTCCCAAGGCTAACATAGTTTGAAGGCCTATTACTAGGGCTTTGTACTCTACCATATTGTTGGTACATTTGAAATCTATCTTGAAGGATAATGGAAGAGGTTCACCATGAAGGAGGATAAGGATAATTTCAAATCCCCCACCATGTTGACATTTTGATCCATTAAATAACATGGTCACTCGATAGGTAAAGTTTGCTTGAGAGAGGGTCATGATGGATTCATAAAAAAACTCAAGAAGAGGAGATTGATCATCCTCTAAGGGCACATCAGCTAATTAATTGACAATGAATTGCCCTTTAATTAACTTTTTCTAAAGAAACTCAAGGTCAAACCTAGCTATAAGCATGAGCCACTTAACCATACATTAGTTTTGGTATGACTTGGACTGCATATACCTGAGTGGGTCAGCATTGGGTATAACATAGGTTTTGTTCTTGAGAAGGTAGTGGAAAATCTTGGTGGCCATGAAGACCAAGGCTAGGAAACATTTCTTGGTATGGGTGTACTAAATTTGGTATTCTACAAGCATGTGAATAATGTATTAAATGGCTTACTCTTTGTGATGTTCATCCTGATGAGTGAGCATGGCCCCTAAGGAATGGTCATTGGTAGAGATATAAAGGTAGAAAGGTTGATCATCTTTGAGATGGATGAGGAAAATTGGAGACAAAAGGTATTGTTTAAATGAAGTAAATGCCTTTTGATAGTAATTTTCCCACTTAGAATATACATCCTTATTTAGAAGGTCGTGGAAGGGTTGGCATTAGTCTAAGAACTAAGAGATAAAGTGACTAATGGATTAGAGCTTCCCTTACAAGCTGCATAGTTTTTTGAGGTGGGTAGGAAGAGGTATGTTGAGGATTGATTTGATTTTGGCAAGCTCAACTTTGATTCCCTGAAGGGAGACAATAAAACCAAGGAGCTTACCTAATAAGACCCTAAAAATACACTTATTAGGGTTAAGGTAGACATGGTAATGGATGAGTTTCTCAAAGATAATCTTAAGGATGGCTAAATGGTCTTTACAACATTTGGGTTTCCTAATAAGGTCATCAATATAGTCTTCTATGATTTTGTGGATAAGGTCATAACATGTTGGTAGGTTACACTGATGTTACTCAATCCAAAAGGCATGACCCTATAAAAAAATTTCCTCAGCAGGTGATAAAGGTAGTTTTGTGTTGACCTTCAAGGGAAATTAGGATTTGATTGTAACACAAAAATCCATCCATAAGAGATAACATCTCATGGCTGGATGTAAGATTAACTTAATGGTTAATGCTTGGTAGAGGAAGGTCATATTTTGTGTAAGTGAGATTATGGTCATGAAATTACATAAAAATACAAAGTCCCCCTATGTCTTTAGTGACAAGTACAATATTTGAGACCCATTGGGGATAATCAATGGGTTGAATGAAATTGATGGATAGGAGATGTTGAAGCTCTTCCTTGATGAGAATGGCTATGTGAGGATGTATTCATTGATTTTTTTTGCCTAACAGGCTTAGCATCATGGTTGGTGACTATTTTGTGTGTAGTGATGGAGGGGTAAATTCTTAGTATGTCATTATAAGACTAAGTAAATGCTATGTTATAGTCCTATGAGAAGGAACATAAGTCTTAAATCTCTTTGAAATTTAGTGATTGTCCAATTTTGACAATGCACAAGTTGTCTAGAGTGCCCAAGTTGATATCCTTGGTGGATTACTTCAATATGGTTGAAGTCTTAAGAGGAATAGATTTTTGGATAGAAGAACCTAGTGTACCAAGATAGGTGAGAATGAAATCATCATCCTAACACTAAATGGTATTAATGATAGGAGAGTCATATCTTATCATCTCGAGATGGGTTAGAGGAATGGTTATAGTCACCCCATCCTTTTGATAAGTTATGGGTCTAAGGCTAACCATGTTGATGAATTTTTTTTAGGGAGGATGATGTTAGAATCTTTAGCTATCGATGGCGGAGTGGATGGTGAGGATGGGATTTCCTTGTCAATGATGGTAATGGCAAGTGGGTTAGTTTGTTGTTTAGGTGGCATGAAACCAAAGCCATAATTTTCATGAGGTTTTTGGGTTTTCATTGGAAGAAACTCATGTGGCCCATGTTTGTACTGACCTAGGATAAATACCTTCCAATCACATCTATAGAGGTATGTTTTATCAAATTCTAATTTTTCTAGATAGGAAAAACTAGAGGTGAATGGTCAAGGTGAGGAAGAGGTGGAAGAAGTGTCAAGGGGTTTACCAAGTCCCTCATAGATGAAGTTAGTTTAATGAATTGAGGGCCAAAAAAGAATAATGGTTTTGATATTGGGGTCATAAATGGGTTGGTGGTCAAGTTTCCCATACTCTTGGGGAGTAGGGAAAGTATCAAGTGTTAGAGGGTGATACTCCCCTAATAAAAGATGTTGGAAGGTTGATTCTAAAGGGTTCATTATGGAGATTTAGGTGGAAGGGATGGAATAATTTCTGGATGCTTCATTGGTAGAAGAAGATGGGGTTTCATCATTTACTAGTGAAGGGTTATTGGATGGAGGTAGGAGAATGTCATTGGGTTAGTACGCCATGTTGCATGATGTGAAAGGGTTTAGGTTAGCTTGTATAGTAAAAAATTAACTTTCATGCTCAAATTTTATGAACTAATGTAGGGTAGATGGTATAAAACCCATGGAATGAATCCAAGGGCATCCTAATAAAACAATGTTTTAGAACTCTTCTTCCACTACATAGAAGAGCTCAAGAAGCACGTAGGGTCCTAGGCAAATGTGAAGGATAATAGTTTCTAGAGTTGTGGCGATGGTATCCTTGAATGATTAGAGAAATAATATGCTTTTTTATATGATATTCTTGGTTAATTTGAGTTGATTTTAGTCATGGGAGGAGATGATGTTGATAATATCTCCTCTATCAATCATAGCCCTCTTGATGCATGTCTACTTAATATAAGCGGTAATGAAGAGGGGAGGACCTGGGTCATCCAGATGGATAGAGGGTATTTTTGAATCTTTGAAAGTAATAAGGATGGAAATTTGAATATCTATAACAAATTTTGATAAATATTTAGGGGCTTCTAGCTTCAACTCTATAGATTTCAACACTTCTATCATTGTTTATCGATAGTAGGGTAAGGTATTGATTAGTTTGTACAAACTCATCTTTACCAACATTTGGTGAATCTATTTTAGAACTACTTATTGGATTGATTTAGATATATTAGACTGAGAAGGTCCTAAGATGGACACTTTAAATTTGGTTGAAGGTAAAAGTACTTAGTGTTAGCCGAGTGGTTGGGTGGAGGAAGAGGGATATGTCCATGGAATAGACATCTTTGTCTTCCCCTTATCCTTTGGTTGAGCTTGTGACTGGGTGACCACATGGATGGTATGTATTAAGGGATGAGTCAAGATAGGTGATTACTTTAGTTCCTCTTCACTCTGAGGTAAGAGTGGAGGGTAGGTAGGTGGTGGTCAATGGCTATTGATTCTTAGATGGATGCAAAGCTTAGTAGAGGCTCCTCAGATAATAATTCATCCTCATGATACAACTAATTTGATATCATTTAAAGAGATTTATAGTTATCTATGTCATGCTTGGGTGTCTTATGGTATGAAAATATTAGTTTGTCATTATACCAAGATAGTTTAGGACTTTTTGGGTTGAATGGTTTGATAAGTGGTAAGGTTAACCAAGATGATTGCAATAACCTTTGAAATATGGTTGAGTAGGATTACAGTAAAGGTGGAAAGGGCATGGGAGTATTATGTTTGGTGTTTGGGGTAGGATCCCTTTTAGGAGGAGGCTTGATGGTGGAAGTCTTGGGTGAATGAAATTTCTTGGTGGATGCTTTACGCATGGATGGCTTAGAGGTGGATGACTTAGGGGTAAAAAGTGTTAGAGTAGAGATTTGAGGGATAGGTAGTTTGGTTATAGGAGGTGTGGAGAAAATGGGTGAATTTTGAAAGTATGATTAATGGTGTGACCTAAGCTGGTGGTTGGGTTTAAGATTTGTTTAGGGTGGCTAGTTTCCTTGCTAATGTAGAGGGGTGAGGTCTCAAAATGGAGGAAAAAGTGGAGAGGGGAGGTAAAGTTTTGGTTTGTGGGATCTTGGGTGGTTTTAATTTCTTGGTTGATTTAGTTAGGGGTTTATTTTATGGGTTTGGTGGGCTTAAATCCATGTTTACTAATGGATGAGTAAGGTTTTTAGTAGGAAACATGCCAAGATTCACAATAATCTTGGTTAGAATGATGAGAGGTGACTTGGTTACTTTAATTAGGGTAGGTCAAGATGATTTGGTTGGTAGAGACATCTAATGGTTCAAGTGTGATGGTGGTAGGTTTTTAGTAGAGGTGATAGGTTGGGTTGATAATGGTGTGGTTAGGGGTTCTTGCTTGGTTAGGTAAGGAAGTCTGAGATAGTGCAAAAATATGGCATAATCCATGTCAGGTGTTTTCTTATTTTTGGGAAACTAGTGGTTAGTTCCTAAACAAAAAAGGGTCTAGATTAAGGGGAAAAATTCAATTAAATATAGGGTTTCATCAATTTAATCAAAATAGTAGCATATAGAAAAAATGAAATTATCTAGAAAAATAGGCTAAAATGAATGATTTAGGGGTTTAAATCTGATGCACAAGACTGGGAAGATGTCAAGAACCTATATCTAGATTTTGTTTTATAAAAAGATAAGAGCACCGAAATAGGACAACCTGGGGTTCATTGCTATGGTCCTTTTCTATCATTGTTATCCTAGAGACCTAAGTTTTTTGGAATTTTTCCATTATCTCAATTTTAGTGTGTATATGAAATTTTGAAGGCTGAATGTTGACAGAGCTTGCTATAGGTCCATTTAAATCTCTAAACCCTAGGTCTATCTACACACGTGAAATAAAAAATACATCAAAATCAAAAGGGGAAAAAATTGGGTTATGGGAAGAATGATCACATGATCTAGAACCCTTGTTATCCTAATCACTGCCTACATTAAGCCTCAAGCTAGGATCTCAGATCAAGTTAGTTCTCCCTCAAGGAATGTGCATAATCAATGCACATGGTAGATGCAAGATTTTTCTTAGGCCCTTCCTTGATAGAGCATACAAGTCTATTTGTGATGTAGAATACTAAGCTATACTATTGATTGAGTTTTAATTATGTACTATGCTAAATTAGTAAGTGCTAGATATAAAATGCCTTATGAATTCCTTTATATAGGAGACTCTTTGTTTTGAACTTGGGAGCTTTATTTGCATTTGGATGTATTAGGAAAACTTAAGGATAAAGATAAGAAGGGATTGGGACTCATTAAGTGAGGGAAACTAACTATTGGAGCTAAAAATGCCATTGGTTGGGAGTGTCAGAAATGGACACCCTAGGGTCCAATGCTATTGTCTAATCTAAGAACTCCTATCCTATTGGCTTGGGACCTAGGGGATGGAATTAGTATGGGGAATAGAGTCTAGTTGAGCTAGAATGACTGTCTAGAAGGTTATAGATGACTTGGAATAAGAAAAAAGGTGACCAAAGTAAGAGACAATATCAATATGAGTAAAAACCAAAGACATGGCTAATGTGAACAAGGCTCATATTCTCTAGTTGGAGTCTCCTATGAAAGGACTATGAAAAGACATGATATGTGTGGTTCCTTGACCAATTTAAGGTGTATACATTTTCCCCCATTTTATTTTAGTGATGCAATGAAATGAAGTACTAGAATAAAAGAAAATAAAATAAAATGCATACCTAAACCTACCCACATGGAGATAAATGTATTGTAAAGGGTCCAACTCACTTCGTAGCTAGGGAAGTGGATGGAGAGCTAAATATTGCCTGGAGAAAGAAAGAATCCTTGAAATGGATGCCACCTATACTAAATTTGAAAGTCAAATCCATGTAATATGGAGAAGGAGGGAAATGCTTGCCCCCTATGCTAAATTTAACTAAAATGAGAAATGCTAGAAGGCCCAAAACTAATGTAATCTAGAATGTGTGTATAGAATCTATATGTTGTGAAGATAAAAATATGTCACATACCCACTTTGAATATCTAAACTATAACTTAGAAATTCTTAGAGGCTTAAAATCAATGTCTATCCTCTATCCTGTATAAAATCATGTAGTCTAGGTCTGGGTAATATAATAGACCAACCACTATAGATGGCTATGCAGTCCAACTTGGTGACAACATATGTATAGTTGGGTGTAATATGAAACATTGGTAAATATGCAAGAATAGAATGGCATGTATTGCCATTGCATCTTTATAATCTTGGATGATGAAGAACATAAACATATGTGTTATGCCCCTAAATTTGATATGTGAATGGTACATCTATATAATCTGGTTATCTATATAACCACATGTGATATGACCTATTATGCCATGCACCATGTGAAAAACTAGAGATAAAAACACTATTCTTTGTATTATGCCTATAATCTACTATATGGTCATATAACTATGTCATGCTATATGAAGCTGTAAGTAGAGGAGGTCAAGCCAAAAGTGATGAATAGTAGTGTAAGTAGAAACTAGGTTAGCTTGTTATGAATAACTTGAGAGGTTATTTGATTGATTAGATTAATTTGTTGAAAGTGGAACAATTTTTGATTAGTGATGATTAAGGTGTATGTCTAAGTATAAAAGGAATATAGAGATATACATGCCATAGTAGGCAAATGAATTAGTAAGAGAGCAATGTTGTCATGATTATGAATGTATCATTGTCATGATTCTATTGAAAATAATGGTTTGAAGAATGGGGTTATGGGTTTCATGTTATAGGCAAAATCATTTTTTTATTTGATTGAGAAAGTTGGGTATTATAGGAAGTTGGATTGGTTCTCAATTCATTTGTGTATTGACTAGTTTTAGGTTTTGAGCTCTAGAGTGAGAGATATGTTGAGTAGATGAGCACCTATCATGACTTGATTTGAGTAGTTAGCAACCCAAATTGAGCTTGGTAGTGATGTTAGCCTAGTGAGTTAGCTTAATGCTTGATTTTTATTTATTTTGAAGCCTATTTTGGTGTTTTTTGAGCTATTTAAAGTAGCCTAGGACAATTTTCACCAGTTCCAGTGATCCTATCTAGGATTCAATAATTTTATCTAGGTTCCAACACTATTTTATAGGTTGTATTGCTCTTGTCTAGTGCTACTATCTTGTAGCCAGTGCTATTATCTTGGAGGCTTGATTTTTTGAGATTTCTCTTGGTTAGTTACTATTGTTTTTTCTTGGCTAGTGATTTAGAATTGTAGATTGATACATATGCTATGTGAGGTGTAAATGAGAAAGTTCTGAAGGGGCCAAGTTATGGAGACATTTTAGTTGTTACCATTGTCTTCTGATGAGAGAGCTATCATGAATAGGGTAGGTTTGGGTTATGTTTGTGACCTAGGCATAGTGTATTAGGATAGGTATTTGATTACTACCTTATGTGAGAGGTGGAATGTAGATACATGTACTTTTTAACTTCTTATAGGGGATATTATTATGACTCTAGAAGATGTGTATCACATTTTACATCTACTAGTTAGTGGATGATGGGTGACATTATAGGATGACATGGGTATTAATTTTATTGATTGTGCATCTTTGTATTTTTTTGGTGTACCTTTAGGTATACATAAAAGAGGTAGTGATAATGATGTGCTACTATTAGTTATAGTATAATCAAGTATTCTATGCTTGTGTAAGTGGTTTCCCATGTTGTTGGCCTCACTTTTTGCTGTGGATGGGAGTGGAGTGTCAATTGTATATAGGATGCACAAGATCATGCATAGAGTAGAGGTATATAAAACTATGTTCTCATGGGGTAGGACTGTGCTTGCCCACCTATACAAGGATATTTATAGGTTCACATAGGAGGCATTTAGTGGTGATGTGAGTATAAATACCTTATTTTATTATTAGGCTTATGAACACATAACAGTTGTGTGACTGATTGGACTACATAGGCTAGAGTGGGAACCTCCATAGCCATTTAGGGAGTGATGGATGAGTACATTGGATATCCAATTTCCTAGGATAGATCATTATAGATGAGTTTTAGATAGATTGGTGGCTCATGATATCATATAAAGGCCCTATAGAGGATTTCTTGAGTGGGCTAAGGATAGAGTGTAGTTATAGTATGTGAGGGTTATTTGTTGGATACATGACCACTAGGTTAGAGTGTTAAAACACTTTTAGTATGATCATGTGACTAGATAGTTTGGAGCACCACAAGATGCACCCCCAATAACATGGGTATGGGTGAGGAGTGTATGGACACCAATGAGGGTAAGAGCTCATGTAAGGCTTACTAAAGTTGAGTTAGCACCATTACCTTTGGATTCATAGGATACAACTATAAATATTCTTTATGTAGATCATGTTGTATGTATAGAGGCATATACCACATGGTGGGCTCCATTGTATCCTATTGATAGAGGGGATATTCTCAAGTATGAGGATCCTATATTAATCTAGATGATGGGAGGTAAGTATCAATTATATTTGAATTGTGTATGAATTTGTGGTTTAATTTGGTTTGGAAGTGTATATCTAATGTAGTGTTCTACTTTGTGTGTCAGTGGAGTGGGAGGTACTTAGGATGAAATATAAGTAGGGGTAGGAAGTGGAGATGATGAGTACTAAGAGACCATCATTGAGTAAACACTTTGATAACTTACATGGTATTTACCTAATGACATGGTGGAAGAAGGTTTTATAGAATGAGTGACAAATACAATTGGTGTTCATGCTCATTTATTTGATAGATCTACAATAGTAAAAACTACATATGTTAGAATAACAAAAGAGAGAGATGAGCTGAGGGTTGATCTGGATAGGCATATGATGCCTCCACCTAATTTTTGATCAGTTAAGATAAGGATTATGGATGAGTACATGAATATTTAGAGGTGATATGTGGACTTGCATAAGGAGCATGGTCATCTATTTGAGTGAGAGAGTTGTTATAAGAGGCATTTAGGAGCTCGAGGAGGTGTGGGGTCATTGAGTGCTAGGTTAAATTATGGGACTAGTAATAGAGGAGAGAGTGAGACTGAGAATGAGGGCTTGATGGCAATTCAAGATTGATATATTTGTTGTGATGTATATGTTTTGAAAACTTTGTTTTATATATATATATATATATATATATATATTGGTTTTGATTTTGACTCATGTATACTATGTTATGGGATTTTAAACATATTGTTATATTTATTGCAAATGATTGATTAGAAATAGTTTATTTAGTATTGATTTTGAGGTTGTGTATGTTTTGGTAGAATGACATCTTGGGATGTGGTTTTTATTGTTCATGATATGTTCAAGTGTGATGTTAGGTTTGATTTTGAATCATATATAAGTAATGAACTTATGTTGGTTTCGTAATTGGTAAATTGTTTTTGATAAAGTAAATTAGTTTAAGATTGGAAAAATAAGATATTAGTAAGGTCAAGATTTGGATAATTTGGTTTAGTTAGGTATTGCTTATTTGGAACTAGGAATGTTAGTTATTAGTATAAGGGGATGTAAGAGAGCGTTCTATGCTCAATTCCTCAAGAGTATCTCAAGAATACAAAGGTTGGTCCTTTGGGTCAATCTTTTCCCACTAAGTGAAGATATGTAGTCATGCATGTGATAATTAGGGTTTGCACTATGTGTCTAATCCATCTGAGTAGGTGGAATAGGATATATCCTATGAGGCTATGTTTTAGAGGATGCATTACTCTCATGATGAGTAACCAATTATTTTGGTGAAGGAATGCCCTAGGATGACTTAGCTATGGAGGAATGAGGTGTAGGAATCCATGATGGAGGAGATCTTGGTGCCCCTTGTGTGAATGCTATGATGTCATTATCAACACATCTATTAATGCAATCTCTGAATTCATAATAATCATTATCTATGTGTCTATGGATACGATGATAGTTACAAAAGGGTCAATGTGGTTGTTGATATAAGAAATGTGGATCTCATTGATGAGTAGAAGGTAATGTGATTAACCTCCTATCTAGAAGTGCTAATAATATGACACATGGGCTATCCTACTCTAAATCAAACTATAGTGGTGACTTGCTATTGTTATCTATAGTGCGTACTATAAGTTGTGCTCTAGAGACTAGTTCTCTATTCTTAATTAGTTTTTTTTTGGTTGTGGTGTCTTATATTTTTTAGTACATGGTGGATGCTAAGTGCTAGGAGATATAAATGGAGTTACTGTTGTGAAATCTAGAGTAATATGATTAACTAAAATTTCCTTAATCAATCCCAATTTCTTTTCCAATGCTAGAACTGTATAACATAAGTGCCTAAAATATGACTCTATTTGATATAACAGAGGCTTAAAGAGAGGTTGATGAAGCCCCTTAATAAAGATATTCTGAATTTATAAATCTATTAGTTTATAGATCAATCTTAACATGTGAGTCTTGAATCATAAGATATAATCACTAACTAGATCTGAAGTATTTTGATGCAATGTGGCAAGTTTATCATATTTAACATGAGTTCCTATGTTTGCTATGTAATATTTGAGAAATTTATCCTCTAAGTCATCATATGTATGCAAGGATCTGATGGGAAGTAGATGAAAGAAAAAATTATGTGGTTCCCCCACCAATGTCTATTGAAATAACTCCAGTAGAATCAAAGGACTCATATGAGATGGAAAAGCCTTCCAAAAATATTGAAGGTGTATGAATGGATCTCCAGTTCCATCAAAGTGAGGCAATGATGGTATCTAGAAATGCTTAGGAAATAAAGCTTTTAGAAATGTCTTTAGAAGAGGATTATCATGTAAATTATTAGCATCCATCCAAGATTTATAAGCCTTATTTTCCAAGGTAAGGAGATGTACTTGGTGTTGTAATTCACCAACTGCATGCATGAAATAAATAATCTCCTAGGATCGTATATTATCATATTGAAGTGGTTCATTTAATAATTAAATTCGATCATTAATTTTAGGCATGTAAATGTTATATTTAGAAATTGGATCATAGAGAGGGGGTGTGCTCACTTGAACCTTTGGAGGATTGGTAACTTGGACCTTGGTAGAGGGATGTGGGCTACCATTCTATTTAAGTGAAGAGTGAGAAATAGGTGCTACTATAGTATGGGGTGGCTTGTGATATTCATTGGTATCTTTATGTTTTAGTGAATCACATTTTAATTAAGTAGAAAATGTGATGTTATCATTAACATGTGAATTATTTAAACTATAATCATGCATAGAAGTAGAAACAACATTTTGTAGTGCATTATGTTTGAGAGGAAGAGTGAGAGAAGAGTTAGAAACATATGATGCATTTTTGTATTCACTTTGCATTATCATAGATGAAATATTTTTCATAGCCACTCTCATTTTCATATTCATTTGCACATTCACTATCATACTCATTATCACTTCCATTGTCACTAGGGAGAGATGTAAGAGAAGAATTTAATTATTTTCTGATATGCTTTAAATTATCATGTGAATTTGGAATATTATGTGCATCTATGTTATCCATACATGGAGCGTATGTAATATTTTAAATTTAAATATTATGAGTAAGAGTAAGTGAGTTCTCATTTAGACATTCTTTTGATAAAGTAGAGTTGAGAGCATGAGATGGATCATTTGAACTATGCATTGGAAATTTGATTTTATTGCATTTATATTATTGTAATTTAAACACAAAAGTAGAAAAAGAGAGAGATTAAGCTCACATGAAAGTAAATTATCACCAATAATAAGCTCACTTAGAATTTCATGACTAATTTGTTCATTTGGTACATTGTGCAAAGGATAATGAAGTAAAAAGTACCTTTTCCATTTATCAAAATTATTTTCTTTAGAAGAAGGAATAAAAGAGACAGGTTTGAGAGAAGAAGATGCATCTAATTTTTCTTCACTATCACTTTCACATGTATCATCATATCCCTAATTAAAATAATAGTAATTATCTTCATTTTAAATAAAATCATTTTCCACATTTCTAGCTAATGTGCAATTTTGCAATTTTGTCCATTCATTTAATAATTATGAGAAAAATTTAGAAATTGATCTATGGGATGAAAGGGAAGAAGTGCCTTAGTGGCCATTTTATTTATTTCAAAAAAGAGAATATGTAAAAGTACTATTAATAAAATAAATGCAAAAATAACTACTAACATAGAGATTTTGAAAATATTTTTGGCACTCTAAATAATTTGCAAAAATTCCAAAATATATTTTTAAAAAATTTCAAGGAACACATGAGGTTTGAGGACCTACTTTAGGAATCTAGGGTTTTTGATAGGGGTTTTAGAATTTTTCAAAATTAGTGATATAATTAAAATTCTAAAATGAATTTAAATAAGATAAATGCATAAAAAATTATACAAAAAAAAATAAAAATTAGAACTTTAATTTTTGCACAAATTAACTACTAATATTGAGAGTTTTAAAATAGTTTTGACACTCCAAACAATTTACAAAAAAATCCAAAATATTTTTCTAAAAATTTAAGGGATGGAGGCTTAGGGTTTGAGGACCTAATTTGGAAATCTAGGGTTTTTGGTTAGGGTTTTAGAATTTTTGAAAATTATTGCAATAATTTAAATTCTAAAACAATATTTGAATATAATTAATGCACAAAAATTTATACAAAAATCAAAATTTTGAAATTAAATTTGTGCACAAAATTTGAAGAAAAAACCCTAAGTGTACCTAGGGTTTTAGATTTGTTTGAATTAAGTCAGGTTCACTAAATATTTTATTATTTTTGGGAAACTAGTGTTTAGTTCCTAAAAAATAAAGGGTTTGGAGTAAGGAGAAAAATCCAATCAAATACAAGTTTTGATCAATTTAATCAAATTAATGTCATATAGAAAGAAATGAATTTTTTTAGAAAAATAGGCTGAAACAAATGATTTAGGGGTTAAAATTTGCTACATAGTATTGGGAAGATGTCAAGAACCTAGATCTAGATTTCAGTTTGTAAAAGGATAGGAGTGACAAAATAGGACACCTTGGGGTTTGGTACTATAATATTTTTTTGCCATTGTTGTCTTAGAGATCTGAGTTTTTTGGGTTTTATCCATTGTCTCAGTGTGAGCTTGTATATGAAAATTTGAAGGCTGAATGTTGATAGAGCTCATTGTAGGTCCATTTCAATCTCCAAACCTTAGATCTAAATACACACACAAAACATCAAATGCATAAAAATATAAAGGGGAAAAACTATGTTAGTGGAAGAATGATCGCATGATCTAGAACCCTTAATGTCCTAATCACTACCTACATCAACCCTCAAGCTAGGGTCTTAGATCAAATTTAATTCTCCCTTAGGGAACATGCATAATCAACACACATGGTAGATGTAAGGATGGACTTTTTCCTAAGCCCTTCCTTGAGCAAGCATGCAAGTGATGCAGAATGTTGAGCTATACTATTAATTAATTTTTAATTATGTATTATGTCAAAGTAGTATGTGATAGATATAAAATGCCTCATAAAGTCGTTTATATAGGAGATTATTTGTTTTAAATTTGGGAGCTTTATTTGCATTTGGCCACCATTAAGAAAACTTAAGAATGAAGTTAAAAAGGGATTGGGACTCATTAAATAAGGTAAATTGATTGTTGGAGATAAAAATGCCATTGGATAGGAGCACTAGAAATGGACACCCTAGGGTCCTATGATATAGTATAATCCTAATGCTCATATCTTATAGGCTTAGAACCTAGGGGATGGAATTAACATGGGGAATACAGTTTGGTTAAGCTAGAATGACCATCTAGAAGGCTATGGATGATGGGAATAAACAAAAGGTGACCAAAGTAAGAGACTAGATTAGGATGAGTAAAAACAAAAGACATGGATAATGTGAACAAGGATGATATTCTCCAGTCAGAGTCTCTAGTGAAAGGACTATGAAAATACATGATATGTGTGGTTGTTTGACCAATTTAGGGTGTATACATCAGGTTGCGATATGTATCCTATGTTTTGGACTAGCTGAGAACAAGGTTTGTAGAAAGGTTTGATCCCCTCAGTGTTGGTCTTAAAAGATAAGCCTGTGGGTGGAGAAAGGGGAGTGGGTAGCTCATCCTTTACCTCAACCAAATGTTCTAAGTCTTGGGAAGGTAGTTCCTCAATGGGAAGAGTAGGTAGAATGATCTCTTCCTTAGGTATGCTTTCCAAAGGGAGAGTGAATTATTATATGATGGAAGAAAAAGGTGTGGAGGAATAGTCATCTATTCTGATATGTTTGCCAAAGGGGTGTGTTGTTCCACCATCTCAATAAGTGGAGGAAGGTAAAAGGTTATCTCCTTTTTTTAATTTCAAAGGAGAGGTTGGTGACTCCAATGCTTTAATAAATGGAGGGTATGGTAGGGAAGGTTGGATACTGGTCTCCTCAATAATGAGTTCACTAAGTACCATGTTAATAGTGTGCACCTTGTGGGAGGATTCTGATTTATTTTCATTGTTGGTGGATGGAGAATGGTTGGGAAATGGTTTTCTAAATATGTCAAGTGATTACTTTGGGGGTACATTAGGGTTATCTAGTACAAACTCACCCTTGTCAATGATATTTTGGACAACACTCTTGAAGGTGTTTCACCTACTAACATCATGTCCAAAAACATAGTGGAAGGTACACAATTCATTCTCTTTATATTAAGCAAGTGAATAATGAGAAGAGTTGAATTATTGTGGAGACTTGATCAAATGAAGCTGGATAATGTTGGATTTTAATAGTTTCTCTAAGACCAAAGTGTATGACTGCCATACCAGAGTAAATTGTCTTTGGTTGTTATGGTTTGGATTCTTAAGATTTTGATTGGAGAAAATGGAAGACTTAGATTGGTTAATAACATATGGATGGGTGGTTTTAAGGATAACCACATTTACAGTTCCCTTAGTTTTAAGTTGAGTGTTTTTTTGGTTGTTAGGTTTGGTGGATGAGGTCTCACTTAATTTAAAGGTGGAGTTCTTGTTTTTCAACTTTAATTTTACCTCATCAATGACTCTATTTTTTAGTTTGTGGGATATGGTGAAAGCCTTGTAAAAGGTCTTGAAGCTCTGAACTTGTAAATTAGAGGAAATGTGTTTGGCACATTCTTAGGTGAAGAGCTCAATTAGCTTAGGTTAGGGAAAAGAGAAAGAGATTTAGTGTATGATATTTCTCCAATGGGCCATGAAGGTAGCAATAGATTCATTGTCAAACTACTGGATAAAGTATATATTGGTGGTGGACAACTTCCTAGAGATGTTTATAAAAAAGTGGTCTAGGAAGGTTTGGGCTAGCTAGGTGAAAGAGAAGAGGGAGGAGTGACTGAGAATAAAACTATACCAATCTAGTACTGACCTTGATAGAGACATGGGGAAGGTCTGAAGGAGGATAACATCATCATAGGTGATCAAGTATCACAAGTGCCTTAATGTCCTCAAATATTTTTGGAGATCTTCCATTCTTTGAAATTTAAAAAATTTGGGAAGCTCCCATTGAGGTGGGTAAGTTTAGACAGGGACGAATGGGTGAATAGGTTCATTACAGATCTAGTCATATAATAATAGGTTTTGAGTACTATAGATAGATGACTCTAGGGTAGTTATTTTATCCATTATCAATTTGATGGGATCAATTTATGGTTGTTGTCCTCATATTTATAGGGTAGTTTTTGTTGGGTTTAGGTAGGCACAACATAAATATAACAAACAAAAGGTTAGAAAGTTGGCATATATTTCTATGTGGATGGGAGTAGTTAAGAGGGTGCTAGGTATAGGTAAGTAGATGTGGAAGGTTGGGTGGAATATGGGGCCACATATCCTTATGGGTTTGAGATATGGCTTAGACTAGGTGAAACATGTACTTATTGAGAAGTTGATATGGGTTGAGTGAGAGGTATGGTTAAGTTGGTGGGTTGGGGATAGGTGGTGATCTTGGTGCTAATGAGTATAAGGGTGGAAGGAATAATAACCACCAAGATCTAGAATGGAGTGGAGGTAATTGGGTTAGAAATGAGAGGGAAAGTAGAAACACTGGTAAAAGGTACTCTCACTATAAGAGGGGTATGGGTGGCCAAAGGATAGTTTACTACTTTGTTAGAGGAGTTTTTAGTTGGGTTAGATGGTGTTTGGTTGTTGATTTATTAGGTAGATTAGTTTTAGATAATGGTGTTAATGGGATGATGGGTGTAAGATGAGGCCTGGGTAACCAAAGGTCTAGTGGAAGTGGGGGCACTAGAAGTGGTGCCCATAAGGTGGGATGACATCCCATAGGGTGGTTTGGTAGGCAAAATTGAAGTAGAGGTATGATGAGAGATGGTGTTGGGGTAATGTTGAATAGCTATAGGGTTGTTATCCAAGAAGGTAGTGAAATTTTCATCTCCTTAGGTAACCATTTGAGGGATACTAGGACTACTAGAAAGGTGGGGGAAACCATCTACATTTGAGTTGTAATCTATGGATGAAAAGGAAGAGGATGATGGATGATTAAGAGGTGGATCCTAGTTTTCTCGATTCCTTTATTATTGCCTAGTTAATACCATGAAAAGAGGGGAAAGAAGAAGATATAAGAAATGTCAAAACTCAAATAGAGAAAAGTAAAAAAAATTGAGAAAAAGAAACACACACTAAAGCATGTTAATCATATGATTTATTTTAGTCTCTCTTGTGGCTTATGCCTTAAGATTTAAGAACTATGTGACTCAACTTGGATTGTATAATGGGTACTAGAAAAGAAGTGTATGGTTAGTTTTAGGTTGTATTTAGGCTCTCAAAGGGACCTATATTGAAAATTAGTATGTGGTTTGATATTGGGCCCTACCCCCTCACTTCACATAATGCAGAGATAAAGGTATCAGGTGCTTAGCCAAGATATACTAATTTCTAGAGTTTATACTCAACTAGAGAGATGCATTGGTTTCCTCCTTGGTGATTAAATCTAAGTAAGATACTTGAGAAAGGTGACCTCTAGGTAATGAAAACCTAGTTGAGCCTTATGTCAATGTTTGATTCTTGATTGAGTGTAAGTGGTTTGGTATTGTGTGTGTGACAAGAGTGAAGCTGTGATTGAATTACTTTACTTTAATTTAAATTATGTGAGATAAAATTTCAAGAAACTAATGCATGAATTTGATTTTAAACCTAAAATGATTTTTTTTTCATTGTATGAGAAAAAAGATAAGAAGAAGAAGCATCTAGATGAAACTATGAACCCAAGAAAAGACTCAAAGGTCCCACTAGGTGTGTCAAAATGTTTTAGATAAATTTTTCTTATATTATTGAGAAGGAAGAGAAAAAAAACTTGATAAGGTTATGGTAAAAGAATATGATATGTTGTGCACACATTGATCCAAATGAGTGTAGATACTCATCTTTGGCTTGAGAGGAATGACCTATAGATAGGAAAATACTAAAAAAATGGCTTGATTAGTTAGATAGTTGGGTGGATTGCCTAGTGAGTTAGATCCAAGAAGCACGAGCTTCCTTGGAGGCTATAAATCCACACTTTTAAACAATAAAGTTATAAAATATAAAGTACTTGTATAAATAATAAAAGGTTCTAGAATTAAGTACAAGAAGTGCTTGACAAAAGAATAGAAAAAATTAACTAATTATAGTAATAAATATATTGATTTTAATGTGAAATAGGTTATTTATGGTTCATAAAACAAGTTAAGGCTCTATGATCAGGCAGAGTGTCTAAGAGTTAGATTTGGTTAAGGTCTAGTGGGTGAAAATAACTTGATATTATTTTGACACATAATAACCATCAGTGGTTGGGTTAACCATTGTTAGTTGGGATAGATCGTTAGTGGTTAAGGTGATTGTTAACAATTACTATAGGTTGGGTTTAGGTTAAGAAAAAGCTATTTTGATGTGATCATAGAATGTAATTCTAAAAGATGGGTTTGGGATAGGTTGATTAAAAGATAGAAATAAAGTCACTGATTACTGAAGATAGATACTTAGCTTGTTGGTTATTGATCTGATAAATGATTAAGGTGGTTGGTTGATAAACTCATTGATGGAGTCTAGGGTAATTTTGGTAGGGTAATAATAATTGTCTATTGGTTAATAGATAGCATCACTTCAATTCTTTATTACACTTGTTGGTTCACTAGATCTCTATAAGAATACCTACAAAAGGAAATCTAATGTAAGAGGCTTTAGATTTGGATGCAAATGATTGATTGATTTTGGATCTAGATTCACCCTCTCTTATTATAGGAAGGAAAGAGAGGTGAAACAATACATTAATAATAGGTTTAAAAAGCATTTCAAAATTAGATTTTGTATGATTTGATTTTGAAAATTATTAGATGAGCCAAATTTCAAAAAACAAGATGGAGTTGACTAGAGTTTGACTATATAGGTGGTGTAAACCTGACCAATTGTGGTTAGGCCTAACTATCGATGATTAGGGTGACGTTCAGTGGTTGAGGGTCAAAGGCTAAGTTGGGTAAAAAGGTGGGTTAGTCAGTGGGTTATTGACTTGGGTTTGCAGTCTTAAGGAGTGTAGATGGTCCTTAGGGGGTCCCAAGGTGGTTTAGGGGTATTTTAACATCTAGAACTATTGTGTGTAGTTTTATAGTGTCTGAATTTGGTTTTCTAAATCCATATGGAGGAGGAATAAAAAAATACATTAATAAATTTAAAATACAAATCATTTAAAAAAAAGGCAATGATATATAAAAGGAAACATACAAATTTTAAAATTCAAATTCACACCAAAAGACATTATTACAAGTACATCTCCTATCTCTAATCGATGCTCAAAATCCATATTTGGCCTCACATAGAGCCAAGGTCTATTGGGGTATGATAGGATAATAGTTTGGAATAGGAGAATTTAAAAAAATCTAGGGTGCTACCTACTTTCTCACTCAAGTACCCAATCTTCATAGTAGACCGATGGCTCTATAAGGGGTCCTAAGGAATAGGAAACATGTTGTGGGAAGGTAGGTCCATTTTAATTTTCATGTATATAGCCTTCATGGGATGATCTATATACTTCATTTGTTGACATAATACTTGTGTGTCTAAGAGAAGTTCTTCAAAGTCCTTAAGGTTGAAAATCCTCTTATTTTGATAAACCTAATTTGAGTGTCTTTACTTCGATAAATATTTCCTCTACCTTGATTTTTCCTTCATTCTTCCCACCACCCATTTCATTTCCCCCCTTGACAAGCAAATTTTTATTCTAAATATATTTTCCTTCTTCTATATTCCCTTCTTTTTCACCTCTTGAAAACATGCCATCACTAATTTGTTTTAGTTTTATTTATCCTTAGAGCAGAATAATATTTTTTAGAAACTATGGATTACTTATTTACACTATAAAACTATTATCCTAGACTTTTTTTTTTCATTTTACCATTTGTCAATCATTGTACTATCCTACTATTACAGACACATTAGTTCATACTTTTTTCCATTATTGAGTGAGGTTGTCTTATTACTTCTCACTCAACAATGTTGTTTTCCCTTTTATACACATTTTTCTATTTTTGAGTGAGATAAGGATTATTACTACTCATCAATTACTCATCAATGTTGTTTTACCCTTTTGTTTTTATATTTTACATTTATATTTGATTACCATCCTTTTTGACATGTATCTTTGGTTTGATTTGGTGAGTTTCCCTTTCTTACTTAAGGCTTACTTGTTTGAGTTTTTAAATCTTTAGTAGCCTTAGCTTTTTGGTTACCCAATTTACTCTTGTGTTTGACTTGGTCATTTGGTCTAACATAGCACTTATCACCCTATCTTTCTAAATTCCTAAGTACATCCCATCCTCATAGCACCAATTATTTTGGTTTTCCTACATTTGTTTATTTTTGATATTTAGTTTTGTATTCTTGGGTTTGTTGAATGTAGTCTCTATGCCCTACATAATCAAAACTAATAAACACAATAAACAATCATCTAGAGATAAAAGTAAGTCAAGGTATGCATCATATTTATTTTTTAGTTATTTACTTATCATTTAATTTTAGTTATTTTATGCTTTAAAAATACAACTTTTTTTAGCATCATCATTATATGTTATTATGTTCTTTATCGAAGAACCATATCCTATTGCACCTTAGTGACATGTGATAAACTTTGAGTGGGGCATATGTATATACATAATATTTTCAACTTTTATCAATTACTGATGATTTACATCTTACAAAAACCCATCAAAACTTGATATCTATAAGTACTCACCCTAGGACGTGCACCCAAAAAGAGGTGGGCAGACCATTTGTGATTTGAAGGATTGTTGCCCCTTATTACCACATTATTACTAATCTAAACATCTCTTGAAAACTATTCCCTAAGCTATTTATCCTCTTTTGCGTACTCCTCTAGTCTTTTCCACTTTCCATCCCTCTTTTAATCACCTTAAGTCCCTTTTGTTAATCAATTTTTCTAGGTCAACTAGGTCAAACTGTATAGTTTTAGGATATTTTTAGTTAGAAATTAGGTTGGCCTTTGGCCAACCTAGCTCAGGACCTAGTGAATAATTATCCAAAATTGTGCTAGGTCAACCAGATCAACCTTGTCGGTTAGGATTTTTGGAAGGGTCAAGGGTCAAATACACCTATAAATACAAGATCATTTCATCATTATTTAAATATGAAATCAAGAGTTATTATTCACTCGTGCTTCTTTACAATATATTCTTCCACCTTTCTACTTGAGGAGTCTCAGCTTATGGTTTCTACTTGGAGAATCTATTCTTATGGATAAGTCTTAGATGATTTGGCATTTCTTAGTGATCCTTACAAACCAAAAAAAACTATTGGAAATCACCTTTAGCTAAAGGAGATATTGAGAATCGATGGGTTTACATTCAGGTAAGTATTTTCTAACTTTGCTCCTCTTTTTAGTAGATAAAAGTAGCATAAGTATTGGCTTTGAATAATATTACTCTTCATATTCCATATATTAGGGTCTTACTCATACTTAGATTAATTGAGATTCTCCTATACATATTTTTATTATTTATTAACCCCTCATGTTATGCCACAAGCTTTGGTGAGCACTAGATTAGATTTATTTTACTTGTTATGAGTTTAGGTGAAATAACAAAACCTAGGACCCCCTTAGGGTTTTTACATGATTGTGTTAGACTAGAGAATTTGGAATCCTCCTTAGCATGGTGTATTATGGTAAATGATCCCCTAATTTAGTCCAATAGATCCCCATATTTGTCATGCACCTGGTTAACAAATGCATTATCAATTAGAAGTATAGGTATGCTCTATCTTCTCTAAGTTAGGATTGATTTATAGACATGATGATTTTATGATTGTATATAATATCTCTAAACTTTATCCTCTCTTTAGTAGATCAAAGTAACATAAGTAATGTATTTTGAATATATTGTTCTCTTCATGTATTAGGGTCTTACCTATACATAGCTTAAATAGGATTCTCTTATGCATGTTTACTTTTATATTTTCCTAACCCCATTTTATGCCACAAGATTTGGTGAGCACTAGATTATACTTGTACTTTATTTGTTACTATTTTAGTGAATATGAAAACATATGAACTAGTTAGGGTTATTACATATTTTTACTTGACTAGAGGCTCTAGAACTCTCCCTAGTGATATTATTATTGTAAGAGATCCCTTGTCTAGGTGTAGTTAATCCATCTTGGTCATGACCCTGAATATCTAATGTATCAATAATCAAAAGTGTAAGTAGGAGTTATCTTCTATGAGTAGGATTTATCTTCTATGAGGTAGGAATGATTTATAGATCAATTACATTTCCCTTTGTCAATGGGCTCTGCTTACATCCCCAATATTATAAATAGGCCCCCAAACTTATCTAGTTTTCCCATATATGTTAGTTTGTGTGTGCATAAGGGTGTAATATGTGATAATAAAGTACATATAATGACCTAACTTATAACATGGTAAATATGGCTCCCTAGCTACTCCTTTAATACTTCAAATGCATGGGAATACTTCTCTTATGATTTATATGGAAATATGGGTGAATAGGGCATGCTTGCTCACTTGAATGCTTGATTAAGTGCTTCTTGGTAAGTTTTCATGTGAGTTTCAGTATTTGGAAAGAAAAAAATGAATGAGGGTTGATATTATATATATACCAATTCTTTTTGAAAATATCTCACACTAAATCACTTAGGCCAACTTTTAGTATATGTCTCATTTAAAATTTAGATGAATTTTGGGAATTGGACACTTAGTTGGTGTGAGATAGGAATCCAATAGGGGAGTTAGTCAAGTATTAGTATGATAAAAACCAATAAAAACACACTAAGAAACCTAACACCTCAACCCTATACACTCAAAGAGCAAGAGATTAATCCAAGTAACTAACAATGGAAGACAAAATAATTATTCTTTACCTTCCTTGAGAGTAAGAGTTACATGTTGGCCTTGGAGGAATGTGCTTAGTTGTGTGCTCAAAGAGTCTTTGACAATGGTGATCCTAACATCATTTTTCCTTATCACCTTGGAAATGTTTAGCTTGGCTTTAGCAAGATGTATCAATCTATCAATATTTTGCATTATAACCTTACAAGAAATCTTTGTCTCTCAACAATTGAAAATTATAACATTACATTAAAAATCTCCTAGGAATTCTTACATAATAACATTGAATAGATTTTTTTTTTTGAAGAATGGGTGAGTCCTTGTATTTATATCCTTTTAAACTAACCCTAACCCAAGTGTGGTCAGGTTTAGTTTAACTATGGCTAGGTTTGGGAGGGGACAATCCATTAAAATTTTAAATTAATAGGCATAACTCACAAATCTAGATATGTGTTTAATATTTTTTGAGTGCTTGACAACTCACGAAAGATGATGTCATAACGGTGACATCATTTTAAATATTTATGCGATGTCATGATGATTTCATTAATATGGATTTATAATTTTTTTTAAATATAAATTTAAAAATTACTCAGGCATGGGATTTTCACCTATGCATTTAATTAGGCTTAACCAATTAAGTAATCCTGATCAAGTTAACTTCCATTTCTGAATTTTGACAAGTTTTTGCTCACACATGATCAAAAAGGTCAATTTTATTAGTATCAAATTTACTGGGGATTAATTAGAGGAAGATGATGATTGTTTATAATTAATTACCATAGTTAGGTATACATTGAGTAAATTAGAAGATACACATGATGTGTGCTAATGAATCATAACATTCTACTAATTTTTAGGCTTAACTTTCATTACTTACAAGAAGTCACTCCACTATCCATTTAGACATAAAAGTGGCCAAAAAGGAGTGTCTATAGCTTGTCCCTATTTGAGAAGTCATTGTGAGACATAGGCATAGATTTTCAAAGAACGAAAAATTTGTTAATAATAAAAAGAATATAATGATTGAGGAATGATGCTCAAAACAAAGTTTAAGAATGATGATGCCCCCTCAAGGGAGTGGATGACACATAAGATTGATGTGACGTCTCTCAAAAATAAGAAAGAATAAGAATGAAATTAACCCATGGATGAAATTAGTCCAATTGAGCTAATGCTTATATGCATTGACTAAAATACTAATTTTCCAAAAGGCAGTTATAATTAAGAATGAAGTCTGAGATATTGATTTGTCTAAAGGTAGTTATAATTAGTGGCATAGGCATGTTCCCCAGTAGGGTGGATGGGTCAAAATACTAATTTTCCTAAAAGCAGTTATAATCATTTTGATGACCTAGATTGAATAATGATTTTTTGTTGTACCTTAGTAGGGTAGATTGGCAAGCATAACTCAAGGATATAACTTATCACACAAATTAAATATGAGTAGGAATAAACATAGATGTAATGGTCTAATGACTAAATAATCCAAAAAGAACCAAGCACAAGAGGATGCACAAAGTGACGAAAGAAATGATTGAAAGAATAATGGTGTCCAATTTAACTCGAGATACGTCATATATTCACATGTTGCCTACATAGTCCAAATGGACTTAGACCAATGTATTTCACCTAGAAGTGGGAAAAAAGGGAATGAGGAATATAATATAAAAATAAAAATTGATTTATGTAAATGATTTAGTTGTACTTTCCAATATGAAGATGCTTGTCCTTATTAGCATTGATACAACCAAAATGGTAAATGGGTTAATTTGATCAAGGTGTATGGGAGGATTTGCTAAATGAAAAAATGATAGGTTTTTGTGACACCATTACTAGTAATATCCCTTATCCCAATTTTTTATAGCACATGAAAATATGCACAATGATAGAAAACAACATGATGACTTGGTCTTAATGTGCATAAGGACTAACTCCTTATCCAATAAATAATAAAAAATAATACACTAATGATAAAAACCATAATAAAAATGTTAACATATGAATATGGATGGACTCAAGTATAATTCACAAGGAATCACCTAATTAATGCATATGCATTGAGTCAAAGGGAAAAAATAAAATAAATTTAACAAACAAATAACTAATCAAACAAACACACAGAAAGCTCAAAAATAAAAGCAAAAAAAAAGTATCCTATCATCAACTAAGTCAATCCTTACATGTGAAGGCTTAATTTAATGATAAATATATAGTTCCCCCATGTAATAATTTATGAAAGGGAATGATATATAGGGATAATATATCCTCGTATATGTTTCATTCTTTAATTTTCCCTAACATGGTGAAAGCCAAGAGCTTGGCCTAAAAGTGCAAATTAGATGATGCCCCTAAGCAAGGATACATAAAAAGATAAGGTTAACACCCCTAAATGGAAGTGGAATGTATTAGAACCAATAATGGATTCTCCCTAGTAGGGTGGATTGAGGATTTGTGACTAGGTTCAAGATAGGGCCAATGTTTTTAGATTTGGGGCTTATATCTCTCTAGGAGATTATAAGTCAATTTTCTATTTTTTTAGATTTTTAAATTTTTTTGAATGATTTTAGAATTTTGGCAGTATATTTCTCATTAGAGATTAAAAATATATCATTCACAAAATGGTGACATCATTGGCTTAGGTTTCTCACAAAACTACAAGAGCGTGAGACAAATTAAGGGTAAAGTAGTGCATTAATTTCAAATGTATGGTGCACATAAAAGTGACTCACAAAATGGTGAGAGAATATACTAAAGGTGATTGAAAAATGGTGAGAGATTTGTAAAATGGGTTAATTATCTAACGTCAATCTAAATTGAGCACTACCTACATAGTCCAAATAGACCTCAAGTCACTGTAGTTCAAAGTTATGCTATGGTGAGAAAGAATGATAAGGAAAGACAAAGGACAAGAAAAGGCAAATGATAAGGTATAGTTCTACTATTCTAATCGATATAGAGATGCATGTCCTAATCAACATATGATATGACCATAATAATTAATTATATAAATTTATAGTTCACACCCCTTATGAATAACTACTCTATCAAGAACCTATTACTTATTTAGAATCCAATAATGTTTTTGTGATCTTCGCTAGTCATTGATTCTATTTCCTCTAACATTCATGACAAGATGTCTTCATAGCCTTTACAAAGGAAAGTATGGCTAGGGATGGTAAATATGGATAACTAAATAAAAGGTTTGATTTGTCAAGGAAGATATGGATCATAATGGAATGTAAAATGGTTAGGAATCAAATGAAAATCACTACTTTTAGGCACACACAATGCTGTTGATTCTAGATTCAACATAAATTTTGTTGTGGCAAGGCCAAATACTTTTGAATATGATCTTGATATTACCACCAAATTTTTTTGTTATTTGGGCCTAAGAGATGTTACCATCTAATTCTATTTTAGAATGGAAGTTATATTGATGCTATCTTTGATAATGTATTCATCAAGGAGTGAAGTACCATTGTGCATAGTGATTGGTGCCTCAAGAGGGTTTCACCAATAAAGGTGTCTTGATTGTTCCATAGCACCTCTAAGAAGGTTTCACTAAAGAATGATGAATTTTTAATTTAATTGTCTTTTAGTGCCTCAAATAAGGTTTTACTAGAATATGTTGAGTTTGGACTTTGATTTCCCCTTATCACCTTTGAAAAGGTTTCACTAGGAGATTGTTTTTCCTCTATATGAATATGGTCTTGGCCCCACTAATAGTATGTAATTGATAAGTCATAATGGTAGTAGTTAAAAAAGTGTGATTATGTTGATCCTAATTAAAACTTGTGGGATGTGAAATGTCAATATAATGGATATGTCGGTTAACATTAATGATAAGTGGAATGGTAATGGAATGGGAAGTGACAACATAATCCTCATAGAAGATACTAGGATAAATTTTGTCGATGGTGAAGTAATCATCCTAAAAAATTATGGAAAGATTACAAAAATGTATTTAAATTGATCTAAAAGGCATGTATAGTGAATGTTATAACAACCAAAAATGTATTTTATTCTAAATTTGAGTCTAACTCAAGGGACTCTAAATCCAATATTGAGACTGATGTTGATTCTTCTTCTAATTCTAAATCTTATATCGATTAAAAATTAGAACCTAACTTGAATATTGATTATTAATCTAGTATTAAGGAAAAGATGTGATGTTGAATGTTTGGTATTGGATGAGTAATGGCATGGGGTTGAATAATGGGATCTTTACAAATAGGCTCAGCTAATAAAGGCTCCACAAAAACTAGCTTATGAAAGTGAGGCTTCTCAACAAAAGGGAAATGGTCAACATATAACTCCATAGAAACTATATTTTTAAAGTGAGTCTCCTTAAAATAAGGAAATGGTCAAGATAATGATTTGCTTGAAGGTAGTTATAATCATTAGGGGGTGATTCAATAAAGACTAGATTGTCAAATTGAGACTCCTCAACCAAAGGAAAAGGGTCAAAGGGTGATTTGACACTGGTTAAGTCATCACAATTAGGTGTTTGAAAAAAAAATCAAGGATTGGTTGGTTATCTTGACCTTACCTTAAAATTGGCTACAAAATATCAGATTTGGACAAATATTGGTCTTTAAAACATGTCTCTTGGAGAGGTAATGATTGGCTTTATTATGGTTCAAAGACCAACTTAGATTTTCTAAAGTGGGGTAAGGTTGATAATTGATGAATAATGACCCATGGTTTAAAATGAGCTATTTGTAAAAAATATAATCAAAGATAGGATCAACAAAGGCTAGCTATGGTTCTAAGATGGTAACTATGATCTATCTAGTCATAATTACATAATGTTTTTGGTATAATGAGATACCATATTTAGAAGGGGATGAAATGGTAATTAAAGGCTGCTTCAAATCTTGGTTTCTAATGTAAGATAAATGAGGAGGTCATAGAATGGTAATGAATGGGTGTTGTGAAGCTTGGTTACTATTGTAGGCCAAAGTAAGAGGGCCTAGAATGGTAATGAATGGGTAATGTATAGTTTGATTGCTAATGTAGGTCAAAAGAAGAGGGCCTAAAATGGTAATCCTTGGGTGTTGTGGAACTTGGTTGTTAATACAGGCCAAAATATGAGGGCCTAGAATGGTAATCCTTGGGTATTGTAGAGTTTCATTGATTACATAAATCAAAGGAGGATTGTAGGCATAGATAGGGGATCAGGTACCAATATATTTTAAAGGGATAACTTGGTATTTTAATTGGATTAAAGAACGGTGATCTTGGTATTTGATATTTGGTTTGGAAATTATCCCAAAGAGGGAAGTCTTGGTCTATGAAAATAGTCTACAACATGGTCCATGGAACTTTTCATGGTCTAGGCAAAGTGAAATTAGTATTAAAAACTAACATGAGCTAGGCATTTGAAAATCAACTTGATCGAGGCATGTTCAGATCTATGATTAGTTCTCATGAAGAAAAGGTTTAAAGTTCACACAACACTTGAAACATGGTCTAAAAATATTGGTTGATGCTTGAAAATGTCTTTAAACTTGGTCTAAATTTAAAAATTGGTATATTACTACAAATGGTGTAACTTAACCTAGAATAGAGCTTTTCTCGAAAGCTATTAACAAACAATTGGTCTCAAATATATCCAATACTCTAAGGTATTTCCCACAAATGGTCAAATGAAAGGAAAATTTGAACCCTAGTCTTGGTAAAGTTTTTTGACAATCTAATATAGGTCTAAAATTAAAAGTGTCAGGTCTTTCATAAAAAAGCACAAATATAGACTCAAAAAGGCATGAACTATGTCTAAAATTTTTAAGGCAATGTTAGGTCTTTGGTAAGAAGGCATAAATATAGACTTTGAAAGAAACTAGGTCTAAAAAATTTAAGTGTAGCTACTATAATTTTGTATACTATATATGACTTGTTAGGTGTTGTAGGCCCTTATTTTTATTTTAATCTCCTAAATATCCCCATCCTTAGGTTTAGTTTATTTACTATTAGTAACCTGGTAATTTATTTTTTCACCTCCCTAACCTCCTAAATCTATTTAAACCTAGGGAATCCTAACCCTTTTAACCTTTTCTCCCATGTGTGACCCTATCCCCAATAACCTCATGGTAAAAAAACTCAATTTTACCTATGGTTGGAACAAACCAACATAAATAGAATCTTCAACTACCAATTGGGTGAATCAGTGACAATTCCCCATGATCGATGCCAATTCTTTAGATTGGCATCGATCCATTTATACCTAGCCAACCTTTACTTTTGGGAGAAAAAACTCAAAACCTAGAAGTGTTGCTTAGATTTTTGGGAGAATTAAGGAAGCCTTAATGTCACTCTGCTAGAATTCTTTTGC
Organism: Torreya grandis; assembly: GCA_037957365.1. Taxonomy (NCBI): domain Eukaryota; kingdom Viridiplantae; phylum Streptophyta; class Pinopsida; order Cupressales; family Taxaceae; genus Torreya; species Torreya grandis. Next base: position 899,168 of record JARHVA010005730.1, read on the forward strand.
ATATAATCTGCATCCATCATCATGAGCCTAAAAGACTACCTGTATTTGTGAGAAGGAATTTATTCTATTTTCAACTAGGTTAAAGGTAAGTATTCATATTATTTATCTCATCTTTCATTAGTTTATTTAGTTTTATCTACTTATCTAGTTCCTAAAATATAACCTATATCCTTATGTGACTGTTTACTAGCCTCTATCATCCCTTTCTAGTATCTATTTTAATTAAGTGTAGTTTTAGAGAGAATTGATGTTGATTCATTTTGAATCAACACCAATTTTGTATAATTACCATCAATCCATTCTATTTAGTTTTTAAAACCTAAACCTTTAATATTAGATCCTTGTCTTTAATTTTTACTAATTTTCTATCATTTTAAATATGGCTTTATTATGTAGATGACCCTTCCATAAATTGTGCATGAGATCATTAATATCATAGATATGCCCATAGAATCCCAACCATTTTTCCTTGATCAAAGTGAAATAGCCTTTGAGCTACTACTTTGTGCCATTATTTACTCTCCCTCTTTTGAAGCCACTATTGACCTACTTGATGTTATACAAGAGGATGTGAATGATGTTATGGCTTATTGGGATGAATATTTGGATTACATTGATAGTTTAAATAAATATTAAATCATAATCCTTATTTTTATCATATCTTTATCTATTCTAATTTCAAGTGTTGTTTATCCACTTAATTATGAAAATAGTGAGCTAACATCCACTTGAGGAAGTTCACAACTTCCCGAGATTGGTTCCTAACCAAGAATATCACACATTTATCTATTAATCTATTTTTTTCCAAGTTATTTATTTATGTCTAGGTAATTCTTCCTAGCCAAAAATAAGTTCCTTCAGTCGTTGAATTCAAGCAGTGCACAATCATCTCCTAATCTTCAAGTATTCTTCATAAACCTTGATTTTCATTGAGTTTTTAGTTAGTTAAAATTAAAAGAAAATTGAAAAATACTATAACATTTTGGCATGCCCAATGGGAACCCTAAGGTCTAATTTTTATTATTGTAATTCATTGTGAATTTATCCATATTTCTCTCTTTTTCTCTTGATTGTTGTCTTCATTCAAAATAAAATCCAAAAATTGTTCTTTCCTTTCTAAAGGTTAAAAATAACTGCATCCATTTTTTCTTACTTAGGTAATTCATATAAAATAATCTACGTGGGTTAATTTATCATAGAAATCACCTCTTTCACACACATACCAAACCACTTACATAATAAATCCATCAAACATTGACATAAGGGAACTGACTGGGATTTCATCACCTAGTGGTAACCTTATTCCTGACTATCTTACTTAGATTTCATCACCAAGGGGAGAGCCAAATCAGTACCCTAACTAAGTATAAACCTCTGTTATTTGATATATACTGGCTAAGCACCCAACACCCTTACACTACAGTGTGTGAAGTGAGGGGGTAGGCCCCAATACTAGGCCAAGTATTGATTCTAGTATAAAGATACTTTTGAGTCTAAAAAAACTTGAAACCATCCCTAAATTTCCATTTCTTAGGGTCTTTGGTAACCTTTTTGTTATTTTATCACAATTTAAAGTTAAAAAGTAAAATCTTTTTAGGTACATCTTTAGCATGTGACTTTCTTTGTTACTAAATATGAGATAATAAAAAAGACTCATATGTGCCTTTTGATTTTATTTCTTGCTTTTTCTTTTATCACTACATGGTTTTCATGTAATATCTATTGCTAAAGCAAATTAAAACTCCAGTTTCATCCTCATCCATGGAGAATTATCCTAATCTTCTTACTTCCCCTATAAGTCTATAGGGGAAGGTATTCCCTAGTATTATACTTGAGGCCATCCTAAATTTGCCACTATTTCTACTCGTTTTTGCTTTTTGACATTCAGAAGATGAAAGAAACTAAAGATAATGGTTAGGGGTTTGTACGTAGCTAGATTAAGTTGCGCACCATATCCAAGTGATTGAAGGAGTTCCTCTTTGGCTATGGAGGAAGACACCTATAGATAAAAAGAAGACAAACAACAAAAAATGTTACAGAGATATGTGGTGGACTACCAAGCGATATGCTCGGTCCCAAAAGTGTAAAACCTTCCTTGAGGGATGACAGTCCACTGTTTATGAAAAAGAGTGTTGCATAAAATAAATGGTGAAAGACTAAGAAAGAGAAATAAAGATAACACATACCTATTCTCTGTAATTAGTCTGCCACAGTCATCGACGTCGGTAGTCCTGCCAGCATCGATTGGTCAATGTTGCCGGCGTCAGTTATGCTACCGATGTTAGTAGGGGCAATGGACATTGGATGGGTTTTTGGTTGATGTCTTTGGTTGATAGAGGATTTTGAGAGGTCTGTGGGAGTTTAATAGTTTGTGTAGGATTGCAAGATAGTGAATATGGTCTGGGAAAGGGCCCAAGTAGAGGACAGGGGTGGAAAGAGAATAAGAATGAGAGGAAGGCTTTTCAGCCTCTCTAGGAAGAAAGTCAGGTTATCTATCAATAATACACAAGAATATTCAACATAAACTAATTACCAATGCTTCTAAAATACTGAAATGAAATAGAAGAATACTTAGCTCTACTTAGTGGAGAACCAAGAGTGTTAGGATGCTTGTCCTTGATGCGATTGATGTAGGAGACTTCGTATAACCTTCTAATCCAATGTCTAGAGTGAATTCTACAGAGTTTCTATAGCCTAGAGAGTGATGATAGAATGTTAATGCCTGGTCTCAGAGTGTGTGAATCCAAGAGTGAGAGAGAGAAGAATGATTGAAAAAGCCCCAGAGTGATTCTAGCATCCAAGAGCCCATAACTCAATGTGAGAAGTTAGTTTATGTAACCGACATTGGCGATACCGCCAGTGTCGGCCAATAGTTGACCAACATCGGCGGCTAAAGAATGGATAAAAGGGCTTTGAAGCTCATTCTTCATTCACCAAGTGCATTTGCCATTGGAGAACGGTCAAATGATAGGGTTATTATGCACGAGAGTTAGGTAGTTAGGAAGGAGTGAGAATAGGTCTTAGGTGAGTCATAGGGTGAGAAATGGTCTAAGGGTGAGGTGTCCAAGGTGAGGTGTCCACGGTGAGGTGTCCATAATGAGGTGTCTAGGGTGATGTCATTAATTTAAAATAAGTAATTTATTTTAAATTAATAAAGTGTGTAAGGGACCAAGGGGGAGTAAGGGGTAGACACAATTTAGGTGTCTACATTTGCCCCTTTTTGTCTTGTTGGTTATTCTGACAAACTACAAGACAAAAATAGGAGTAAGTTGCCCCAGGTATGAGAGGAGGTCATTTTTGTCCTGTTGGTTGTTTTGATGAATTTCAAGACAAAAATAAGAGTTGTTGCCCCAGGTATGGGATGAGGTCATTTTTGTCCTGTTGGTTGTTCTGATGAACTGCAAGACAAAAATAAGAGTTAGTTACCCCAAGTATGGATGAGGTATTCCCCCTCAAAGTGGGAGTTGAGGGAAGGTAACCTGATGTCGGGTGTTGATTTGATAGGCAGTGGATGGGTATAGTGAAGTTGGAATGTGAACGCTACAATAGTTGAGATTGCACGTATACCACTTCATGTGATAAGTAGGCCAAATTGTCACGGTCAAGGTCGAGGAATCCTAAAATCTAAGTAACCAGGCCCCAGCATTTAGTCATAGCTAATTGGGCTAAATGATGAAAGCTGTAGCTCTAATGGTCATCATGTTCCAAGTATCCTGGGCTCAGGAAGTGCTCTTGGAAAACACAAAAATGTCACAAGTAGTAGGGTTCAACTTGGGCACGATCCAATACTTGTGAGGGTCATAATGTGAGGTGCATACAATTTGTTAACTATTTGTGAGGTAGCATATATGCAATCAAAACAACCAAGGATAAGTTTTCTCGGAAGTGGTTATGGTCGGAGGAGATAGTTGCAATCTCCAAGGTTGTTGGTCGAGTCGGGTTGAGATATAAGTGATCTCAAATGTTATTTATTGTGTGTGATCTCCAATGTGCCCCATGAGAAGTCAAAGGTGACTGCTACAATGTCAGGGCTAGTTGATTGGTCATGATTGTGGACTAGGTTAAAATGGTTAGTCCATTAGGTAGATGAACGAATGAATGGCCGACATCATTAGGGAGATGATCGAGCGGATGGCTGAGCTAACCCCAGAAGACTAAGTGTTGCCTACATAGCTCTTGTTTTAAGAGCCTCAAGCCAATGTAGTTCTGAAGAAGAGTCAAAGTGGTTGATAATTGTTTTGGTTAGGTTAGTGGGTCTAACATTTCCCATATGTGTGATGGTGCATGCTTGTAATGATAAGTATATGATGATGTTACAACCTTTTCCATATTGTGTGATGGTGTATTCTATAACATTGGTTATGTAATTTGCATCCCTAGTAATTTTATATATTCGTTATGGTGTATGCTAAAAATGAAATGAGTATGTTTATGCTTCAGCAAATAATGGTTTATGCTTGACATAAATTGTGTTTGGTCGATGGTTTCCATGTGTATTGTTTTCCATAGAAACTAGTGTGAATGGGTTATGATATCATGATGTCATGTTAGTGATTTGAAAAATGTCTGGTTGTATGTGACCAAAGTGCATAAGAAGTGAAAGGCATATTGCTATTTCATTGAGAAGGACCATAATGATAGCATAGATAGGGGTTGTTGTAAACAAAAGCCCTGTTCATGCATTACGTCATTGACCATTGGTTTGTGTTAGAGAAGTAGTCGAATCACTGGATGTTAAGTGAGCTCAAAATCCCTTGATTATGTTGGGGTAATAGGTTTGATTAGGTGATATGAGAGGATATAGGGTAACCTTTTTGGTAGGAACAACTTTGTCCCTTTTATAGGTGACCTTGAGAACGACTATAGACAAGTCCATGACTTAATAATTTGTCAGTCTCTCTTTTTTTTTAGGTAGACTGATTAATGCGTGAAGTCCAATTGGGGATGTTGTTTTGTTATGTGGTCATGTTGAAGCTAATCGATATGAGAAGCTTTTTAGAGGGTGTTGTGTATGTATAAAAATTTGGTCATAGCCATCCTTCAAGGGAGTGGTCTATATTGTGCTTTATATGTTTGGAAGTCTTGATAGCTATCCTTCAAGGGAATAGTCTATTAATTTCAGCAATGATGCAGCTGTCCTTCGAGGGAGCACTCTACACTTATAGTTTATGACCTTTTGGTAGGCATCCCAGTTGTATGTTTTTATTTTTGAGTAAATTTTTGGTCATGGACTGGACTATAGAGGTTTAGAGAGTTTCTCTTTTATTAGGATAAAGCAATCATGCTTGACAAAAGGGTTAACTAATGTTTGTAGGGAAAAAGAGTTGAAAGGAATAGGCATGACAATGATGGGGGTTGCTCAAGGGATGAGCTCAAGTTAAACGTCAAGTGAATGATTACTTGACTAATAGTAGAATGGTTGTAGATGTAAGGCAGTAAGGGGCTCAGGTTCTGGCTAGCCTTCAAGAATATAGATGATAAATACCTGATCCATGCTTGTGCGTCATGATGTAAGGTCCCAATAAATTAGGAGCAAACTTGCCCTATTTGCTTTGTTCCATATTGGTCACATGTTGGTTGATGTTGGACATGAAGTTGGTTGATATGTTGTTGGCATGTTTTGGTCTATGTTGGTCATGAAGTCGGTTAGTATGTTATTGGCATTGGATAAGGAGGCTGTCAAGATCTCGTTTGTAGAGAAGACCTCCTAGCATGGTGTAACGAGTAGTACATTTGATAAAAGCTCATCGTGCATTGATAGAGAGATTAGGAGGCATGATAGAATATGTTAAGTAGTCAACAAGTCACTTATACCAAGTGTTATCTGGACTAGAGAGGTTAGGAGGAATTTCCCCCAGAGATGATGGTCGAGACATGTCCAAGATAAAAATCTTGGATTGTGTTGGTTGAGAGGTCTTGATGAATAATGGATATATCAAAGGTGTAGAAGTCTGGTCTTTTCCTTTATTCTTCACGATTTGGGGCCTAATGGCCACATGAATAGTGTTGATTTCAAACAAAGGGGGAGAAGGTGGTAGAGGGACCATAGTATTGTGTTGAGATCCCAATTTAGGTGAGGATGTTTGGGATGGTGTCAGTGATTTGTCAAAAAAATGGTCAAGAGAGTCCTCAATGTGAGGGGTGTCCTTTTTCAAGTGTTGGTGAATGACAACTTTAAGAGTGCAACAACGCTCAGTGTCATGTCCAGGTGTGTGATGATATGCACAAAATTTAGTGTCATCAAACCAAGATGGTTTTGATCTGAGAGTTGATGAGTGTGAAGGTGAGGAGGTGTGAGAGACATGGGATAGTGTCGGTGGTTTGTCAAAAGGGTGGTCAAGAGGATCCTTAATGAGAAGGGTATCCTTTTTTAGGTGTTGATGAATGGCAATCTTAAGAGCACAACAATGCTCAGTATCATGTCTAGGTGTGCGATGATATGCATAGATTTTAGTGTCATCGGGAGTTTTTTGTACCATCTTTTTGTTTGGTGGTGTGACCACACATGTAGATGACACTTTTGTGGTGAGAGATGTTGGATGTTTTGGAGGGAGTGTGTTTTTAATGGGTAAAGGGAGTAATGGAGGCAATTTGCCTCTGTGAGGTGTTAGAGTAGGAAGCACTCCTATTAAGGTGGATGAGTGTGGGCCCAAAATAGAGGGCAATGGTGATGATGGGGGAGGAGTTCTTCGATGTGATTTAGTAGCCTTCTTTTGCATGGTGCGATGACTACTATTGTACGGGGTGAGGTTTAAATCTACCCTCATCAGATCTTCTTTGATCAAAGTAGGTGAGGTGGTGAGTTCTTCTCTCAGTGGAAAAGGGATTGGAGATTGTGGCTCTTCAGTTGGATAGAGCGTAGGGACGTTCGTGCCTTCCACTTGTGGTCGAGGAGCGGGGAGGGTATGATCCCCCATTGATGATAAAAAGGATGAGTGTGGGACAGCTGATGTTAGTGGCATCAAAGCATCCTCCAATATGGGAGAGGTCAAAGTAGACTCTCCCACGTGTGAAAAGGGGCTGGATGGAGGACTATCCTCCATTTGTGGAGGACAAATAGGAGAAGAAGGCTCTTCTACCTATGGTGGACTAATAGGAGAAGAAGGCTCTTCTACCTGTGGTAGACTAATAGGAGAAGAAGGCTCTTCTACCTGTGGTGGACAAATAGGAGAAGAAGGCTCTTCTACCTATGGTGGACAAATAGGTGAAGAAGGCTCTTCTACCTATGGTGGACAAATAGGTTGATTAACCTCTTCAGACTATGAAAGAGGCTGGTTAGAAACCATGTCGACAGTGCGTATATTGCGCTCTTGAAGGTCATCGGCTATGGTCTGAATGTTATGCTGATTTGGGAGATGGTTAGGGAATGGTTATCTAAAGACATCCATGTTTTGGTTAGCCAGTGCATTTGGGTTGTCCAAAACAATATCCCCATTGTCTAACATGTCTAAAAAATGTTTTTGAAGGTTTTGTAGTTGTCTGTGTCATGACCATTGACGCGATGATAGTTGCAAAAGTCATTTTCTCTATACCATGTAGGGATAGCCTTTGAGGGGTCAAATTGGAATGGTTAGATTTGAGGGAGATTGAAGACCCCTTGCTTTACTAGTTTATCCAACACGAAAGCGTATGATTCTCCTATTGGAGTGTATTGACACTATATGTATCATTGTTGGAATTGTCTTGTGATGTATTCTGATGTGGAAGGCAGAGATTGGTTGGTTGTTGTTGAAGATGATGGTCTAAGGACCACAGTGTTTGCCACTCCTTTGGACTTAGAGTGGGAAGAAGAAGGTTTGGAAGATGAAGGGTCATTAGATTTTGCGTTACTACGCAATTTGACCTTATCTTCTTTGACAACACGGAGTTCAAGCTTTCTAGCCATGGTGAAAGCTTCGTCAAATGTGTGGAATGTTTGGACCCGTAAAGTGGATGAGATGTGCTTGGCACATGCTCTTGAAAAGATCTAAATGAGATCAGTTTGAGGTAATGAAAAGGAGAGTTGGTTAATCAAACCTCTCTAATGGGCAACAAAGTCAGCTATTGACTCATCATCGAATTGTTTAATAGAGTAGAGGTCTGTAATGGAGACCTTCTTAGTGATGTTGATTGAAAAGTGGTCAAGGAATAGTTGGGTGAGTTGAGTGAAGGAAAAGAGAGAATGACTAGTAATAGAGCTATACCAGTCAAGGGTGGCCCTCGAAAGTGACATGGGGAACGTGCAAAGCAATAACACATCATCATGTGCTATGAGGTAACAAGCATGTCTAAATGCTCGTAGATGTTGTTGTGGGTCCTCTTTACTCTGAAATTGAGTAAATTTAGTGAGTTCCCAATGGTTAGGATATGGTTGAATAGGCACCGAAGGGTGAATGTGTTCATTACATATTTGTTCATATGAAAGAACATTGCTTGAACCAAAAATGGATATCTCAAGATTAGACATCTTATCCATCAGCATCTTAATTAGATCGGCTGATGGATTGGTAAGTGGGCACCCCCTAGGTTGTAAGGTACCTGGAAGGCATTAAAAGGGGTGTATGATGTACTTGCTTGCATTTGTATAGGTGCAACATATTGGTAGTTCATCATAGGGACTGACGTTGAGGTTAAGGGGGCTTGTGCTATGAAGTTGGAGGGCATAAGTTGACTAGATACCACCAAAGGTGGTTGAATGGTGGCACTAGTAAAAGGATAGGTGGTCACTCCCATGTTTATAGGTGCAAGAGTGTGTGGAGTTGAGACAATCAAGTTCTGATAAGGTGTAGAACTTGGTTGAATTGATTGTGGTTGAGGGGGTACAGAAACCCCAATGGAGGTAGGTCCAAAAATGGAAGGGGAGGCCAAATTTTGAACATTGGCCATGGTCAGGTTGCTGGTCGAGGCAATGGCTTGAGTGATTATGGGTTGGGTAGCAGACGCTATTGATATCATTGCCGCTTCAGTGACGGAAGTTGGCATCCCATAATCAGGATTACCTGAAGGATCTCACGTTTGGATTCTTGCAAGATAGTGTTGGAGAGCCTTGACATTGTGGTCAAGGAATATCTTAAAGTTTTGGTCCCCTTCAGGAACAATTGGATGTTGGTCGGGGGTAGGTTGAATAGGAGTATGTTTAGTATTTGAAGTATGCTCCATTTGGTGACTTGATATAAGAGGCGAAGGCGAGAGTGGTTGTTACCCCGCATGGTCAATAAGGGATTTAGATTGATTATGTGTCAATTCCATCTAAGGCAAAGTGGGTTTAGGTTCCAAAAATTATGTGTTTTAGTTTTAGAAAACTAGAATGTGTTGAATAGCAAAAAAGTTAGGTTTTAAGTTTGCTATTTTAGAGGGAAAAAAATGTTGACAGTGACTGACGTCGGTGGAAAAATTGATGTCGATTATAAAAAGTTGCCGAAGATAGTAATATAACTAATGTCAGTGAAATAGATTGCTGACATTGGTGGAAAAACTGATGTTGGTGAAAAAAGTTGCCGACATTGGTGGAAAAGCTGATGACGGTGTCTGTGTATTTCCAGAAACTTAGAAAACTTAAATTTTATGGAAGAAAAAGAAATTTTGAGTTGTTTTTAGACCTTAGAATGATGTGTCCTCACCAACTCAAACAATCAGATGAAAATAGCAAAAAAGATGAAGGCAAGCAACCTCTAAATGTTAAATTCCTAAGAATAAATTTTAGAGTCATGGTGGCTTATGCCTTAGAAGAATGTGTTGGAAGTTGGGCTTTTAGAACGGGTCCTAAAGAAGAAGTCTAAGGTTGGTTTTAGGTTATGTTTTGGTGCTTAAAAGTCTATGTTAGGTTCTATACATGGCCTAGTGCTAGGGGCTTACTCCCTTCACTTCATGAACCCAGAGCCGAGCTGGGCCACTTAGCCAATATATACTTCGCCTATAGTTTATACTCTGCCAGAGAACAGAGTGGGTCCTCCTCTTGGTGGTGAAATCCAAGTAGGATTGCTGGGAAGGGTAAGGTATCTGCTAGGTGATGAAATCCTAGACGGGCCTTGTCTCAGGTAAGTTAAAATGTTTGATATTGAATGTGGTCAGGTTGTGTAGCATATGTGCACTATGATTTATTCATAATGCAATTTAATTACTAGATGAGTGGACTAAATATGCATTCAAACATAAATGAGATGTAATAGATTTTAACCCAAATGGAAATGTTTTGTTTGTTCAGATGCAAACAAGTGAGGGAAAGGGTTAAGAGTATGAATTTTCACTACTCTATGTAAGAAAAAGGTGACAAGAAGAAAAAGAAAGATGTTATTTTTAACTTGTGGTAATGGTGTCTTTTGAAAGAAAAAGAAAGAAGAGGAAGGATGCAAGAAGAAATCTTTTTCCTAATGCAACTATATGAAAGTTTGCTTTTAGAAGAAAAATAAATGAACCCAAGGAAAACTCCAGTGTCCCATTGGGCGTGCCAGAATGTTTCTACTCATTTTTTCTTTTTTTACATTCAGAAGATGAAAGAAACTAAAGATAATGGTTAGGGGTTTGTATGTACCCGGATTAAGTTGCGCACTATATCCAAGCAATTTAAGGAGCTCCTCTTTGGCTGTGGAGTAAGACACCTGTAGATAAAAAGAAGACTAAAATAACAAAAAATGTTAGAGAGATATGTGGTGGACTACCAAGCGATATGCTCGGTCCCAGAAGCATAAAAACTTCCTTGAGGGATGACAGTCCACTATTTATGAAAAAGAGTGTTACATAAAAGAAATGGTGAAAGACTAAGAAAGAGAAATAAAGATAATGTGTACTTATTCTCTGCAATCAATCTACCATAGTCATCGATGTCAGTAGTCTTGCCAGTGTTGATTGGTTAATGTTGCCGACGTCTATAAGGGCAATGGACCTTGGATGGGTTTTTGGTTGATGTCTTTGGTCGACAGAGGAGTCTGGGAGGTCTGTGCGAGTTTAATAGTTTGTGTAGGATTGCAGGATAGTGAATATGGTTTGGGAAAGGGCCCAAGTAGAGGATAGGGGTGAAAAGAGAATAAGAATGAGAGGAAGGCTTTTCAGTTTCTCCGAGAAGAAATTCAGGTTGTCTATCAACAGTACTAAAGAATATTCAATAGAAACTAATTAATAATGCTTCTAAAATACTGAAATGAAATAGAAGAATACTTAGCTCTGCTTAGTGGAGAACCAAGAGTGTCAGGATGCTTATCCTTAATGTGGCTGATGTAGGAGACTTTGTACAACCTTATAATCTAATGTCTAGAGTGAATTATGTAGAGTTTTTGTAGCCTAGAGAGTGATGATAGAATGCTGATGCCTAGTCTCAGAGTGTGTGCATCTAAGAGTGAGAGAGAGAAGAATGATTGAAAAAGTCCTAGAGTGATTCCAACATCCAAGAGCCCATAAATCGATGTTAGTGATAGCATCGGCATTGGCTGATAGTTGACCGACGTCGGCAGCTGAATAATGGGTAAAAGGGCTTTAAAGCCGTTCTTCATCCGCCAAGTGCATTTGCCATTGGAGAATGGTCAAATGACGGGGTTATTATGCATGAGAGTTAGTTAGGTGGTTAGGAAGGAGTGAGAATAGGTCATAGGTGAGTCATAGGGTGAGAAATGGTCTAAGGGTGAGGTGTCCAAGGTGAGGTGTCCACGGTGAGGTGTCTAGAGTGATGTCATTAATTTAAAATAAGCAATCTATTTTAAATTAATAAAGTGTGTAAGGGACCAAGGGGGAGTAATGGGTAGACACAATTTAGGTGTCTACAACCACCATATTGGATAGTAATCCAATCATACTTAACCATTACCTTATCTCTTGAGCTATACGCATCCCACTTTTCCCCATAGTTTTCTAGGAATGCTTATGGAATGCCTTTAGAGTAAGGTGAAGGGTTTACCATAACTATGGTGTCTTCCTATAATATACCTAGGGAGGTGTTGAATAGTAGCATAAATAGTATAATAATGAATAGTAAGTAATAGTAAGCAATAATAGTTTAGTACCACATGCATTATAATGAAGAGTTAGATAGATTAGAATAGTATAAATAAGAGGGAGTTTGCCATTGTAAAATCATGCAAGAAAATATATCAATCAAGAGTTAAATAATCTTATAAGGAGTTAGCCCCTTTGAAGAGGTAAATTATTCAAAGTGATTCCTTCCATGTAAAGAATAAATTATTAATATATATAGTATTTTAGTTATATGAGTGTTATTGCCTATTTTAGCATACACATTCTTAACATCTAGTATTAAAATGCTTTCTAGGGTTATTTTTGTAATATTTGTTACAAGCACATTTTGTATCTTCATTTCATCTTGGAGGTTTTCAAAATTTATATCTACATCTTTTTTTCTTTTTCCAATCAGAATCTGGAGCTAAAAGTCATCATTTAAAAGTGTAGATTTTCATTTTTTCTCTAAATATCGTGATTATTATTATGCATGCTGCTCTCACACAGTAGTGAATTGAGCCTAAACTTTTCTAGGTTTGGTGTGCCTCATTCCTATATTTCCATAAAATTTTGATTTTAAATTTTTTTTAGTAGTTTTAAAATTATTACAGTTTTAGTGACTACTCATTTGTGGAAAAAACAAAACCTGACTAGTTTTTATTAAACTACTATCATAATGTAACTAATCATGTCAAACCATTTTTGGGTTTTGTGAACCTCATTTCCATATTTCTATAATATTTTCAAGTTTTAAATTTAATTAAGTATTTTATAAGTTATTTAATTTTTAGTGACTACTGCTATGTTGTAAAAAAATGGAAGTTTTTTTGTAAGGATGCATTTTCAATTGAAGTTGACATCTAATTTATTGTAATCATATGGATTCATATTTTATCTTAAGGTAATATCATGGGATACTTGACTCAACCTCATCAAACTATAATGGTAAAATAATATTAGACATGATTTGAATACCTAGCTAATCAGATGGTAGGAATATCTAATGATTTTTTCCAACATTGTTTCATGAATGGACTTCAAGATGATATTTGTTCATAGGTTCAAATATGGTATCCTTAATCCATGATGGAAGCATGAGTATTATATAATATTATATAAGATCACATCACATAGACTCATCACCAATCCCATTAGGCTACAGCCCAATAGACACCTGAAGAGCCTATGCAAGCAATGAAGGAGCCCAAACAAGAACTAGATGTTCCTTAGCCACCTGATATATAAACACTTAAGGAGGCCATATAATCACATTTGGGTACATCCTAAATACCTCAAATGGAGCTTGTGATACCACTATTTTCATAGGGGATGACACTAGATACACCCCAATAGGCCCCAATAACACACAAGTAGGCAAGAATAACTCCCAGTCTATCACTAACAAATACTAAACCAACAAACACAAAGAATATATCATATAAAAATGCTAATGGGGATGATATGTATCCTTAATTAATTCATTAGGCCAACTATTTTGATCACCCTTGCTCTTGATTTGAGGAGATGGTCACCATGCTTCAAATTAAACTTCAACCTTTAGTTATAATGCTCATGTTTACCCTATTGATGTATATGTTCATATCCAAACACAAATGAGAGAAGTGGAAGTGGAAAAAGACACATGGATGTGCCTCTATTTGATCTTCAACCTATTTTCATATGTATATTCTAGCCTTCATTTCATCATCTTCCTATGTTTTATCATGTTTTGAGGGCAAAACATATTTAAAGGGGATGAAATGAAATATACCTAGGGAGGGGTAGAATAGTAGCATAAATAGTAGAATAGTGAATAGTAAGTAATAGTAAGAAATATTATTTTAGTACCATGATCATTATAATGAAGAGTTAGATAGATTATAATAGTATAAAAAAGAGGGCTTATGCCATTGTAATATCATGAAAGCAAATATACCAATAAAGAGTTAAATAATCTTATAAGGAGGTAGCCTCCTCAAATTGGAAAGTGATTCAAAGTGATTCCTTCCATAAAATAAATAAATTATTAATATATATATATATATATATATATATATATATATATATATATATATATATATATATATATATATAGTATTTTAGTTATATGAGTGTTATTGTCTATTTTAGTATAAATATTCGTAACACTTCCCATAACAATCCTCCCTGAACAAGTTCTAACACTAACACTACACAAATTTTAGGTAGTCCACCTCTGATAACACCTAATGTACCATCCCAAACTAGTACCCAAGCTCATAATATTACCCAACCTTAACCTAAGTCTACTAAACCACTTACCATGGTGCTTCAAAACCTAGTTATCTCAATCCTAGCAACCCTTCCACCTATCCAAACTAATGTACCTTTAAATCATCAAACTCAACCTTTACAATAATCCCCTATAATTAAACCTCCTCAAAAATATATCCCATTAACTAACTAATACATAGCATCTACACAAGATATTGGGTCTACTTATATTCCATTACAAGCCCTATAGTATGTGGTGGCATCCCAACTAATCATGACCACCTCAATTGGTTATCCTTTATCCTAGACCTTTTCCACTTAGCTTCCTACTTATCAAATCACATAATAGAATGACTTAGGAGGTATCCCTAACTACAATACCCAATCAGACCTTATGAGCAACCTTATGAATAGGATGGACAATTTGGAATCCTCTTCCTCTGGGTAGAAAAATATTCTCACTTATGAGCAAATATATAATGAACATATTAACCCATCTATCCCCATTAGACTTTACCCTCCATAGTGGGATATTCCAAAGTTTACCAAGTTTCAAAATAAGGAGGATCCATAGAAACACCTTTGAATGTTTAGGCATGCTTGTTATATTATAGTTCATGACAATGCCCTTTTCCTTAGGACCTTTCCTATGTCTCTAGCTAGACCAACCTTAGACTGGTATAGCTCAATTATTTAGCATTCCTTTTTCTCTTTTAGGTAGCTAGCCCAAATATTCTTAGAGTATTTTTCTATCAACATCATAAGTAAAGTAATTATCACTGACCTTTATGCTATCAGAGAATTCGATGATGAATCTATCATTAATTTCATGGATAGATGGAGGAGTCTCATAAACCAACTCACCTTTTACCTTCCACAACCCAAATTAATTGAATTATTTTCAAGATCATGTGCTAAACATATCTCATCAAAATTATGAGTGCAATCCTTCAAAACCTTTGATGAGGTGTTTTTGATGGCCCACAAGCTACAAATTAGAGATTTGGAATAAGTAAAAGTAAAATTCATAGTAAAAAAATCAAACTTTATCCCTCTAAAGGGACTAACAACAATAAAATCAAAGGAACTACTAATGCTATAGTTGTATAATTAGCACCACTGCACATAAAAAGCTAATTTAAAACCTCTACCTCTCAAGCACAATCTCAAAAGCCATTGACATGTTTTCCTCTATGATATTATACACCTTTAGGAGAGTCTTACTCATATATCTTAGATAATCTTTTAAAGGCATATCTTATCAAACTTCCTCTAGTGATACCTATTGATGATTCTCACCCTAAGCCTAGCTAGTTTAAGGAAAATTACTTACAACTTCCATTGTATAATAGGTCATGATGTTAGTAGGTATCACTATTTTAAGGGTCTAATACATAACCTTATCAATCAAGGGGAATTATAACAAGATAACCCTAACATACCCCCTAATTATTCTATAGACATCTTTAGGAAGCCATTCCCTAATCATGTTTCCACATCTAATTTCATGTAGGCTAATTTGAGATCCACCTCAAACCGTGAAACTCATTTAATCAACATGATCCATGATCAAATTCTACCTAAAGAAGTTGATAGTATTTCTATCCTTGATATCCTTATAGGATAGACCTTCAAACTATCTAGAATAAGTTAAGTTATCCTAAAAACCCACTCAAGTTTTTTGAATCTCATTATTTAGGATCTACTTGAGGAAACATTATTCAAAAACATTCAAGATGATCAACTATAAATAAAAGAGGAAAAGACTATTGAGGAAAAGGCTCGCATAGATATTTCATAAGATACACATACCATTCCCCACATCATCTCAATACCTACATCTAGCATAACCATCCCCTCTAGCTTACTACCCCCTGATAAAACTATCACGTTACCTCAAACCATCTCAAGACTAGTTCCCCCATTACTTGAGAGGAGCTAAATCTTAAAGAAATTAAGGGAAAAGCTATAGATATCAAAAACAAAAACCTTGGGGTCTCATGACGAAAATCCTTGCAACATCCTCCCATTAGAATTAAAATCCCTAATGAGGATATCCCCACTACCCCCAATCAAATTCAAAAATGGAAGGTGCCTTTACTACCTATTCAAATAAAAGCCTCTATATTGGGACCCCATCTTTTAGCAAGACTAAAATCCACTATCATAGAATCCTCTATGAGAGGTCATGTATCACCAAGGGATATTCCCAATATGATAATGTCAATATATAACCTTTTAAATACTTACTGTCCACAAGGTTTATGTGTAAGAACTTATCCTAACCACAAAGTACCTGCTATAAGGAATATTCAAACAACCCATTCAAAGGGTCAAGGTTCGAAGTCACATATCTCTTCCCTACCAATACCTTGGATGATTAAGAAACCTAGTCAAGATCCATTGAAGGGGTGTTTTTTCAAAATCCTCAATCAACTTCTCCAAACCTCCTTTATCACTCTACCACCTATAAAACCCGCTAGCCCTGATATTCAAAAACTAGTGTGGTATCGATAAAATAGTAAATATGCATATCATCGAATAATAGGTCATGGCATAGAAAGTTGTAATACGCTAAAATTTGTGGTCTAAAACTTATTAGAAGAAGATAATATTTTAATGGAAAAGTTATATCATGACCATCCCCATAGTGAAATTACTAGGGTCACATCCACCTCAGGAAGTAATATATTACCAATAATATCAGAATGACCTATAAAAAAGACAACCTCTGATAAAGCTCAATATCAACCCCTCCTAAACCCCTTAGATGTGGATGAGTTTGAGGACACAACAAATCCCCCTTTGTTTTAGATATATGTAGTTCACATAGTTATGTAATCTCATATCTAGGGTCATAGACACATAATCATGATAAAGCTAGAGTGACTATTGCCAAATCACTAGCTCTTACCAAAAATAGTCCTATAACACCCACTCTAAAACCTAAAATTTCTATTTTAGGGAAAGTGAAAAATAATAATAATTCAGAATTTTATATATATATATATATATATATATATATATATATTTTAAAGTATATTCATCACCTCTTGATCAAGATGTCTCTATATGAACTTATCCAAAAATCTCTAAAACATTACAAGGCTATGATAGAAGCCTTGCAGGCCACCAAAATACAAGTTGATGAACCCTAACCTCTATTGGATTTCATTACATCACTTTAAAAGCCATTATCCATAACATTATATGATGCAAAAATATCACCTTTATAGCCTAATGACTAGGATCCCCCACTATTTAACATTTCCAAAATTGATTAGACTTGAATCAAATGAGTAATGATTGATAATGGTGTATGTATAAATACCATATGCTCTCATGAATTTAAATAACTATAGTTACCTAAAAATATTGAAGCCTAATCCTTGGTTATGTTATGAACATTCAATGATACTATCACCCATACATTAGGAATGATAGTCCTTCACATTCAAGTAGGCATACATGTTTTACCTTAATTATTTTACATAATAGAAGGGGAGTTTCAATATAATATCCTATTAGTACATCCCTATATATGTGTTGTGTGTTACATCACTTCCACCTTTCATTGATGTATTAAATTCAAACATGAGGGTAAAAACCATAATATCCTAGTCAATCCTCATCCATTTAAAACCTACAACCTCACCTTTCAACCTAATGATGTTTTAATTCCATTACAAAACACTACCCCATCACCATATAATGAGGCATCCTTTAATACAATAATCCCTGCATCAAGGGTTAGTAAGGAGTCTATTGATTCCATGTTTTAGCAGCTATCAATTAGAGAGTATTATTAATTGACACTCAATACCCTCCCCACTCCCTAGTAATA
The DNA here is from genome assembly GCA_037957365.1 of Torreya grandis. Lineage (NCBI taxonomy): Eukaryota > Viridiplantae > Streptophyta > Pinopsida > Cupressales > Taxaceae > Torreya > Torreya grandis. Next base: position 917,190 of record JARHVA010005730.1, read on the forward strand.
TGGGCATCTAGATAGACAACATGCTTATTATCCAAATTTAGGATAAATTATTCCCTTTGGTCCACCTTTCCTCTACACCCATTTGATCTATGGGGGAATTGATTAACCTTCTTTAGGCCTTTCTAACAAAACACATGCCAAACCATTTACCTCAATTTTGTTTTTCTTGATAAACCCCAATTTGCAAAGACATACTTACAAAGGTGTTCTTGGAATGGTTTTGGTATAGGATGTTATGAACAAGGTCCACATGAGGTTACGTTAGGAGACTTTAGGAAACCCCATGAAAAGTATGGCCTTGATTTTTAAAAAAAATACCAAAACTACTTAAGAGATTATTCTTCTTTCTATCTTTGAAGAGGAGATGCCATCCTCACCATCTAACATCCCTTCTTTGATCGATGATGTCATAGCCATTCCTTAAAAAAAAATTATTCAATGTCCTTACTATAGAACCTCTCATCTATCACCATGATTGGGAGGTCAAAATCTTTCCTCTATCCTAGCTATTGTCAAAACATCTTGCACCCTAGAGGAGGTTGTTCAAGCCTCCTCCATATTTGGGCAATATGGGAATACTTCTAGGTATGTGATTTTACCTATAGTAAAAGTAGACCTCTAGGTTTAAGGGCTAGTTCCCTGAATTTTCCTTGAAGTGCTTATCATTAAAATAATTGTATGCTTGTGGGAAAATGGACATAAGTATGCATGAAATAAAGATACTTAAGGAAGTGATACACCAAAAGTATTTACACAAGACCATCATACTTCATTCACTAAGACCTACAAACCAACTTCAGAGTCGTAAGAGGTTCTAACATAAGTGTTTCAATATAGAGGTGATATGTATGGAACAACACAAGGTAATTGAACCATATGTAATATTTCACACTCTAAGGACAATTGCATAGTTTAAAAGATCCTAACACACTAGCTACACTCTATATTACCTATTATAATAGGAAATCTTGCATAAATATGAAAGGATAAGGAGAAATAAGGATACATGATTATCACTTAACATCACCATAAATCACTTTTCACACTTATAAAATGTTCATGAACTAAAAACTAGAATTTATTTATTATTCAAAGGTAAATTAAAACATCAATCTAGTATGGCTTCTCCATACATGGAGTGGAATTAGTCTATAAGAGCCGAAATAGCTACTAATTATGCAATTTGGGAGAAGAGAATGAAGTCCAAGAGTCATTAGAACATGTGTCAAGTTAAGAGGAGGAGTTACATCTATATGAAAATGGAATATGGAATAGAACATGAAAGGTCTCATAGGGCAAATGTCCTTCAAAGGTATGAAACTCATGAAATGTGGTATATGACTCTTTATTTACTTACCTAGAAACTTCCTTCATCATTTGTCCCTCTTGAAATGATCAAAAATAGAATAGGGATATATGATATGATTTCACTAAGAGGCAGGGGTTATAAAAAATATACAACATGTATTAGATGTTTCCCTAACCATTAGTATTCTTTTGACCAATTATTCTCACTGCATGTAATCATAATCACTCCTCTTTTAGTACCCCTCACACTTGGCACAAAGGTTATCTTCAATTTTCCAATTTAATCCATAAAAAGGAGTGTATGACACTTTTCAAGAGCCCTCATGCCTTTAGATACATTAGGTAGACCTTAAAAGGCCACCCACTTGGATTTTTCACCTTCTCATTTGGTAGTCATTCCTTGTTCACTATGCCAATTTGGACTAGATAAGATGAAAGTGTTAGAATAGGAACTTGTGAGCTTAGATAATGTAATAAATGTACATGGGAGGTTATGTTTAGTCCCAATCTATCTCCCGAAATGATATGTATCTCTTGAAACCATTTTGTACCTACAAAATATATAAATATATCAAGAAAATATCTTTAGCACCCTATCCATGTAAATAAGGTACAACTCAACTTGGTGGGAAGGAGCCCTGGAGATTCCTCTACAAGATCAAATTCATTTCCTAGTTAAACTACCCCCATTATATACTTCTCCTTCTTTATCTTTCCCATTAGATCACTACCAAGGGTTTAGGAGGGGTTAGAGTAGTTTTCAACCTTAAGGTTTGTTCATAAATTTATGATGTTAGAACCCTAAAAAAATTCCATAAGATGCAAATTTGTGACCTTATATAACATCTCCTATCTCCTTAGACTCCTGTGCTAAGCCTTCATGCTATTGTGAGCTTCCAAACTTGGTCTCTTGAGCTCCTCTTTCCATTTTATGCAATCCTGAGTTAGATTGAGCCAAAATATGGATTCTCTTTGGCCTGTTATGCCTTATAAAATCTCAAAAATACCTTAAAAACTCACCATTAAGGTTTTACAATGTATTTTAATGCTCTTCTAGTGTCAAAAGTGATAACAAACCCCTTTGAGGGATTTAGGCCTAGACTAGACCTAATATCTTTTCCTGCATACTTGTGAATTTAGTCCACCCTATTGGGATTCAAATAGCTATCAGACCTTAATCATTTTTTTTCATGTCTAACCAAACTCTATACATCATTTTTTAAGGTCTCATTAGCTTCTAACTCACTGTCTCGTCACTTTCATGACCCACCTATAGGGTTTAACCTTCCTAAGAGTACCCTCTATTTGAGACAAAAAGGGTATCTCCTTTATTTTTCCAATAAAAACCAATAAATGAGAGGATTTGGTATGTTTTTATGATGTTCTATACCAAGTTACAAGGTTAGAAAACATCAATTTCCCCTCTAAAACTCACAAGACCTCAAGATAGACTCATGTACACTTACTAACTATGTAAGAATTTCAAATATGGATTGTAGTTTGTCTTTGGAACCTTTATTGCCCTATTTACTTTTTGAGAGTATCATGAAGTTGTCATAATACCTTTTAGTCCTTTTCAAACATGTCAACACTAAACTTGCCTTTACTAGCTCTTCAAGATATGACTTCTTCTTAACTAGACAATGTTGATAGGGTATGACTATGTTATGTGTTTCACCTACTTGTAGGTGTATATATGTTTTTATATATTATATGAAATGCATAAAAATATTATTTAAGTCATCAATATCATCCTATAATAATTTATCTCACTTCATAATCATGCATTTGTAAGGACAATCAGTAAAGTAGTCATTCTTTAGGTTACTATTATACTATAGTCAACTATAGTTGACCCTTGTTAGAATAACAAGGGTCCTATAGATGACTTCAGCTCTTTAAAACATTTTTAAGCCTCATATGATTAATTTAAGGTACTTTAACCAAATTCAATAATCCAATTCTCATGTATATAGGTACTTGTAGTCAAGTTGTAGGTAGTCTCCTTAAGAGTAATGGTACACCTATAGGTGGTGGTCAAGACCAAGAACCTATATTCCATCCCAACTTGATGTTATTTGGATCCTTGATGTGTATCTCAAATAAATATATCAATCAACATGGTGATATTTCTTTATCATTTATCTTGGACTTATGAGGTCACTTGAAGTTCAACATCTTGTAGTGAGTATTGAAAAGTTACAATGAACAATTGTGTGACTTTGAAGCCTCCACTACATCACTTGTGAGACCAAACATCCATTCTCCTTTTGAAAAATAATACCCACTCATGAGGGATACAATATGGATGTATTTTAATCTATCAATACCCCCTGTCACATCATTATATAGTCACTCCAAAAGTGGTTAGGGATCTATTTTGGATATTTTAAGGAACTTGATCCATGGAAAAACCTTTCCAATTTGATCATAGCTTTCCAATATTGCCTACTTATAAATGACATCAATCATGATTTTCATGGTATATTCTACATTTTCAACCTTTATGAGGATCTCAAATCATGTCAAAATATTTTATACAACACTTTGAGGTCTCTATGAGAGCCACCTATAGGTGGACATTTCTGTATACAAGGTAGTAGGTAGAGACATGAATAATGTGCATGGTGTATGAGAATTCAATAAGTATTATCCTATCTCAACATATTAAAATGAATAATTATAACCTTTAAATGCTGGTTGACTTCCTATAGGTGTCTATTCATGGTGTATGAATGTGTATGTAGTTTACATTGGTCATCACATTTTTTTATATGCCATTTGGAGATCTTGGTTTATTATCTTATAATATAAGTATGTTATTAATAAAATTAATATCATAAATACATATTTATGACCATGCTTCATATCTTCACACACCGTGGTTGTAAATGAAGGTAAGTAGAGAGCTGGCTGTGTACTATGCTCCTTGACTGTAACTCCATGAATGCTAATAATCTCTTTTGAGACTGAGTTTGGAATGAGAGGTGGATAAATAATAAACTGGAGGAATGAAAAATTATTCGTCACATTTATTTGAAATCATTTCAGAGAAATAAGCCTTGTAATTATTGAAAACTAACTACAGGTCCATTTAGTGATGTTAACTTGCAACTTGAACTATTTGATTCATAAAACCACTTCCCAACATGAAATCAAATATGTAAAATGTGAGAAAATTAACTCCATATCATATAGAATCAATTTCATCAACTAATTTATATGGACAACCTCAAATAGAAGTAAACATAAAGGGTGTGGAAAATAACATGTAGAAATAGATAGTCAACTTCTTAAGCATGGTTCATAAAGCACAAGTGACCAATTTTATAACTCATAATAATAAATATAAGTGTAATAAGTTTACTATCCACCACAAATATAATTTAACCTATAATCTCTCTTATTGTTCATATCATCAAAAGAACTATTGACCAATTTTGTTTATCTAGTGGAGTAATGGAGAAGTAGAATGGTTTTGGTCCATTTTTTATGATTCCAAAGTAGGTAAAGCATGGAAATAGAGTAATTTAAGTTTAATATCCATTTCATAATCTTGTACCATGTACCAATCTCCTCTATGAGTCATAAAACCACCAAAAATCTTTCTTTCCACTTGTTTTCTTGATTTCCAATTAAGAACCTGCAAGTTTTAGTTAGGACTAACATTCCTGATAATGAATATGACATATTGGATGTTGGAAGAGAATTTAGAATAATTGGACACCTTGGAAAACTATACCACCTTCAATTATTACCCATATATGAACCCTAAGTGACATAAAATGACACAAGGACTAAATTAGACTATGACCAAGGATAAAAACATATGAAATAACATAAATTAAACCATGAAACACCCTATAACATGTTAATAGACCCATATACCAAGTTTTAGACTATAACGAGTTGACTTATTTTGACTTGTGGTCAAAATAATCAACACTACCCAAACGTGATAGGGAAGGATTTTCCCACCTTCCTTGTTCTTCAGTGTCAGGATGATGTGTTGATCTTAACTCATTTAGGAATGGAAAAATCCCATGTATTCAAATAAATTCCTTGTGAAACCTCTAGTTTATTAAATGAGGCTACCATTGAGATTAAAATAAGATCCCATGAGACTCCATGATTAGTTAAGGTCAAAAAATCATTAGATCCTCAAGAGCACCAAGATTTCAATACATTTATAACTAATCATATGGAAACATTTTTCTAATCCTATAGTCACATGCCTGATATTGACCATGCTATTTTCATCCATAACATTATCACATTCCATAATGCCAAACCTATAAATTAAAAGCTTCAAAAAATGCACCCTCGCATTACAATATTAGTCAAAAAAGAGTTAAAATGTCTCTTATCCATTAAATTTATCCATCCTATTGATTATCCTCAATGGGTATTTAATATCATACCTATCACAAATCTCACAAGGGGACTATGCCTTTGTACTAACTTTCGTAACCTTAATCTCTCTTGTCCTAAGGATGATTTCCCTCTCCCTAATATTGACCAATTAGTGGATTTAACCATTGGGCATAAAATGTTGTCACTTATTGATATTTTCTCTAAATACAATTATATCTTTATCACACTAGAATACCAACATAAGACTTCATTTATTACTCCCTAGGGAACCTTCTACTATTGATTTATGCATTTCAGCCTAAAGAACGTAGGAGCCACCTATCAAAGAGCCATGTATTATATCTTCCATGATATCATCCATAATTTTTTTTAGGATTATGTAGATGATCTCCTTGATAAGTTGAAATTATGAAAATACCACCTTTTGGTCCTAAGGGTAATCTTTGCTTGCTTAATCTAGTTTTGTGTCTGTCTCAATTCCAAGAAGTGCATTTTTGGAGTATTGATAGGTAATATTTTAGGCTTTATTATATCTATTCAAGGGATATAAGTCAACCTCGCTAAGATCTAATCCATTTTATAAATTTCACACCCATCTAATATTAAGTATATTCATAATTTTCAAGGTAAATTATAGTCTATCCATCATTTTATCTCTTAGTTATCTGATCGATGTCAACCATTCCATCACCTCTTAAGAAAATATATCCATTTTAATTGGGACTCTGGTTATCAAGAGGAATTTTATGATCTTAAGAGTTACCTCCTTTCATCACCATTTCTCATTCCGTAAAAAGAAAGATAACCCTTTTATTATATATTTCCTTTACATACCATGCCCTTAGAGCCATACTTACCCATCATGATGGGAAAAATAAAGAGTATGTGGTTTACTATATCATTCACACACTTGTTGATTATGATATGTGTTATTCTCAAATATATAAGTTATTACTAGCTCTAACCTTTGTAGCTTCTAAACTTAGACATTATATGCTCAATCACAAGAATTATGTGGTCATGATCATCGATCCCCTATTTATGAATTCAAAGCCTTATTATAAATAATGAATGGACAAATGGCTCATGATTTTGGTAGAATTTGATCTCAAGTTTATCGATAAAAAATTAGTTAAATGCCAAATCATTGATTATTATTTTGTTGAGGCACCTCTTGCTGATAACCAACCAATTAATTATGAATTCCTAGATGAATCCATAGCATCCACATCTAAAATAGATTCAAAATATAAAATGACTCTATTATTTAATGGATCTAAATGAAAGCATGGTGGGGGAGCTATAATTATCCTAATCCCTCTTGGGGGGACACCTATACCTCTATGCTTTAATCTTGATTTTGATTCCACTAATAATATGGAAGAGTATGAGGCTTTGATCATAGGTCTCCAAAATGATTTAGACTTGGGTATTAAAACACTTAATATATATGGTGATTCCCATATTATGGTTAATTATATTAAGGTAATATATAAATGCAAAAATTATACCCTTCAAAAATATAAAACATTAGATGATTAGTTACTAGCTACTTTCAAACATTATGTTATCCAAACCACTCCTAGGATAACTAACAAGTTTTTAAATACTATGGCTCCCTTGGCCTCCTTCATCCCATCTTCATCTCAAGAATATAATTTATTTATCCTCATCCATAGGATTAATCAACTTTCTTTTACCAAAACTAATCTTCCTTCCATCCATAGTGTGGAGGAAAATTCATTATATCTTTGATACACATAGATATTTGATTACCTATCAAAGGTATTATTCCTCCAAATCTATCTAGAAATGGAAAGTGAGCCTTCTAGTATCATATCATGCATTTTTTCATACTAGGGGGTGTTATCTATAATTATGGTTTGATAATATCCTTCTCTGTTATCTCTAAAATCATAAAGCTACCCTCGATAACAATGAAGATCATGATGTCTCATGTGGTGGAAATTTTAGTGGCTACACCATCACTAAGAGAATATTATGACTGGGCTATTATTTTCCCACTTTAAATCAGGATTATTATGAATACATTAAGAAATGCATAAAGTGTCAACAACATACCAACCTATCCCATGTCCCTAGTCAAGCATTACAAGTAACATACGAATTTTGCCCATTTTCCCAATGGGGGATTGATATTATAGGTTAGATTAATCCTAAATCTTCCTAGCATCACATATTTATCATTACCACAATTGAGTATTTTACTAAGTGGGTGGAGGTTATCCCCTTTATCTTGACCAAAGAAGATAAAATTATTGAATTCATTAGTCAGCATATTATCTGTTACTTTGGTGTTCCTCATAAGATCATCATGGATAATGAAAAATAATTTAAAAACAAAAAGATTCAAGATATATATGATTATTTTAATATTAATCTAAGCTTCTTCACACCTTACTATCCTCAAAGTAATGGACTGACTGAGGTATCCAATAAAACTCTTATCAAAATCATAACTAAATTTGTTAACGAAGTAGGGAAAAACTAGAATCTTCATGTTCCATTTGACTTATGGTCTTATCAAACTAGTATTCAAACCCCTATAGGTGCTACCCATTTCTCCCTACTCTATGGTACTGAATATGTACTTCTTATTGAGGTTCAGAGTCCTCTTTGCATCTCTCTTAAAGATATTATTTCTAAGGATGACTTTTGTCAAGAATGATTAGCCAAGATTAAACTCTTGGATGAGCACCAATCAACTTCCCTTGACCATGTCCACATATATCAAGAATGAATAAAGTATGGCTATAATAAGCATCTAAAAGAATGTGAATTTATTATTGATGACTTTATCTTAAAAGAGAATCAACATGTTACTAATATGAAAACAATCAAAAGGGTAAAATTTTCTCTAAATTGGCTTGGACCATATATTATCACCCATAAATATGGATATGGGGCATATCACTTGGCCTCTCTTGATGGAAAACTAGAATGAGAGTTTTTTAATGCATTGTATTTGCATCCTTTCTACTATCAATAAGTCTTAATCACCTTGGTCTACCTAGTTTTGTCTCTTTTGGTTTGATTTGATAAAACCATATCCTTATTTTTCTTATACCATTGAATATGAGTACCCTCGCTCTATTCATAGCATGCTCTTATTTGATAAGTTATTCCTATAGAGGGAAGCAACTCCAAATAATTTACTCCTTGAAATCCCTCCCTATCATTAATTCATTTTTGAGAATAGGTTTTATAATAAAGCTTTGTGAAATTATCCTAGGGTAACTAAGGCCAATCCATAAAGAAATCATAACAATGGGATCAAAAGAAAATAAAAAATAAATAGACTAATCTCTTGAAGGATAGATATGAAATCTACAATATATATATATATATATATATATATATATATATATATATATCCCTCAAAGAATATTTGATTCAAATAACATCTCTCAAAATATAGATCACTCCCTTAAAGGATGTCTATCATGCATAAAATATCCCAAGCAAGCTTCCCACACCTATCAACTTTCTTTAATTTAGTAGACTCATTACAATGATTAGTATACATGGATTGCCACAAAAGGATTCTAGGGTTGACCTGAGTTTTAGGTATACCATATTAATGCATCTTCTTCTTAAAAGAATCCATTTTTTGTCAAAGAAAATCCTTAGAAATGTCCATCTCAAACCAATAAGATCCTGAACTTAGTTTCCCTAAGATTGTTAGGTTATTTATTATTAGTTAGTTAAAGACGTATATGCATTCATTTCAAGTGGTTTTCTTGGGTCATGGTATGAGCCAAAAATGAGCAATAAAACCTTTTGTAAATTAAATTTGTGCTAATTAATTATAGATTTTCCACATATATGAAAGAATATCCTAATCTAGTAATCAAAAAATCTAATCTATAGGTCACATCCATAATAATAATAATAATAATAATAATAATAATAATAATAATAATAATAATAATAATAATCCATAAACATTTTTCATAATCCACAAAATCCATAATCCTTAATCTAATTCACATCCATAACTAAAATAATCATGATTTATAAGCATTTTAAACATTTTGTAAAGTTTGAAATCCATAATCCATAAACATGTAACATAAAATATATAATCCATAAATCAATAATCTAGTGTACATCTATAATCCATAAACATTTTTAAATCCATATTCACATAATCAAAATCACATCCATAATAATATGACCATGATCTATAATCATTTTAAATTTTATAACCTTTAAATCCTTCAAATCCATAATCTAAACCCATAAACATATCATGAAAAATCCATTATCCATAATAATATAGCATAAAATCTATAATCTAATCAAACTCATAATTTTGTAATCCATAACCCATAACCACATCACATAAATTCCATAATCCGTTATCTAATTCCCATAATCCTTAAATTTTTTAAATATAAATCCATAACATGTAACAATCATAATATATCACATCATTTAAATAATTTAAATCCATAATCCATAAATAAAATTCATATGAATATCACAAATTATAATCATGAATCATATATACAGAATAATCAAAGTCTGCTTCACAAATATTCATCTACACATATGTGGCTCTCTAGATAGTATAATTAATAAATAAAATAAAACAGATGCTCTTTAAAATGTATCCTTCGTAGGTGGATACTACTTATAGATCCACCCCCATCTACACTCCCATCCCATCCCCCATCTTCTCCTCTATTTATGTCTGTCATCCAAAATACACTCTCCATGCTCACTGATCCTATGTGAGTATGCGTATAAGACCTACCCTATGTGGTTGGATGGGTATAATAGTGTAGAATCTCTAGATGTAGATCTAGTATGATCTTCTCATAGTAGCGCATATCCACCACTAGCTCCATGCATTTATCAATGTTCACTGTGTATGCCTATCTTGTGTTGGGCCTAACCACCCTTGCTACTATCTACTCTGATGAGTCCTCATCCCCTCCCCTTAGGCTATCTCTCTCCATTTAGTAGTAATCTTGAGCCTCCACTACCAAATCATGACTCAGATATAATGAGTCAAACTGCACCCATAATGTATCCAATCTAGTCTAGATTGTGTCTCACTCAATATGCATAATGGTGAGCACCCCCTATGCTATGATAACCTATCCTTGCATGGTAATTAATTGGGTCCTAAATTTCTCCCTCTTTGTAATGATCTTAGAAATGTCAATCTCCTCCTCTCCCCTATCCCCCTCATCTTTAATCTTCTCTTCTCCTCTTCCATCTTTCTCTCTATCTCCTCATCAACTCCCTCCTAGCATGGACACACCACCCTCTCCTACCTTGATGTCCACTATCCTACCCACCATGATATAAATTTTTGAGTGATCTAGTTAAGTGACAATTCAGGTGATGGTCCTACCCCAATTGGTGGTGAAACTCCAAGGACCAAAAATTTTGCACCATAGCTCAAATTGACTTCTCATATGAATCATTGAAAAGCTAAGAATGAGGAGAATGTAATGAAATAACATGATCTATGATCAGTGGGTTTTGACCCATAAAACTCCAATGGAAGTGCTATAAATTTCAATTTTAATAGTGTTGTCTACAAATAGTAAGTTTCTCAAAATAGTAATTTCTTGAATTTTGTATTGTTATAAATCATGGAAGTCGAACCACTTCATCTCCCTCAAGATTGGTGACCTTCCACATCCTCTTCCTAACTTCAAAGTATGTATAAATGTATATGTAACTTAAGAAGGAAATCATACATCTCTTCTAAGAGATAAGCATATGTTTGTATTTAAAATCTTATGAGTAATAAAACATCTCTTCTCAAAGAAATCAATTTTACTATGTTATTTTTGTGTTCTTGAAATATATTTTAACCAATTTTTTTGAGTTTTGGATCATGGAGTGCACCTACACCTTCCACATCTGATCTTGATGCCTCTTCCTCCTCAACCTATACTAGTACATCTGTATTATCTAGCCTTGAGATCTCTCATTCTATCTCATCCTACCTATATACACTTGGGGCCGAAGGCATATCCTATACCAATCTAAAATATCTCTTCACTCACCCAAAATGGAGGTACTCCATATACTCTATCCTCCTCCCTATCACCCACATTTCTATCTAGATGCATAAAAGGTCTACCTCTACTCTAGGCCATGCAAGAAATTTTATATAAGGACTCCAAATGATATATTCATCTCATAACCCATCAAGAACCCTTAGGTAGTTCTTAAGGTCCTAGACAATGCCATCTATGAAGTCTAAGGATAAATCTACCTTCCATTATAGGAAGGTCATGTTGTAATTAGTCTCATACTACCATATTCATAGGGTACCAATAGGTCATACCATCCTGATGTGCTCATACACCCAACAATGTAACACTATGATCACATCTAACCCATACCTCCTCTGAGTCCTCTAACCTCACAATTCCCTATAAACCCATTCCACTAAAGTAGATTCCTAGGCAAACACTTTCCTATGCTCTAACATTTCATCAACCACACTTTTTAAGTTAGAAACCTACCTCCTCATGAGTCTAATAGTGCATAACAAGAGATATCTAGTAGCATCATGGTAAAAACACCCCTCCCTTCTACATCAGCCTCATATAGAGGCTTAAATACAAATCCACCATTAATAAAAGTGATATCTAAAACATCTCCATCATATAAATGTGTCAGTGCTACTCAATATCCTTGTTCATCCATAGGTACTAAGTTTTTCCTTTCATGGGAAGTCACAAAATCTCATATATGTCCTCCTCTATTATGGTCATCTCCCCTGTAGGTAGATAGAACATCCAAATCATCTCATCTCATCACCTTTAGTATGGAGACCAAAAAACTCACATCTTGGTGAATGTGTTTGGTAGTAATGTATTCCTCCTAGGCCTATGACCTCCAAATGTGCCCAGTCATCATCGTCAATCTAATCCCATAGTTACTATAGTAGAGGAAATACTTAACCCCACATCTATAGTAGAGTCTGTGCCTATTACCAAAACTCCCTATAAGCCTAAATTTTCCTAAAAAAATACTTATCCTAAACCCTAAACTTTAATCTAACCTTTTTACCCTTTTTATGTGAATTAGTGACGATCCCTTATAGATTAATGTCATTCCATCAGGATCAACGTCATTTTAGTGAAATGACATCGATTCCCAATGAATCATTGACAATTCATCTGAATCAAAACCTATTCCTTGGCACCATCCTACCCTACTCCTCACATGTATCCTAATCCTAAAAAGTAATTTTTTTTTAAATCAAAAAATAAACCAATAATATGGATTTACTCATCTTATGATCATCGCAATAAACTTAATCCACTAATACTAGCCTCTATTTTATTTCATGTCATAATCATCATTTTAGCTCTTAAGCATCATTTTATTTTACACAAATAGAAAATGAGCCCTTTTCCACATTAGATTTTCTTATATACCTGACTTTGGATTGATACCGATATATTTTAGATCGATGATGATTTAGTGGATCAATGTTTATTTAGTGGATAGATGCCAATTCATTTTGAATTAGTGTTGATTTGCCCTTTTTCATAGCTTACAATTTATATGCATCCAGTCCTAATCCTTAGCTTCATCTTGGTACCTTACCACATCTACCTTATTATTTATCCTATTAAATTTTATGTTTATGTATTTAGATCCCCTATTGGTCTCACAGCTTGCATAAGGCATGTACTCTTTTGGGCATCTCCCCTCTGTGGGTCTTGAGAGTGTAATTTATCTTGAGAAAAACTATTCATAGGTAGTGTGCATATCATATAACACAATGGATTCTTTGGTTAGCCAAGTCTTATCACTTATTCTCTTATTTAACCTTCATTTAAGCCCACCTATTCATCATTTTGGAATTTTATTATGGTATTTGCCTCAGGCCATATTTTCCTATATTACCTTACATCTTGTCAATGTAAAAACATCTAATCATGTTATGCATCTACATTATTTGATCTCATTTATTATCTACCCATTCTATCCACTATTCCATTATTCAATCCCATCACTCGCTCCTTATCTTACATTAGCTCCTAGTTTAAGGGAGATACCTCCTCACATAAACTTGGGGCATTAGACCTATGTTGGTTTTTTTCTCATAGCATGTATTCTATACTACTCTAAAAAATGGGGCAAATGTAGACACTATAATTTTTTATACTATATACAAATTTTTAGGTATCATAAGCCCTTATTTTTATTTTCATCTCCTAAATATCCTTATCCTAAGGTTTATTTTATTTACCATTGGTAACCTGGTAATTTTCTCCTTAACCACCTAAATCTATTTAAAGCTAGAGAATCCTAACCCTTTTAACCACTTCTCCCATGTATGACCCTATCCCAAATAACCTCATGCTAAAAAAACCTAATTTTACCCATGGTTAGAACAAACTAGCATGGATATAATCTTTACTTGCCAATTTGGGTGAATCAATGTTGATTTACCTATGATTGGTGTTGATTTTGTGAATCAACATTGATATATATATATACCCAACCAACCTCTAGATTTGGGAGCAAAAACTTTTAACCTCAAAGTGCTACTTAGATTTTTGGGAGAATAAAGGAATCCTTAACATCACTCTTCCAAAATTATGTTACATACAATCTGCATCCATCATCATGAGCCTAAAATACTACCTATATTTATGAGAAGGAATTTATTCTATTTGCAACCAGGTAAGTAGTCGTATTATTTATCTCATTTTCCATCAGTCTCTTTAATTTTATTTGCTTATCCAATCCTTAAAACACAAACTTTACCCCTCTATGACTATTTATTATCTTTTATCATCCATATATAGTGTTTATTTTAATTAAGTGTAGTTTTAGAGAGAGTCAATGTTGATTCATTTTAAATTGGTAATGATTTTTTAGAATCGACATTGATCCTATAGGATCAACATCGATCTACTATATTTAGTTTTAAAAAACCAAAACTTTAATCTTATATCCCCATATTTAATTCTTATTGATTTTATATCATTTAAAACATGGCCTTATTATGTAGATGAACCCATCAAGAATTATGTATGACATCATTAATATCATTGATCTAACCATAGTGTCCCAACCCCTTTTTTTTTATCATAGTAATATATCCTTAAAGCTAGCACTTTGTACCATTATTTAATCTCCCTTTTTAGAAGCCACTATTGATCTACTTGATGTTATATAAGAGGATGAATGTTTCAATGGCTTATTAGGATGAATATTTTGCTTACATTGATAGCTTAAATGAAGATTAAATCATAATCCTTATTATTGTCATATCTTTATCTATTATAATTTTAAATGTTGTTTATCCACTTAATTATGAAAATAGTGAGTTGACATCCAGTTGAGGAAGTTCACAACTTCCCAAGACTAGTTCCTAACCAAGTATATTAATCTATTTTTGTCCAAGTTGTTTATTTATGTGCAGGTTATTATTCCTAGCCAAAAAGAAGTTCCCTCAGTCACTGGATTCAAGTGGTGTGCAACCATCTCCTAATCTCAAAGTATTATTCATAAACCCTAATTTTTTAGATTTTTTAATAAGTTAATTGAAATTAAAATAAAAATAAAAATGAAATAATAAATATAACATTAAGATAATGCTAGGCCTTTGATAAAAAAATCACAAAGCTAGACTTTAAAACAAATTAGGTCAAGGTAAAAACTTTCAATTAATCTAACTCTAAGATAAATAGTTCAAAACAATTTGACTCAATCTTGACACATGGATTTTAAAACAATCTTGACCTTGGTATAAAGTGTTCATTTTGGGCACAAACCTAAAACTAATTGGGAAAGTCAATCTCAAGTAAACATAATAAGATCAATGAGTAAAGTATTCAAGCCCAAGTGATAATCAAGTCTCTAATGTAAACTTATTTTGCTTTAAGTTATACTTAAAAAAGTGAGTTTTAACCTTAGTTTAAGGTAACAAATTGACTCGAGGCACATGAAAAATAAACCGCTTCCTAGATCTAGGTAAAAGGGTCTTTAAGAAAATAAGTAATTAATCCAAGTTACACGATTCAAAGGTAAGGGGTAAACACCCATGTCAAAATTAAGCAAGATCGAGGTGTAGACCAATCAATTTTGAATCTGTACTTCGAAAGATAAATTCTAAACTTGGTTTAAAGGACCTAAATTTTTCAAATGAATAACATCCTAGACCAAAATTAATAACACAATGATACCATTTTTTAACCAAAGGTACACATGATTTTGAACTTAATTTGAAACAAGGCAACATTTTTATAGAATAACATGAGCAGTGTAACAATGCTCCCTCAATCAAATGGTATGGCAATGGTTTTGGACTCAAAGATCTAACACAAATGTTTGGGATAAAATGGGAAATATGATGATGCCTCATTTAGATAAGTGATACACATGTTTTTGAGATAAAAAAGTCTAAGGCTCAAAGTGTAACATAAAATGGGCATAATAACACCTCTTAAGCTAAAGTGTTATAAAAATAATGTGATTTTTATGACTTATTTTGAATTTTAAACAAAAATACAAACTCTAGTCTCAAAACACACATGTAAATCAAATAAAATTAATGTCTCATCCTATCCCTAAAACTGAAATGGGTGTGTATATCTTTTGCCAAAGTTTCTACTAATATAAAAATATTTGTGAGGAATTAAGTGTTAATCCAAAAATTAAAGAATGGGTGTAGGTATATTTTTTTATGCCACCTCTATATCTTAAGCATTGGTATGTGGCACAAACTTAGAGTGAAAAGAACTTAACATTTGGTAAAAAATTCTATAAGAAGTGGGGCTGACTAAAAATTTATAAGTTTTGAATGCAATAGATGGTCCCAAGTGTGGATAACACAAGGGCACAATCACATCAATTGGGTTAATACAAATAAATTTATTATTAAATTGTCTATTCCTTTATATATAGACTCCAACCATGTACTACTTAGTAGAGTCTAATGTTTAACAAAACCTAACCTAAGTTTTTACTAAGATTAGAGATGCTATCTACTCATCCCTATGGAAATCCTAATATAATGTGCCCTAATTTATATACCCCACCATGGATTAGGGTTGGTACAATGTTGGGAGATGAATCCACATGTCAACGTAACCCTAAATAAATTATGAGGAGGTGATGAAATCCTACCCATAAGTTAAATGTAATAAAATAAATAAATAAAAATGAAAAAACTTTGTAGGTCACTTTTGAACCACCCAAGGTAGTCAGAGCTTAGGGAGAGCATACGTGACATTATTTCAAATAAGACTAAACAGATAAAAATAATAAACCAAAAACTTTGGGTCACTTGAGTTCCCTAAAGGGGACATGGCAAGATCATACATGTTATAGTTTCTATTTTCCAAAAAACAAATAATTTAATCTATGTAATTTGAAACTATCTAAAAAACACACAAGAATTTAAAAAACCCTTAATAACTCTAACTAAAATGTAGGTTCTTTTTAATTTCATCAACTTAATATTTGTTTGAAAATTTAGCCACTTGGCCTTATTTTCACTTGTAAAAATATTTTAAATTATTAAAAGATAAATTGTTAAGTTATTTTTAACCACTTTAACCAAATGTGGATGAATTTTAACCTTTGTTGTGAATTTTAACTTTATAAAACGGAAAAAATGATTAAAAATCACTTAAACTTCCCTCATTATGAATGTTTCATGGCTCCAAGGAGGTCCAAATATTCTCTCATTATGAATTTTGGGTGCATGGTCACACAATATGTGCCATTATATGAGATAAAAATCCAATATGGGAGTTATTCAAGTGTTAGTATGATAAAAACCAATAAAACACACTAAAAAAATGTTGAACATGGAGGTCATTTCAACACTCCTAAGGTTAAAATAAAATTAATGAGGCATTTTTTAACACTTAATTTACTTTCACAAATGGTGGGGTGCATTTTTTGAGTGACACAACCACTTCCCTCATTTGTGGCATGTTTATGGAGAAGTGGGCATGATTTAAGATGGTTGAGATAATTTGGGGATTATCTTTATCCCAATTGGTTGTAACATGCCGTATGTTTTTCTATTTTGGTGTGGATATGTTTATCTCTAAGGTATGGTGCATTTTTAAAGGGATTTCATAAAGTATAAATAGGGGTTAGGGGGAACACATTAATCATTGAATTTTTCATCTCATTTTTGAACTCTATATTCTCTCTTCGATTGATGTGATTAGGTTTGAGGTGTAGCTTAACATCTCAATAATTTTGGTGTGAATTTAGGTTGGATAAAATTATCTCTATGACAAGTTTATTTTTGAGAGTTTTCTTTTACTCTTGTTTATAATATTATATAGAGATTCTTGATAGATGTAGCCCACATTGGTTGAATCACATTATATCATTGTTATGTGTATATTTGCTTAGATCTGAATTTTCTTTCATATGTCTCTGTTACTATGATTTTAATGAATGAATTCCATGTTTCATGTTATTTCATAATTAATCACTTATTCCTAACAATTGGTATCAGATCTAGCTTTATTGGTTTTGCTAAAGTGGTGAGTCATAGAGAAATATATTAGCTTGAGTGGGAGCTATGGTAGATAATGGCAGATCTAGAGTTGGAAAAAAAATGGATAGAATTTTGGATTGTGAAAGATGTATATGGAGGATTACTTGTTTAATAGGGATCTTCATCACCCTTTGATGGGTAAAGTAGGGAAAACTTTAGGTATGGATCAAGTAGATTGGAATTTGCTCGATAGAAAAACACTGGGACCCATACGATTATGCCTTGCATCTTTGGTTGCCTTCAATATTTTAGAGGAGATGACCACATTTGGTATAATGAAGAAATTAGGGGAGTTATATGAAAAAACCTCTTCCTTTAATAAAATATTTTTGATGAAAAGGTTATTTAATATGAAAATGTCTAAAAATGGTTTTGTAGTTGATCATTTAAATGATTTTAATATGATTGTGAGTATGCTAACATCTATTGGTATTAAATTTGAGGATGAAATTAAGGATTTATTGATTTTGTGTTCCTTACCTAATATTTGGGATAGCCTGGTTATGGTTGTGAGTAATGTCATCCTTGTTAAGGGAAGTTTAAAGTTTGAGGATGTTATATATGTGATTCTAAGCGAGGAAATGTGAAGGAAGAGAACTAGGGAATCATCTTCAAAGAATGATTTAATGGTGGGGACTAGAGGGAGACAAAAGGATAAAATCAAAGGAAATATTGGAAAGTCAAAGGGTTGGGGAAGATTTAAATCTAGAGTCAAGATGGTGTGCTAGGACTATGGGAAAAGTGGACACACAAAGAAAGAATGTTGGGAACTTTGGGATAAGAAGACCAAACATGAGGAGACCAAGGAGGTAAATATGACAATAGGTATTGTTATTTAGGATTATTTAATTATTTCCTTGGATAATGTTTCTAAATCTTGGTTATTATATTCAATGACTTCTTTTTATGCCACCCCACATAGGCATCATTTTATTGATTATGTTCAACGAGATTTTGGACATATTTATCTTGGTGATGATGAACCATGTAGTATAGTAGGGAAAGGTTATGTTTAGGTGAATATGTAGAATGGTAACACATGGATACTAAAAGATGTTATACATGTCCCATAATTAAGGTGAAATTTAATATTAGCGATGTAGTTGGATAGTGAGGGTTATTCAGTGATGTTTACAATGGACTCTTAAAAAGTTACCAAAGGTGGTCTTATGGTTGCAAGAGGTAAGAAATTTGGCACTTTGTATTTAAATATTAGTTTTGATCACTATAATTTAGTTTCTACAGATAGAGATTCAATTTTGTGGCATTATAGGCTCGATCATATGATCTATAAGGACATGGAGATCTTGAAAGACAAGTTGCCTAGATTGAACCAGGTTGATTTGGACTTCTATGATGATTATGTGTATGAGAAGCATAAGTGAGTTAAGTTCCTGAGGGATGGGCCTATGAAATGGAGAATAAGTTGGAGTTGGTTTACTTAGAGTATGGGGCCTAGCTCAGGTATCTTCTATTGGTGGTTTAAATTATTATGTTACATTTATTAATGATGCAACTAGGAAAGTTTGGGTTTATTACATTAAGAAGGAATCTAATGTGTTTGAAACATTCAAGAGATGGAAAGCTTTGGTTGAGAACAAAACAAGTCTCAAGTTTAAATTTCATATGTTAGACAATGGAGGTGAGTATTGTAGCAAATCATTTGATTATTATTATTCATAGAATGGAATTTATAAGCAAAGAATAGTTTTAGGGATGCCATAAGAGAATGGAGTGTCAAAGAGGATGAATAAGGTAATTATGGAGTATGTTATGAGTATGAGGTTTCATGCAGAGATACCCCTAATGTTTTAGGTGGAAGTATTTATTACAATGGTATATCTAATTAATAAAGAACCTTTAGTGCCTTTGGATGGAGGCATACCTGAGGAAGCTTGGTTTGGTAAGAAAGTTAATTATTCTTTTCCTAGGGTCTTTGAATGTGAGGCATTTGTTTATGTTACTAAAAAAGATAGGACCAAGTTAGAAGCTAAGTATGAGAGATGCACCTTTATTGGCTATGGTGAGGATGACTTTGGTTTCCAGGTTTGGAGTCTTAGAGATAAGAAAATATTATAGTTTAGGGATGTTGTCTTTGAAGAAAAAGTCATGTATAAGGATCAGTTGCAATAATATGAATAAAAAGAGTACACAATGTTGGATGATATTATGAATGGTAAGGTATCCAAGGAGATAGTTCAGGAACCTCCTATATAGGAACCTTAAAATCATGTAGTAAGAAGGTCTTCTATGGTAAGAAGAGCTCCTAAACATTTTCCCCCATCTTTGAGTTATTTTTTACTTACTGAGAGTGGAAAACTAGAATGTTTTGAAGAAGCAATATAGGTAAATGCTAGGAAGAAGTGGGAGCAAGCCATGGAAGAAGAACATAGTTATCTCATGGAGAATAAAATGTGGGATTTGGTGAAGCTACCCAAGGGCAAGAGAGCATTGTAGAACAAGTGGGTATACAAAATCAAAGAAGAGGATGGAGGAAATAAAAGGTACAAGTCTTGATTGGTGTTTAAGGGATTTGCACAAAAGAAAGGTATTGATTTTGATGATATTTTTTCCCTATTTTTAAGATGACTTCTATTAAAACTATGTTTGGTATAGTTGAAGTAGATGATTTACACTTAGAACAATTAGATCTGAATACTATGTTCCTTCATGGTGATTTGGAAGAGGAATTATATATGGAGTAGCCACAGGGTTATGAGGTCAAAAGAAAGGATAAATTGGTGTGCAAACTAAAGAAGAGCTTGTATGGTCTAAAACAAGCTCCACGGCAATGGTATAAGAAGTTTTACAATTTTATGTTGGAATAGGTCTACTCTAGGTGTCATTATAACCATTACGTGTATGTCAAGATATTTGAGGATGGTAATTATACTATCCTATGCTTATATGTAAATGACATGTTGGTTGGAGGAAAGAACATGCAACAAATTTAAGTACTTAAGAAGTAATTTGATGATTCCTTTTCTATGAAGAATTTGGGTGCAACAAAGAAAATCCTTGGTATGAGGATAACTCAGGATAAGAAAGAGAGCAAACTGATCTTATCCCAAAAAGAGTACGTGAAGAAAGTTTTGGAGAGGTTTAGTATGTAGGATGCTAAGTTGATTGGGACTCCTTTGGTAGGCCATTTTAAAATTATCAAAGGAGAAGTATCCCAAGATAGAAGAAGAAAATCTAAATATGTCCAAGGTACCTTACTCATTGGTGGTTGGTATCCTGATATATAGTATGGTTTATATTAGGTTAGATACTTCCCATGTAATGGTAGTAGTAATTAGGTACATGAGTAATCGAGGTTATGAGCACTAACAAGTAGTGAAGTGGATTCTTCAATATTTGAGAGGAAACATGAGTACAACATTGTGTTTTGGTGGATATAACACCACTTTGCAAGGTTTTGTGGACTTAAATATGGATGGGGATGTTGATAGAATGAGAAGTATGATAGGTTATGTATTTACTATTAAGGATATATTAGTTAATTAGATTTCCTAGATACAAAAGTTTGTGGCTTTATCAACCATATAGGCTAAGTATATTATTGCTATAGAGGATAATAAGGAGATGATTTGGTTACAAAAGTTAATTAATGAGTTGGGGCATAAGTAGGAAGTTGGTGGATTACATAGTGATAGTTAGAGTGTTATATATTTAGCTAAGAACTCTACTTTTCACTTGAGGATGAAGCACATATAGTTATGATATCATTTCATTAGGACAGCTTTGGAGGAAAACATGGTGAAGCTAGAGAAGATACATACGAGATAGAATCTTATGGATATGTTGACCAAGGTATTTGCATTGGAGAATTTGAGGTTATGTTTAGCTTTGGTTGGTCTTCATGAAGATCATGGAGGAGTGTTAAATTTTTTTCAAAGAGAAACAAAATCCAAGTGGGAGATTGTTGAATGTGGAGCTTGTTTCAACACTCCTAAGGTTAAAATAAAATTAATGGGGCATTTTCTAACATGTAATTTACTTTCAAAAATGGTGGGGAGTATTTTTTGAGTGTGCCAACCACTTCCCACATTTTTGGCATGTTTTATGGAGAAATGGGTTTGATTCAAGGTGGTTGAGAGAATCGAAGGATTTTCTTTATCCTAGTTGGTTGTAACCTCCCTTATTTATTGCCATTTTGGTAGGATATGCTTATCTCCAAGGTATGGCAAAATTTTCAAAGGCTTTTGGAAATTATAAATAAGGGTGAGGGGGAACACATTAAGAATTTCATTTTGTATCTCATTTTTGAACTTTGTATTCTCTCTTTGGTCAATGTGATCAAGTTTGAAGTGTAGCTTAGCATCTCAAGAATTTTGGTGTGAATTTGTGTTGGAGAAATTTATCTCTATGAGAGGTTTCTTGTTGAGAGTTGTCTTGTAATCTTATTTATAATATTATAGAGAGAATTTTGTTGGATGTAACCCACATTAGGTGAACCACTTTATATTGTTGTTATGTGTGTATTTGCTTAGATCTAAATTTTATTTCTTATGTCTCTGTTGCTATGATTTTGAGGAATGAATTTTGTGTTGCATGTTATTATATAATTAATCACTTATTCTTGAGAAAAAACTATCACCTCAAGCCTAGACACTTAAGGATAAATAAAATAATTCAATTGACTAACAATGGAAGAAAAAATAAGTATTCTTTACTTTTATTGAGAGAAAGAGTTGCATGTTGTCCTTGGAGGACTATGTTTGGTCATGTGCTCAAAGAGTCTTTGATAACAGTGCTCCTTATATCATTTATCCTTGTCACCTTGATAATGTTTGGCTTGGATTTGGAAATATGTAGCAATATACCAATATGTTTGCATTATAACCTTACAATAAAGCTTTTTCTCTTAACAATTGAATATTATAACATTACATGAAAAAGTGCCTAGGAATTTATACATAATAACATTAAATAGAAAAGCTTGCTTGAAGAATGGGTGAGACATTGTATTTATAGCCTTACAAACTAACCCTATCCAAAGTATGGATAGGTTTATTTTAACCATGGTTAGCTTTGGGAGGTGATAATCCATGAATATTTTCAATTAATAGGCATGGCTCACAAATCCATATATTTTTTTGATGTTTTGTCAGTGCTTGAAAACTCACAAAAGATGATGTCATGATGGTGACATCATTTCAAATATTTGTGTGATGTCATGATGATATCATCAATCTAGATTTTTTTATAAATTTAATAATTAATTAGCCATGAGATTTCCACCTATGAATTTAATTAGTTTTAACCAATTAAGCAATCATAATCAAGTTAATTTTAATTTCTGATTTTGACAAGTTGTCCCTCACAATCAATTTTCTAGGTCACACCTTAACCAAAGATGAACTAGAGGAAGATTATGGTTGAGTATAATGATTGCCCTAATTAGGGATACATTGATGTAGTTTAGAATATGCATGTGATGTGCACTGATGAATCAGATCATTTCAATGATTTCTAGGCTTAACTTATATTATTTTCAATAATTTGCTCCAGTGTCTATTTATATACATAAGTGGCCAAAAAGGAGTGTCTATAGTTGGAACTAGCACACTTGTGTCAACATACATATCTAGATGAAATTCAAGTGTTTGGGAAGATATAAAATAGGTAAATGTCCAAAACTAATAGAGAATAATCATGATTAGGTTTTAAGCATTTTATATGGTATAAAAGGCCTAGTCATCAAAATAACATGGGATCAAACTAAGAGATATGAAATTTAGGAATAAAGAGAGAGTGAATGCAAGCCTTTCAACATAGATAAAGTATTAGAATTTAAAGGTACAACCATGATAGTTATTTTAAAAGTATAAAAGATATAGGTGTTATATAATTCTAACTTTAATATTGTAATGAAATTATTAGTTTAAAGGAAAGAAATACATACCTAAGTGTGTATAACACCTTTCCTTTGAATCATCCCAAATAAAGGGATTTTATAGTGAATGACATATAAAAATAAGATAATTTTACAATATATGATCAATTTATGAAATCTAAAATTGAAAGAATTTGAAATTCTTGAAAATAAAGAGAGTAAGGTTAGGAGTACACCTATGTGTTGATGTAACCATATTGCCTTTTAGAAATTTGATTTGAAAGGATGATTAATTACGAGGTTTTGGATCTAAAATTAAGATAAATTTTAAACCTAAAAATTCATAAATATAAAGACATTAAAGGACAACATGTGCCCAATCTTAGCAAAAATATGAGTTGTCACACAGACATGGAGCTTATCTCAATCGTTTAACCCAATCATACATATAACTTGGGAAATGTGAGTGATATAATTAAATTTCACTATATATTTAGTGATGGTGTATGAATTAATCACTCCATCTTATAAATATGTTGAAGTTACATGATTTAATAAATTCTAACTTATAAAATTGGTAAGATTCAAATATTTAATCACCTCAACCTTCCAAAAGTTGAACCAAGTAATGCAGTAGATTATCTCAATAAAATTCCATAAAATTAAATATTGGGCATGATAATAGTCCATAATAGTATTTGAAATCTATAAAATAATTTTATTTTGAAATGTCATGTTCACTTTGCATGGCATATGCACCTGATATATGTTTGAAGTTGAAACTAGAGTATAATAATGGTACCCATGTATATAATGTTGACACAAATGTGTATATGAATCATATAAATGTGAAATTTGGCCAAATTTGAAATTAGTTCAAGTGTGGAGAACATGTTTCCATAACATTCCCCCACTAAATCCATAAAATATAAAAACTAATGTAAGTGTGGAGAACATGTTTTAATAATATGTCCCCACTATAATATGATACTATGGAAAATGCAGAGTCATGCCTCTATCACATGCTCTACTAATATACCACCTTTTTGAGGTGAGGGAATTAGAAACTGGTGGTTATCTTAAAGGATAAGATAATTTCATAAGCTATGAATGGATCATGTATCATATAGGATTAACATGTCTAGGTATATATATCATTTAATCACACATAATGTGATCACATAAAGTCATAATATGCATGATATAAATCATGGGAACATCTAGAGAATAAAAGTAAAAAATCATCAAGAAATCAAGTAGACACACAAGATCACTCAAAAGTAAAACAAAATACAATGGTCCAAGAAAACATCATATAATGGGCATGTTCAAATGCTGAAAATCAAATGAATATAACCTATTCAAATTTCTACAAAGAATAGAATGGCATATTCAAATGTCCACATACAAAAATCTATTATGTTTAAATTTCATAATAGGCAAACAAAGGTATAGGAGTCACAATAAATGGAGCATATTAAAATTATCAAACAATCAATAAAATGTAACAAAAAGTAAGTAATGAACACAATCAAGGAAGTGATAAATTTAAAATCATGGAATCATCAACAACAAATATAAGCATATCATACTAATCCTTGGATATATGCTAATATAAATAATTAAGTACATAACATATAAAATATGTAATCATGTATAAAGGTATGTGTAAGTACATAATATAACATATGATAATTTAAAGTGATCATAAAATAATATAACCTAGGTGTATCATGATCAAAAAATTAGATTCCCCAAATGTAATGATGACGTGAGTAGAGGAAAGTCCCTACATCCATATGTGAATATCATGTTCATGTATCACACTCAAAATATGCATGAGACATACGTGTTTATATATAAATAAATGATATGCTATCTACCAATATGGAACCAAAAAAAATAGATTGCAAGGAGTTAATTGTATACAAGGGAAAGTGAAGCTAATCTACAAATCAATCCTAGATTGGAGAAGATAAATCACACTTACCCTTATTCTTATTGGTATATTTAGACAATCAGGGTCATGACCAATATGGATTTTCTATACTTAACAAAGGGGTCTAGTTCCAAAATAATATCACTAAAGAGAGTTCCAAAGCTTCTAATCAAACAACACCATGTGATAACCCTAGCTAGGTCCTATGTTTTCTTATTTACAAAGTAAAGTAAAATATAACCTAGTGCTCACTAAATATTGTGCCACAAAATAGGGGTAATAAACATAAAATTAAACATGTACAAAATATATCTAATTAATCCAATGTATAATAAATCCTAAATAATAGAGAGAGAAACATCAAACTTAAGCTATGGGGACATCAAAATTTATTTAGTTGTGTTCCAACAAAAAAGATGTACATGGGGACATCAAAATTAATCCATAGGAATGAACCATTTAGATTCAAAGAATCTTGAGAATAAGTAAGAAATTGACAAGTTTCTAAATATTAGAAACTCGGAAAAGATCAATGATGAGTGGGCAACTTGATGATGTCAATAGATCCTAAGATCTAATGGTATGCATTCATTCTTACCTTAGATATCAATAGTGAGCATTGAATGATAGATGTTAGTAGGCCCATATAGATCAATGATGCATGTGTAATCATACATAGATGTCTAATAGTGAACAATAAGTTAATAATTAAATTAATCTCAAACCCAAATGAGAAGCTACCAAGTGTCTCAATGATGTTAGACTGATAGAGGTTCAATGATTCATGTTTGTTCGTACAACAACAAATTTACAATGTGTATGAGGTCAAGGAGTCAAAGGACTAATAGTAGGATCTTGTAGAACAAATAAAGAATTAACACTTGGCTCAATATGAGAGGGATCAGATCAAGATCAATAATTAGAATTAAAATTTGAAAGCCAATGTAAAATAAAACTGACTTGGGTCGAATAGGAAGCAAGCTCCACAAGTTTACATGTTGACATTAAAGCTCAATCAAATATGATATATCAGGAATATCTATGCTTAGATTTTGAGAAAGGGGTAGATGTATGATCTTGGAGTAACATCTTAATAGTGGACATTGTCATTTCCTCAACATTCAACCACCTAAAGTGGTTAGTCCTAACTCTCTTAGGTCCATACATAATAAGAATTTATCTTTATAGTAAAAGAAAGTTTGAGTTTGGCATTGATATGTCTATCAAATGAGTCTACATGGAGTTTCCATGTTGCATATATGTTATTCATATGGATTGGAAAGTTAAAGTGAAGTTAACTAGTCATCAAGAACCAAATCATTCTCTGTTGATTGTGTAATTACTTTATCGTGCATCTTCCATAGACTTCATGTAACCAAAGGTATTCAAACACTTCAAACTCAAATTCAATCTTGAGTTAAAAATAGAGGATGGGAATATTTTTTCATGCAAGGGTTTGACAACTCAAAAAGAGCTCACAACCTTCCTTTTGATGCCTAAATTGAAGATCATGCATAAGTTTGTAGATTTTGAGGATATTTAAAGACTTTGTTTAATATTATAAAAAGTACTTTAATCTTGAGTTAACTCAAGCAAGACTAATCCTTATCTCTTCTATGCCAATTGGATAGAGTCTTTTATTTTTGGCTATATATGTTGGTTTTTGAAATCCATTTTGAAAGGGATCCCTAAATTTTGTATATAGAGAGATACAAAAATTGTAACTTGCACCATAAAATAAATAAAGAGTTTTGTTTACAGATTAGTTTATAGTGGTAGTGTGTATTGTTGATTGTCTATTTTCATATAAGTGTGATAGTTTATAGTGGTAGTGTGTATTCTTAGGTCTCACTTATTATTGTACTTTCATCCTTAATAGGTCAATTGAAGAGCTAAGAATAGAACTTGCATTGAACATTGTTTGTGTGTAGTGTCTTTAGAGACCTTCATGCACATACCTTCAATCTATAAGTCTTGTTTCAATCCTTCCTTTGAAACACTAATATTTAGGATTGGTATGTAGAGTTTCTTTTTGATCCATACATGTGCCTTATTTTCAAAACTTTCAGAGGATAAACAACTATTCAGGTGCATCACCAAAGGTAAAGTAGGTTTCATTTTCAATTTTTTCTTTTCTTTTCACTCCAAAATTCAAAATAGGTTTAGTAATTGTTCATCAATTCATATATTTAGAAGATATAGACTCATTAAAATCTAGAGGTCTGATCAAGATATAGGCATCCCATAGCCTAGGGTCATTCCCATGTTAGAGTATATTTGAGTAGAAGACCTAAACAATCCCTTGCTCAGCTAGGGTATAATTTAGACCTCCAACACTAACAATATTAATTATTATTCATATAGTACATACCATCAATCTTGAAATCATGACCATAAAATGTAAGTTCATGAGGACTACTAACATCCATAGTGCACTCACTTTAACTCCTCTTCTCTTGTTTATACCAAATGAAAATCATTGACCCTTTTTGACGTGTTCAAGAGAGTGATAGGAGATAAAAACTAATTTTTGATAATTTTGGATCTGTTGAAGCCACCTAAATCTATAAATGACCAATGGGGATCTCAAGACACCTTCTTGAATCATTCACACATGCTAGATAAGTCATCTAGTGCATATAACTACCTAAAACTAACATTTTTTAAGATGATCTTCTTCTTTATGTATTAAACCTACAATGTTTTAGTTTCAAAACATTCCTCTAACATTATCTTACATGTGGTAGTTAGCCTACTCTTTGACATTTATCCTTTTGATGAGATTTATGTATAACTCCTTAAAATGACCAAAAGGTGGCATAAAAGGACATTAAGATAAGTGGGCAAATATGACAAAGCTTAAAACATTGTTTATGACCCTAAAAGGATGACTTGACCTTATTTAAGACCATGGTACCCATTTATAAACCTAAGGAACCTCATGAAAGTTTTAAAATGTAGGGGTTTAACCCAATTCGACCTAGGGTAAAATTTTAATCAATAATAACCTTTTAAATTTTCTCCTTGGTGGAGTTATTGACTAAAGCTTGTCTTATCATTTTAAAACTACATAAAATGTTACTTTTGTTTCTTTCTTACTTTTTTTAGGTTTGACCTTGTAATTTGGTTTGATTTAAAGTTTGAACCTTGATGTATATTGACCAATTTTAACCACCAAGGTCAAAACATCAGCCCCTTTAGGTGAAAACTTGAGTGTCATGTATTGTTATCCTTGTTCATAGATTTATCATGCTTTAGGAGGATTTAAAATAGCCTTTTCAAAGCCTTATTAGCATTATTCAATGTAATTTGGGAGAAATTAAGGTAATGTCTTATACTAATCTTGCAATGGTTTAGTCTTATCTAGTGCAATGAAACTTAGTCAAGTGGTATCATAGGTCCCTAGGTGTTCTTGAAATTCATTTAATGCATAAAGCAAATTTCAAAAGCATTTAATTATGTTTTGGATAAGTTAAGGTTCTTTTGTGGACTTTAAGGTAGTATTTTATGAAGAAAAAGGTGATTTTTACTAACTTTCATGTATGACAAAGCTCACCAAAGTGAAAATACTTACAAGAATTATTTAAAAGGTCCTTGGAGTAGTTAAATAATTTCCACATATGTTATAAAGTCATAAATAAATTACAATCTTGGATTTCAATGCTTAAAAGAGAATTTTGGGCAGTTGTATGAACTTCTTGAACTCACTTTTAGAAGAATATGTTGCAGAGGCTTATATTGGGATTCTACAGGTAAAATTTATTTTGGATTTCAATTTTAGGTCTTAAAATTGTAAATAAATCATCTCTCCCCCATCACTCCCTTCACAAGCTCATGAAGGCCATTTTTAGGTGAATGGTACATGTTGTACAAGTAGAGTTGGAGGATAAGATTTTAAACAAATTTGGGTACCCCTATGGGCTTCCAATTAGTAGCATTGATAATTTAATTGAGATACTTATATTTATAAGCAATTGCTAAGGATATAAGGTGTTTTTTTTAGACTAAAAACCCCATTGTCTTAGTTTTGGGTAGCATAGTTAATAGTGTGAATTCATGGAGGTAAGGTGAACATTTCAAAGGCTCCTTATAGGTCTACAAAATCCTCCTAAGTCATTATTCATCACCATATATCCCATATATGCACTGTTTAACCACTAACATTACTCTTTTGCATAGTGTGCAAGTGACTATCAGTGTTTCTCCATTATTTTAGTGTTTCAATAGGGTTCATATGCATCCAAATGTTGTTGAACAAACCTTGATAATGAGTGACTAATGCACAATACATACATATGAATTGACAAGTTTGAAATGATATAATGTTTAGTCAGGAGGTCCATAGGATTATTGATAGGTGATAAAGAAATGGGAAAAAAGTGGACACAATAATCAAACTATTACATGGTTTAAGAAGTGGCTTAGTAGCCTATGCAAATAAAATACAGACCTATAGGTGATAGACCTTTAGGTCCTCTTTTGGATTGAGAGATAATTTCCAAGAAGGTAGATGTGAAAACATGATTTAGTGTTATCAAGGGAGAATATATAAACCATTGAAATAACTAAACCATTTAGAAGTGAAGAGAGGGTCAAAAAATTGAGTTAATAAGTCTAATATGCCTTCACAGGGCAGAGTAAAATGATGAAAAGACAAAATTTTGTGAACACTATGAATGGAAAATGAACCTTACAATGTAGTGAGAAGAAATTTTCAATAAGGTTTAGCTAATTTCAATTACCATAACCTAGTTATATAAAATCCAATATGCAGGCCTTGACACTTTAACCTTCCAAGGACTGGCACCTACAACCAGGCTTATAAAGGTGCAAGAAAAAAATTATGTTTATAGAGGCATGATGTCTTGAGAGTGTCTAGGATAATTTATAAACCCTCAGACTATGACAAAGTCTTGACTTTTTTTAGTGGATTCTATTGAAGACCTTAAGAATCAAAATGTACTCTAGCACCTAATGACCACCTATAATATGATAAAAAGAATGAGCCATTCTCAAAACTTGAGAAGTGTGCCACCTAAAATCAATGGTATGGGAGTTTGGGTGAGGTGTATGACATTTTATAGAGTAATTTTAAGGCAAAATAGCTAAAATAGAGGTTAGGGAGAAAATTGACTATCTAAAAAACTCACTTTAACTCTCCATACATAGCCAGTTGACCACCTACGGGCTTGCCTACCTTATTAGGAGAAAGTTACTTGTCTAGAGTAAAGAATGAGGTCTAAAGAAATCAAATAATTTTTATATAGCTAATGATGAAAACATACCCCCCATATAACTCTCATTTAACATCAAGAGTGACAAAAAATAGGAGAGCTTTGGTCAGGCCTAATGGGTAAAAATCCAAACAACATAGGCTTACTCAAGTTGAAAGGGGTTTTTGATCTGAGAGATATATAAGTATATATGAGAATAAATATTTTTTAAGTTATTTTATGATTCTATCATGATTTGACATGATCTTCAAGAGAAAACAAAATGGTGTAAATATAGATAGGACTATTTAGGACTGATTGAACCTAGAACAAGCATACAACTCCGTGCGTGGAATTTTATGATGGAAGATGGCTTGTATGGGTAATTGAGACAATAAAGACTCTAAATATGTGTTATTAGTCTCAAATAATCATTCCATGAAGTCTTATATCTTATAACATATGAGAAAGGTCTCAAAGATAGTCAACTAGGGTCACTAGCATTGACTTACTCAAGAACCTTAACATGAGTTTATGAAGAATATAACAAGGTTGGAGAATAAATATGATAATATAATCATGTGATAAATTAATTTTGGATGTATAAGACCTATTTATGTTATTTTAAACTTAAAATTAGACTTAGAACACCACATATAGATCTCATCTCTCTAGACCTCACAAACACATAGTATGTTAGCCTGAGGGTCTCCTAAACATGCTCATATCTCCCATGAAAGGATGAATGGTAGTTAAATATATCAAGAAAAGGAGGAAAAAAATATTCACTCATGATTAATGACATTTGGATGTTCATATAGATCCTGTCCTTTATGAATCATCCTTAAGACCTTGAAGCACTCATAGGCTACCAATAAGCTCTTTAATGACTAGTTGAGAGAAATGGGCCTATAAAACACATAAAGTTACTTGGGTTTCTCATAAAAATGACTATAAATTTTTGAGGACTCAAATTATATTCTCCATGTGTACTTTTTATTTACTTGTAATTGTACGGACTATAATAAATGCACTATTTTGCATGGTTTTTGGTGTTTTCCAAGAGTTTTAAGTAATGGAGAATTTCAAAACTATTTGAATAGGTAAAATTATATTTATTTAATCTATTAAATCAAAAAAATATAAATAATAAATCTTGGAAGTGATCAAACAAACTCCAATTTTTAAGGCAGTCTCAAACATGCCTAAAATGAGACTAGGTCTCAAGGCCATTTCATGGTTCTCACAATTCCATAGGATCTCAGGGCCTCAAATTTGGTATGGAGGTTGGTGATAAATTATGAAAATTTAGTCACATGATTTATTGTGTTTTAAGACTTTTAGGAGATATTTGGAGTAGAAAATTAGGCTTCTACATAAGGAGGCCTAATTAGAACCTAGTTAGGAGAGAGAAAGGCAAAAAATGTCACTTATTCTTAGAGCCTGGGCATGAAATTTAACATGAAGTTGTAAAGAGATATTGGGTCCTCAAATATGTTCTTATTTTCTCAATATAATATGTATATTATTCTACACAAGGATGTTTACACATTGTCAAGTCTAAAAAGAATGAGGCCAAATGAGGCTTTTTAGTGTAAAATGAATATTAAGGATATTTTAAGACATCCAAATGAGTTTTAAAGGTCTAATATGATGTGAACAGGCCATCCATAGAGATATAATGATTTAGATAATATGAATTTAAGTTTTGATACTTGTAAACAAGATTGGCCTAGTGAGATGAAGAGACTTCTAGACACCTAGCAAGAGAATGAAGTCATGTGTCAAATGGAACCTTCAAAGATCAGTTAAAAGGTGTCAAGATTAGAGAAAATATGTAACTCAACATGACTTGACCATAAATAAGGTCACTTTTCATCGCATAAGCCAAGGTAAAGGACAATTTTACAAAGCAAGGCAAGGTGTTAAGCAATGTTTGAAACTTCCACGCCACTTGGAGAACAAGAGCATCTTCAAATGACTAACACTTGTATTTGAATAATTTATGGGAATTTTTATACATTATTATTATTTTAACTCCTTTTGGACACTTATCTCTCTATCCTCTATACCCTTCTCTCTGTAATATCCCTTTGAATATCAAAACAAAAGCTCTGAATTGCTTATCTAAATTTTTGCAAAATATCTTCAAATAGATAAATAAATCACAGTATAAACTCTTATTTATTTGCTCATAAGCTTACAATAGAGGTCCTCTGTCAAGTATACAAAGAATATTGAAAGTACGGCTAGAATAGCCTGAATATTCTGCAAGCTGGGGAAGAAATTTGAATCTGGTACGTCTCAGCCTTTTATGTAAAAAACATAGTCACCGACATCAGTTATACTGCCATCGTCGATCAACCTGTAGTCATTAACCTGCCGACGTCAGTGATATGTCAACCGATGTCGATCTCTGTAGGTCTCTGTTCGTCGATGTCAGTGCCTAAACTTTCTGTTGATGCGTACAGATTTTCATAGATCTCTACGAAAGTTGTACGGCCACTGATATCGCACAACCTGTATGCTTGATCTTGATCTGTAGAATTATGGGCTAATACAAAAGATCTATATCTGGATAATTCTTGAATCAAAACCCAAAATAATGAAATACCTGTAAACCCTTGTGATAGCTTCTGTGTGAAGTTATCTCTCAAATTTGTAAACACCTGTGATAACTTCTGTATAAAGTTCTCTCAATTTGGGAATAGATCGGCTGATCTTTCACAACCTCTGAATCGCACACAATGAAGAGTTGACATTCTTCAATGCAAATGGAATCCTGGAACCCTTGGCTCAGTCTTCACAGAAGAATTTCTTAACAAGAATCAATATCAATAATAATCATACATGCATACTCTCTCCCATGAGAACTCTTATACCCTTCCAAAGGTGTGCTTGCTAAAATTAGATTTCCTCAAATTAGAACTTGGGGTTCTAAAATTAGAATTCCTCAAATTAGAACTTGGGCTTCTTAAATTAGAATTTGGGTCTTAAAATTAGACCAATTAATTAATAATTAATAATTAATTAATATCTAATTTAAAATTAGACCAAATAATTAATTAATTAATAATTAATTAATATCTAATTTAAAATTAGACCAAATAAATAATATTTGATTAAATCAATCAAATATTAATATCTCCCTCAATACATGTCGGAGACTCGAACCGTCTGAAGCTAGTGAACCAGGGAGTGATTCTGCACATGGCCATATCAAAACAAGGGTGCTCCGTTGTATGTCAAATATCCCTAAATAATAGGAGCTTAGGCCTAATGTGTCTGAAATAACTTGAATGAGAGCTAACTATAAGAATTCTGTAAATCAAAGCCAAGACAATCTCCATCATGACCCTCTATCCATCCAATCAACCTACGAAGGTCGCATAATAGGCTAATCATCAAGCCTGTCAATGTCCACAAAAAAGGGGACATGACAATCTGCCCCTCCAAAAATTGCTTGTCCCCAAGCAATCTCTGAACAATGAACCACTCGATCCACTTGGATCCCAAATGTAGTTATGCTCTGCACTGCTGTAAATCAATGCGAGTACCTGGAACATCAGCAGAAGTAGAACAAAGAGGAACCCATAATCAAATTGGCGAATGCAACTCAAGCAACCTCTAAGATCACAAATATCATATACACCTTCCACCATGCTATGCAGAAGGCACGCTCCAACTTTGCAACAACTCCCAAATGGAACTATGCCAAGTATGGAGAATCCACACACTGTACCTCTACTATGGTCAGCATATCTGATCAACTCCTGCTCTAAGTCATGCACTGACAAATTGTCAATCCCATCTACAGAAGATGGTGCCAATCCATCCCATAATTGATCCCTCTATAAATGTAGCACAACCAACTGTACCACACCGTCATCTATATGAGAAGAATCAATTTGGAGACTCGACTCCACTGGTATGCCAAACTCATTAGGACTAAGAACTCCCAAATCCTCTGAGTATACCTCCACACTCTGAATGCTAGCATCAGACTCATCCTCATCTAACTCTAAAGAAGATACTACTGAATCTATCTCATCATCACAATCTCTAGCTCCCTCATCCTCTGCAACTAATTGAGAGTCCAAATCCTCATGACTAAGCTCGACCACATGTCTCTCAGAATCTGAGTGAGCCACCTTCATTGCCTCCATGCCCTCCTTGATCTATTGTAAGTCATCACAAGAAGAACCCGCCGTAACTCTTTTCTATCTCCTTATGTTTTGAAAATGTTATCTCACATTGGCAGCCACCAATCTAGCCTCCTTGGCCTTTTGTGACCACATATCACATAACTTTTGGGTCCTTTCCATATCCGTCCAAGTTTGATGTTCTTGATGTGAAGATGAAGGAGCAATATGATCATGCAAAGAATCCATACTCTTATTATCCATATCATTATCATGCTCTATGCTGGTCTCCAATGTAGAAGTCTCAAGTGGAACTTCTTGCAAAGCTGATATAGACAACTCATTCCCCATGGCTGCCCTCATATCTTCTTGAGTCAAATCAACATGTCTAACAACTAGTGTAGAGCTGCCCTCAACCCCTGTAGAGACCTCTTGTTTCTCCTTCGTTCTGTTTTGTGATGTGGACCTTTTACGAATGGATGCCATATACCGTACTAATTTGTCTTCAAATGTAGGATCTGAAAGAGTTTCATTCATCCTCCTCTCGGTTTCAACCAACTGGTTCAAAATTTGTTTCAGCTTCTTCATATCCTTGTCCCACTATTTTTGAGTACTTGAAGTCATCATGGATACTTCGCTAATTCAATGTAATATCCCTTCGAATATCAAAACAAAGCTCTGAATTGCTTATCTAAATTTTTGCAAAATATCTTCAAATAGATAAATAAATCACAGTATAAACTCTTATTTATTTGATCATAAGCTTACAATAGAGATCCTCTGTCAAGTATACAAAGAATATTGAAAAGTACGGCCTGAATAGCCTGAATATTCCGCAAACTAGGAAAGAATTCTGAATCTGGTTCGTCTCGGCCTGCTGTGTAAAAAATAGAGTCGCCAACGTCGGTTATACTGCCGTCATCAGTCGATCTGTAGTTGTTATCTCACTGATGTCGGCTGTATGTCGACCGATGCCGGTCTCTGTAAGTATCTGTTTGCCGATGTCAGTACCTGAGCTTTCTATTGATGCATACAGATTTTCACGGATCTGTACAGAATTCGTACGGCCACTGATATAGCACAACCTGTATGCTTGATCCTGATCTATAGAATTATGGGCTAATACAAAAGATCTATATCTGGATAATTCTTGAATCAAAACCCAAAAATAATGAAAATACCTGTAAACCCTTGTGATAGCTTCTGAGTGAAGTTATCTCTCAAATACCTGTAATACTATGATAACTTTTGGTTGAAGTTATCTCTCAATTTGGCAATAGATCGGCTGATCTTTCACAACCTCTTAATCGCACACAATGAAGAGTTGACGTTCTTCAATGCAATTGGAATCCTAGAACCCTTGGCTTAGTCTTCACAGAAGAATTTCTTAACAAGAATCAATATCAATAATAGTCATGAATACAAACTCTCTCCCATGAGAGATCCTTATACCCCTCTAAAGGTGTGCTTGCTAAAATTAGATTCCCTTAAATTAGACTTAGGGCTTCCTTAAATTAGAACTAGGGTCTTAAAATTAGACCAATTCTTAAATTAGAACTAGGGTCTTAAAATTAGACCAATTCTTAAATTAGAATTAGGATCCTAAAATTAGACCCAATAATTAATAATTAATAATTAATTAAAATTGGACCAAATAATTAATATTTGATTAAATCAATCAAATATTAATATCTCCCTTAATTCATGTCCGAAAGAGCCCAAACGAAAGCCAAGCCCAGCTCCATCAAGACCCTCTATCCATCTCATCAGCCTACGAGGGTCGCATAATAGGCTAATCATCTACTCTGCACATGTCAACTAAAAAGGGGACATGACAATCTGCCCCTCCTAAAATTGCTTGCACTCAAGCAATTGCTGAATGATAGACCAATCAATCCACCTGGATCCCAAATGAAGTCTCAATCTACAGTGCTATCAACCAACACAAACCCCACGCCCTATCCATCACCACTCTCATCCAATGGCGTCACATCACCTCTATCTCCTGTACGCATATCGTCATCAACATGTGACCCACCTGTAAAAGAAAGCTGAGACTCTACCACATGTGCTAACTCTTGAACTGAACTCACCTCATGACAAAGCTCGTCCTCATATCTCTCTTGTGTTGGTGCCAGTGTGCACTCGTCATCGCACTCTACCGTGTCATGTAGTATAAGCATCTCCATCCGATGAAAAAACATATGTTTGAAGCTGCTGCCCTGTATTGCCTTAAGAATATGTGTTTTCCCATCAACCTCAAAATGAACCTCCATGTCTTTGAGACGAAGAGTAACTTCCTCAAATGAATGAAGCCACTTCATACCCAAGACTAATTCTATGTCCCCCATGTTCACTACATAATAATTAGCCTTAAACTCATAGTTGTTCAAATGCAATGGGAGGTCTCTAATCATACGCTCACACCTAAGAGTGTGACCATCGGCTACCTTAACTCTAATGCCCTTAAAATCTTCGGTAGTGAGTCCACGCTTCTCCACAAATCTAGCATCTATGAAATTGTGTGTGGCTCCTGTATCAAGAAGGGTGGTGACCTTCTGCCCTGCCAAAACTCCACGGAGTCTGAATGACTCATCTGACTGAATGCTGGATAGGCATGCCTCCTGTATATGAAACTCTAAATCTGCCTCTACCTTAGGCTCTGAAGCCTCTGCCTCCTCAAAACTATCCTAATGTTTGGAATCTTCTAATTCTGCATCCTCATAATATGCCCACATCACACGATTTGCTTTGCCCTTAGGCCTCAAAGGGCAATCATGATGGATATCATATGGACCTTTGCAGTAGAAGCAAAGCTTCTTCCTGCGTAGATCATTAAGCGCCTGACGATCTAAAGGTGGTGCTGTTGGATTGGCCTTTGAATCATTTTTAACCCCAGATTTATCTATGTTAAAATCCGATCTCTCTGTATCCCCGTTGGAGTGCTTATGGTCTCTAGATGAAGAAGTACCTCTGGAGTTAGATCTACTTGATGGGGCTGCCATCTCCATACTGCGCACCTTCTTCATAGCTTCCTGTAATGAAGGAGGATCAAAGCCTTTGACCCAACCTCTCAATGGTTCTGTCAATCCCTCCATGAAGAGTACTACAAGTTGCCTCTCTAAAATGTCAGGAACCATAACTGATAGCTTCTAGAAGTCACCAATATAAGACTCTAGACTGCCACTTTGGCACAATTGTGCCAACTCTCAAAAATAGGACTCTGGATCTCTCCTGTCAAAATGCTCTACCAGCCTATCCACAAACTCCTGATAAGATGTAATCCGATCATGATGAAGTGTCACCATCCCGTGGTGCCACCAATCGTGAGCTACTCCCTCAAGATGTAGTGTCGCATATCTGATAGCATCTTCCTCACCCATCAGTCACAATGTGAGAAATGTATCCAACTTACTAACCCAGGCTTGTGCTGTCACCTTACCACTGCCGTCAAACGTCACTAGTGTGAGCCTGCTCGTAGCATGCTTCAGATCATTGTTTTGGGGTCTTCGTCTCCCATTCTATCGACCTCGGTAATGTTCTTTCCTTTGTGTGAGGAATCGGTCAAAAGTAATCATCTCCCTAACCATAGGTGGTAAGGACTCCCACTCTTCAGTCACTACCCTAAGTGTGTCTGTAAATGCCTCCTCATGCTCCTCACCTGCTATTGCCTCCTCTGCCTCCTGTCTCACAAAGATAGGCCTAGTAGGCCTGTTAGCTATATGAGAGACAGTCCCATGGCCTCTCTGTGATCCTGCATCACTCTTGACATCTTCACGATGTGGAGAATGTCTCCTCGGAGTACCCCATCTCAGTAGTGCTGCTGCCAACTACTGTAATACCTGGTTATTCTGCCTTTGCCCTTCTCATAGTTCTCGAAGAGTAAGTAAAACCTCTGCATCATCTTGATCTCTAGGATGGTGAGGAATATGGGCCCTGCCAATATTGTCACCCATGTCTTCCGACGGTTGTTCTAAAACTTGAGTGCCTTCAAGCAAAGCTCTATTGCGCGTGAAATACCCATGTGGTCCCGACCCTTGTGGCTACATAAGATTGTCAACCTCTCAGGATGGCAAGATTTAGCTCTGATACCACTATAATATCCCTTCGAATATCAAAACAAAGCTCTGAATTGCTTATCTAAATTTCTGCAAAATATCTTCAAATAGATAAATAAATCACAGTATAAAATCTTATTTATTTGCTCATAAGCTTACAATAGAGATCCTCTATCAAGTATACAAAGAATATTGAAAAGTACGGCTTGAATAGCCTAAATATTCTGCAAACTAGGAAAGAATTCTGAATCTGGTTCATCTCGGCCTGCTGTGTAAAAAATAGAGTCGTCGACGTCGGTTATACTACCGTCATCGGTCGATCTGTAGTCGTTATCTCACCGATGTCGGCTGTATGTCGACTGATGCCAGTCTCTATAAGTATTTTTTCACCGATGTCAGTACCTAAGCTTTCTGTTGATGCGTATGGATTTTCATGGATCTGTACAGAATTCGTACGGCTGCTGATATAACACAACCTGTATGCTTGATCCTGATTTGTAGAATTATGGGCTAATACAAAAGATCTATATCTGGATAATTCTTGAATCAAAACCCCAAAATAATGAAAATACCTGTAAACCCTTGTGATAGCTTCTGAGTGAAGTTATCTCTCAAATACCTGTAATACTATGATAACTTTTGGTTGAAGTTATCTCTCAATTTGGCAATAGATCGGCTGATCTTTCACAACCTCTGAATCACACACAATGAAGAGTTGACGTTCTTCAATGCAATTGGAATCCTGGAACCCTTGGCTCAGTCTTCACAGAATAATTTCTTAACAAGAATCAATATCAATAATAGTCATGAATACAAACTCTCTCCCATGAGAGATCCTTATACCCCTCTAAAGGTGTGCTTGCTAAAATTAGATTCCCTTAAATTAGACTTAGGGCTTCCTTAAATTAGAACTAGGGTCTTAAAATTAGACCAATTCTTAAATTAGAACTAGGGTCTTAAAATTAGACCAATTCTTAAATTAGAATTAGGATCCTAAAATTAGACCCAATAATTAATAATTAATAATTAATTAAAATTGGACCAAATAATTAATATTTGATTAAATCAATCAAATATTAATATCTCCCTTAATTCATGTCCGAAAGAGCCCAAACGAAAGCCAAGCCCAGCTCCATCAAGACCCTCTATCCATCTCATCAGCCTACGAGGGTCGCATAATAGGCTAATCATCTACTCTGCACATGTCAACTAAAAAGGGGACATGACATTCAACCTACCCAAACTACCCAACAGGATGGCAGGAATTTGTCTCTGACACCACTGTAATATCCCTTCGAATATCAAAACAAAAGCTCTGAATTGCTTATCTGAATTTTTGCAAAATATCTTCAAATAAATAAATAAATCATAGTATAAACTCTTATTTATTTGCTCATAAGCTTATAATAGAGGTCCTCTATCAAGTATACAAAGAATATTGAAAGTACGGCCTGAATAGCCTGAATATTCTGCAAGCTGGGGAAGAAATCTGAATCTGGTACGTCTCGGCCTACTGTGTAAAAAACACAGTCGCCAGCATCGGTTATACTGCCGTCGTCGGTCGACCTATAGTCATTAACTTGCCGATGTCGGTGATATGTCGATCGATGTCGGTCTCTGTAGGTCTCTGTTCACCGATGTCAGTGCCTAAACTTTCTGTTGATGTGTATGAATTTTCACAGATCTCTACAGAAGTTGTACGGCCACTGATATCGCATAACATGTATGCTTGATCCTGATCTGTAGAATTATGGGCTAATACAAAATATCTATATCTGGATAATTCTTGAATCAAAACCCGAAATAATGAAATACCTGTAAACCCGCTTTTGTGTGAAGTTATCTCTCAAATTTGTAAACACTTGTGATAACTTCTATATAAAGTTAT
This sequence comes from Torreya grandis, assembly GCA_037957365.1. Classification (NCBI taxonomy): domain Eukaryota; kingdom Viridiplantae; phylum Streptophyta; class Pinopsida; order Cupressales; family Taxaceae; genus Torreya; species Torreya grandis. The sequence goes on from JARHVA010005730.1 coordinate 958,492, forward strand.
CTCTCAATTTGGCAATAGATCGGCTGATCTTTCACAACCTCTTAATCACACACAATGAAGAGTTGACGTTCTTCAATGCAAATGGAATCCTAGAACCCTTGGCTCAGTCTTCACAGAAGAATTTCTTAATAAGAATCAATATCAATAATAATCATACATGCATACTCTCTCTCATGGGAACTCTTACACCCTTCGAAAGGTGTGTTTGCTAAAATTAGATTTCCTCAAATTAGAACTTGGGGTTCTAAAATTAGAATTCCTCAAATTAGAACTTGGGCTTCTTAAATTAGAATTTGGGTCTTAAAATTAGACCAATTAATTAATAATTAATAATTAATAATTAATTAATATCTAATTTAAAATTAGACCAAATAATTAATTAATTAATATCTAATTTAAAATTAGACCAAATAATTAATAATTGATTAAATCAATCAAATATTAATATCTCCCTCAATACATGTCGGATCCTCGAACCGTCTGAAGCTGGTAAACTAGGGAGTGATTTTGCACATGACCATATCAAAACAAGGGTGCTCTGCTGTATGTCAAATATCCCTAAATAATAGGAGCTCAGGACCAATGTGTTTGAAATAACCTGAATGAGAGCCAACTATAGGAATTCTGTAAATCAAAGCCAAGCCAATCTCCATCATGACCCTCTATCCATCCAATCAACCTATGAAGGTCGCATAATAGGCTAATCATCAAGCCTGTCAATGTCCACGAAAAAGGGGACATGACACTCTCCTTCTTCTCTCATTTTCTCTATATATTAAGACTTAATTGGAAAAGAATGTATCCTCCACATAGGTATGGTGAATCCATTCCCATTTGAAACCTTTTATAAATGAAAATAATTTGGTTTTACCTTATTCATGGATTGGTTTCAATATGTTTGTGTGATTGGTTGATCTTGTCAAGTGACTAGCTTTGCTTCCTTGACATGTTTGTCCTTTTCTTGTATTTATATCCAATTTGAAACTTATTTTCATTTATCTTAAAGTTTCCAAATGGAGTGTGTAGGTTTTTAGTGAGTTATCTTTTCATTAGTGTCAATTCATAACATCTTGACTATTCCTCTTAGATGAGAAATATTGATGTAGAGACGTAAATTTGGAGTATTGTCATGTGTAAATTAGTATCATTTTTAAAGTGTATTTATAGTTGGTTGGTAGTGGTTAGATAGTATTTGGTGCATCACCTCCATTAGAATAGGTTTCTCTCCCTTTTCCTAGAAAGTGGTAGATTAGTGTTTAAACCTAAGTGATTCATCAAGGGAATATATCCCTTTAACCTATAGATTCACCTCTCTAATAGTGTACCCACAACCTTGAGGTGTTTCCATGTTACATCAAATTTGGAAGGATTGAACTACCTTATAAAGGGTGAAAATTTGAATGATAATAATTTTGGCACACTCGTTGGGACCAAGGACTAAAGAGGTTAAAGGATTTTTGGTGTTTTTCTTCAACATATTAGCCTTTGGATTCATTCAACAAACATCAATGGTAACTTTGAATGAACTACAACTGGCATAAGCAGTCCAAGTGCCCAAAAATAAAAAAATGGTATGTATTCTCAATTTTTATTTGGTAAAAACTCATATTCCACACTTATAAATTCTTCATATCAGATCGATCATGTTCATGTATTCTACTCAAGTAGTTGTTCAACTATATACCATTCTTGTCATAACATCTATTCCCCTCTCCTCCTATGCATACTTTCAACCAACCTTGGCAAGATCATTGTCTTCCTGATCATCCTAAACAAAGTGATAAAAATTTGATCCTTGACTTTGAGAAGCAAATGGAAGAGAATAATAGGATGAGGGAACACTATAAGCAATAAGAAGAGATATAATATCAGAGCTTTATCTATCAGTAAGATTTTGAGTTTGAGGAAGATTCTAGAGCTAGAAAATTTTAATCTAGAAGAGAACAAATATAATTAGTTTCTTATAAAAATGCAAAATAATGTAATAGTGATGAGGAAGATGGATAGAGGAGTTAGACTTGGTCACCTTGTTCCTATCATCCTTCTTTAAAAGTTAAAATACTAATTACACTTTGAAAGAGGAGAGTGGGCATTGTTTAAAAAAGAAAACCAATATGTCCAAATAAGTGAAATGATGCAGATAAGAGACAATTTATTTCATATAAAGTAAGCTAATAATATGGCAAAAGCAAAAGGTCCAACCCAAGAAATCTCAACCATAATCTAATATCCCTAGTCTACTTCCTTTGATTCCAAGCCTTCCTCAAGCTACATTCACCCTTCCCAAGGAACTTGAGATCACTCCACCTTGAAAGCCTTCATGGACTATGACTCCCACTTACATCATGTCAACTCATGTGAATAAATATTCTCCTATGCCTTCCAAAGACCAAGAAAGAGAGAATATGCTATAATTCAGGCCAATGAATCCTTTTCCCTCTCCAAAAACCTTCAATAATCTTAAATCTAAAACCTTGAGTTAAAAGAATATCTTTTCAAGTTTAAAGCATAATAAAGAGTCCTTTTGTCCTCCCAACCTCTCCTTTTGCAAACAATAAACTATGATGGTATAAGATGAGGTTACAATTGCAAAAAAACATCAAGAAAGAGGTGAGGAAGAGGAATATATTTGCTTTGAATTGGATTTATTCATTGAAGATGATGAGCCCATCTATTATGTAAAGAAAGAGTTGAAGGAGTTAATTTTAGTAGAACCATAAAAGAGCATCTTTAAAGAAGATATTCATGAGGTAGTCTTTGACAAGTAATATGAAGAGAGTTCATGGAAGTAGTTGTACCATGGATTCATGGGAGAGCATGAAGTGTTCACTAGTAGAGGATGTAGACACTAAAATTCTACATGTTGAAATACCCCTAGACCACCTTAGGACCCCCTTGGAACCAATTTGATCATTTGACCAACTAACAAAACCCAAACCACTAACTTAACCCTTTTTACCCTACGTAGCCTTAAAGACTCAATCATCGATGGTCAGCCTGACCACCAATGGTCACCTTGACTATCGATGGTTAGGTCCCCTCCCTACCACTTGAACAAATCCCTAACTAGCTATAAATAGGCTAACATAACACAATTTAATGTGTTTACCTTACCCAATATAACACATCACAATGCATCAAAATCAATATCCCTAACCACCTATGGAACCTTCTACCTCCATCTCTATTTGCCTATAAAAAGAGGGGAGTAGGATGTGAATAGGGATCCTTCAGATCCACAATCAAGCATTCTTACACATAGGTGATAAAACTTTTCAGTAGGTCTTCCTTCTAATAATTCATTAATTACAAAAAAGACCCAAACCTCTACCAAAATTGCTCTTGAGGAAAAGTACCATTACTCTACCAAAATTTCCCCAAGATCAACCATCAACCATTGAAAAATAGAATAGGTACACTTTGTATTTCTATTTTTGTTACTTTTGTTTCTAACCTCCCTATCCTAGTTAGACCCTCCTACACCTACTTTCTAACCCCCAAACCCTTAACCAAATCCCATACCACTCACAAACCCATTCTACAACTCTTTTTTTGGAAGTCTTCAAAATCCACAAGAACCGTCGATGGTCACATACAACCATTGATGGTCACCTAAGCACCAAAAGTCAACTTAACTGTTGATGTTCAACCCAACCACTAATGGTCACTATGGCAAGAAACAATAGTAAGTTATTTCCAACCCCTTACCCCAACCAAATTTGGCTTTATGTATCCCTACCTATTCTTAGAGACCTTACCTATTTTTTGAATCTAACCTGACCCACTTTAGAACTAGTATTGACCCGCTATTACTATATTTAGTTTATTTTTGTTATTAAATATCTATTCCTTCTTTTATTTCATTTTAGTTCTTTATGTTATTTGATGGAAGTATTTCATTTTCATCTCTTTCAACTTAACTATTATCAAAGAGTGGATTGATATCCTTGTAGTAAGCTCTTGCTTCTTGGATCTAGCTCATGCTAGGCATTCCACCTTATTATCTTTATAACCACCCATTTAGTTAGTGTTTTATTATCTATGGGTCATTCTTACCTAGAAAAATAGGAGCTCTCCACACTTGTCTGGTTAATGTGCACATAAATAAATAGATTCTTCTACAAAAAACCTTATTAATAGTTTCTTATTTGATTAATAAATATAGAAAAAAATAGGAGAAACATTTTGGCATGCCCAGTGGGACCTAGTAGCATCTAGGCACCCTTTTCTTCCTTTATTATATACTCATACAATGAAATTGAAATTTTATTTTGGGTATAAAATAAACCTTGCATACATTGATTGCTTGCATGTTTTAGTTCATCTAGTTAACTTAAAATCAAATTAATCAATAGTAGTTTCAATCTTGTTATCACACACTATAACAAAACACATAATAAATCAACACATCAAGACAAACTTGAGATAAGTCCCAACTAGGATTTCATCACTTAGTAGTAACATTACCCTTTCTTGACAATCCCATTTGGAGGTCATTATCAAGGGGAGAAACAACTCAGATCTCTAGTTGAGTATAAACTCTAAAAATTAGTATATACTAGATAAGCACCTCACACCCTTATCACTGCAGTGTGTGAAGTGAGGGGGTAGGCCCCAATACCAAGCCACATATTGATTACCAATACAGATTATTTTTTAGAGCCTTTAACTCTTGATAAATTGCCTTAGACTTCCTTTTTAGTACCTTATCTACAAACCAAAGTTCTTCACACTTTCTAAGGCATAAGCCAAAAGCAATGTAAAAGTATCCTAGCTCTTTAAACACACTCTAGTGTATGTTTTGATTACCTTAAGATATTTTTATTTTGCTTAATTTTTGTTTGAGTTGTGAGTTTTTCATCATTTCCTTTCTCTATTTCTCACATGGTCTTTACCAGATAATAGGTGAGGAATCAAACCAACCAATAACCACCTTCCTATTCTTCCTCCTCTATGGAGTATACTTTGGATGTATAGGGTTCTCCCCATAATTATCCCCTTCCTACTATGCCTTGGATAGATGTTGAAGGTGATGAAAATTTCACCACATTCCTTGATAACAACTTCATGGCCCTCTAACATTACCTCAACACCTTATCTCATTGCATCCCTACTACTTCAGTTCCTCCCATGGATCTACCTTATAGGATGCCACCCCATCTTTTGATTGGTACTACCTCCACCCAACCTATGATCACCCAAGCATCTTCTTCCACCAATATCCTAGCCACTACCTCCACCCAAATTCAATCAGACATCCCAACCAATAACCAAATGCCCCCTGCATCAACCAACACCTCCAACATAAGGGAAACCTCATATTTTGATACCCATACTCAACCTACTTTGGGGATATCTTCTAATATTCCCATTATCACTACCAACCCACTAATCTCCACCCCACTTAAAAGTGTGGTGCTTTTTATACCTTCTACCCTTCTACCTATTAGTACTAGAGTCACCACTCACCCCCAATACACTCCTCCAACCTAATCCATATTAATTTCCAAACCTACCACTTTAATCATATCCCCAAACCAACCCACATCAACTCAACCAATACCTATGACACCCTACCCACATTATATTCCTAATCTATAAGGATACATAGTTTCACCTTTTACCTAATCTTTTGTGCCCATTAACCCTTATGTGGCATCATCCCAACCCTAAATGACCACATACCAATATGTGGCATATTGTCAACCTTATTTCACTTATCCATATATTTCATCCACCCAACCCCAACAAAACCTACCACATAATTATAGAGCTTCATAACCTCAAATATATTTGGTCAAAATTTTAATGGACAAGATGACCAACCTAGAGTCATCTATCTATGGAGCTCCTAACCTCTTATATTATGATGAAATATATAATGAACCTATTAACCCATATTTTCCTATCCAACCTTATCCTCTTCAATGGAAACTACTTAATTTTTCAAAGTTCCAAAGCAAGGAGGAACCCCAACAACAATTAAGAACAATTCACCATTTTTGCTATTTGATTGCATATGACGATGCCCTTCCCCTTCATACCTTCCCCATGTCTTTATCTATACTAGCTTTGGATTGGTATAGTTATCTTACCAAGCTCTCCATCTTTTCTTTTTCTTAACTTACCCAAACCTTTTTAGATCACTTCTCCATCAATATATCTAAGGTCTCCATCACCGACCTCTACTCCATTATGTAGTTTGATGACAAGTCAATTGCCAATTTCATTGCACGATGGTGAGGTCTTATCAACAAGATCTCTTTCTCTCTACCCTAACCTAAGTTAATTGAGATTTTATCTTGGGCATGTGCCAAATACATTGCCCCCACTTTATAGGTTCAAACTTTAGAAACTTTGATGAGGTTTTCACCTTGGCACATAAATTAGAAATTAGAGCCATTAATGAAGGGAAGTTGTAGATATGAAATAAATACTCTATATTTAAATCCAATGACCTTTCTTCACCCAAAACCACCAACCAATATAATTACCCCAACACCAAACTAAAGGCAACTGTAAACATGATTGTCCTTAAATCCATTCCACATTTAATTGTCAACTAACCTAACCAAACCAACTCTTCTAACTCCCCAAACCAACAAAATCAAAATAAAAAATGATCTAACCCAAAATAATACACTCTAATAGGGGAGTTTTATGCTTCAGTTTTGGATAAATTACACAAAACCAACATCATACAACTTCCCCCCATCAAACCTCCTCTACATTTCAATGCTTCTTTCTCACTACCTGATTAGTACAATAAGAAAAATCTATGTGCCTTACACTATGTCATTAGATATGACATTAGTAGGTGTAACACCTTTAAAATCATTGTCTAAAACTTAATTGATAAGGGAGAACTTACATTAGACAATACCAATGCACCCCCAAATCAGTCACTAGATATATTTCAACAACCTTTACCTAATCATGACCCTTATACCAACCATGATAACATCAAACCAGAATCATCTCATGCTCATGTGGTCCATATGGTCAACATGATTATCAGTGAACCTATCATTGAGGAAACTATTTCATCAACCACCTCTTCCTCCACTCCACCTATTGAAGTGGTGGAATTACCCTCTATTCTTTTAGACACCTAAACAAAGGAAACAACTAGACCCTCCTCTTCACTTGATGAGATAATAGACTCATTTACCTCTCCCTTGATATAAAGACTAAAGGAGGAAACCAATACCATCACACCTTCCTCTCCCACCATGGAATAACCCATTATCTCTTTTGAAACCATTCCAAAAGACGAGATCACCTTATTTACTCCTTCTATAGATGAACCATCTTCCAAAATTTTAAAACCTTCCATCAAGGATAAGTGAGAAGTGACCAATCCGTTTCCTCAACCTATGGGCTTAATATTTGAAACCAATGACCAAGGAATTAAACCCTTCTACAAACCCTTCTCTAGATTGATCCAAAACCTCAAACTCTATTCTCAACCCAATCTAGATAGAGCCAACTTTTGGCATCATCTTGGGCTCCCTTACCAAAAAAAACATGAAACCTTAACCTCACTTTCATCCACCATTAAACCTATTATCACCTTAATCCCTTTATCAAACACATCTTCCTCCAAAACCATGGAATAATCATCCAAACCACCTCCATACAAACTTTTCAAATCACCTTATGCCTCTTTAACCAAATCTATGAAGAATCTATGGGTAATTCCTACTCCTAGTCCTCTCCATCCCTATTTGAAGTTGTATTTAAACTCACCTAGTCCACCAAAGAGGACCTTAACTAAACTAGCCAAGAAGGTGGCATCACCCAAAATCCCACATAGAAGTAGAACCATACCACATTCTTCCCTTTTACTTTCTATTTTGGGGCCTCATCATTCTACCATCTTAAGAGCTCATCCTTCTACCAAGAAGGTGAATCCTCTAAAAAACACCCAAATAAAATAACCTTTTTTAATCCTACCTTTACCTACCCCCTCCAAATCATCAACCTCCCCATTATTTTCATCTAAACTATCTACCTCTACGTTCCCATCTATCTCATGACCTTCACCATCAACCCCTAAATGTTTTACCTTTAACGCTTCACCTCAAAACCATCCAACACCAAACAAACCCAATCAAGCACTTCCACCAAAACCATGTCACCACCCATAACTTCCATGGTGAATCCTACTTCTACGAAGGTTCCCACCCCAAAAATGAAAAGCCCATCACCCATAACACCTTTGATTGAATCTTATTCAGCCATATTACAAAGATTGTTATAAATCTCTTCCTTAAGCCTACCACATGATAAACCTTTTGACCCATCATGTCCTAAACCCTCTTGGTTCAATAATAGTTTATTTTTATCATACCATAAGATACATGGACATGGCATAGATAACTACAAATCTATATAGGCACTCATCTATAGCTTATGGGATGAATATGATCTATTATCAAATGAACCTCCTTTGATCCCATTACCAACCCATCCACTAAACCGACCTATCCAAAACTTAACCAATCTTACACTCTCACCCAAGAGTAAGGAGGAACTGAAACAACCTTCTAACCCAACACCTCCCCTCATCCACACTATCCATATGGTTACCTGATCTCGAGTCCAACAAAAGGATAAGGGAAAGGCTAAAGTGTCCATTCCATGGATATGTCCTTCCACCCCTCAAAATTCCAATTGAACTTAAGCACCTCCACCTTCGCCTTTACCTTTACCATCACCAAAGACCAAAATATCCATTTTATGCTATGTACCTAGGCATATGATATATTAATGTATATGGGTTGATGGAGATGCCGACATGTGGCACACATCCCCTTAATTAGTTATATGGGTATACTATATTAGGATAATGGAGTAAATTATAGAATTAGTATATTGGGTAATGGTAGGCCTACATTGGGATTAGGAGGTTACCCATCCATGGGTTAGATAGATGTCTATATATAGGAGATGATTATCATGGTAAATATATCAAGTAAACATTAAGTCTTCTATTGTAAGAGGATATTGGAGGTTGTCCCCTCGAAAAGACATTGTGGAGTTATTCCTTCCTAAAGGAGTATTATATGGTTTTTCCCTAAATTAAGGTTATTTCTTCATATATTGAATATTTGAATCATATCAAGATCATATCAAGTGGTATTAGAGCTTCAATTTGGGCAATTTATGTGGAGTGAAACCCTAGTTTTTTGAATCAAAAATAAATTTTTACTGGTTGCAAATTTTTCCACAATTTTTTTATTGGATATGGAGAATATATCAAATAAGTCACAGTAAAAAAATAGAGATCTTTTGATTAGTTTTGGGGGAGTTATTTCTATTTTAGGTTTTATAATAATTTCACTATATCTTCTAAAATATATGGAATTTTTATTCTAACTTTTTACGGGAGATGTAAGAAGATATAAGAGAAGTATAGTAAAAATTTCATAATTTTAGAGTTGTTTGGAGTGATTTTTTGCGATTTTATGGATCAATTTTGTATGAATTATTGACATTTTAGGGTTTCATGAACCCTATTTTTTTTTTGGATCATGGAATTGTAAATTTTTTTAGGGGAACATGATTTTGATGCTAGAGAATGGTGGCTCATTTTTAAGGAGAATAATACTAAGGACATTTTTTGGAAAATAGAATTATCACTTTCTTTGTCTGGGCCTGCACAACATTGGTGGTCTAATCAATTGAGCTTTGTGCAAAAATATTCTTCATCGAAAACAATGGAAAAACTCTTCCTAGATCAATGAGGTATAAAAGAAAAATAGGATGTAGAAGAGAAAAAAAATAATGATGATAAAGAAGAAGAAAAAGAAGAAGGGTTCAAATAATTTGGCTCCAAAGAAATCTAAGTCAATTTTTCAATTTCATGGATGCATTTAAAAGAAAAAGGTGGTTGTGTCCATAAACCCTACCAACAAGTATAACTTCACTAAAATGAATGTGGCCAAGCATCTACATGTTTAAGAAAATAATATCAAGGAGGTTCAAGTAGATGGTAAGAATATTTCAATGTTTGAAGATTTGAAGCTCATTATGGAAAAATATGTTTTGCAGTCATATTTTTATGCTTTGGATATGGATGATATGGATATATTTCTTGGATATCGATGGTTAGAGACTTTGGGAACAATGAATATTAATGTTCATAAAAATTTTATGAAGATTTGGTATAGAAAAAAGATCACTTTACAAGATATCATAGTGAAAAAGGCACCAATAACAATCCAGGTAGATCATGAGGATGAGATGGAAATAGGTGATGAAGAGCATGATGAAGATTGAGATGATATAGATAAAAACACACTACAAATGAACACTTCATCTACTCAAGAGACAAAGAAGGAAAAGGTGGAAGAGGTAGAAGCAAAGGTGGATAAGGTCAAAGTATTAGAAAAGGTGTAGGTATATAGACACCCACATCATCATGAGAGGAAACAATCATGGAACCATGTGAGGAAGTGTCATAACAAAAATCATTTTGTCTATACAGGAAGTAAAATTTCTAATCATTATGGATATGTAAGGAATCCAAATAAAAAATACTATGGCACATGGAATGAATGGGGAAATAACTATGATTATGCATGGAAGAATACCTACTATGGTCAAGGTTGGAATCAGAGTAGTGTAATAGAATATGGTACATGGAATAAAAAAAGGAATAATTATGCTTAGACATTAAATTAGTATAATTATGATCATAAACAAAATCAGAGGAGCACAATGGAATTTGGAAACAAGCCTGGAGAGCTATCACCTGCCAAGATCACATATGGATGGCTAGATGATCGAGATTGGAGACAAGTGTGCAATGATTTGAAGCACACTCATTATTTGGTTTCTTCCTATGTTTTGAGGACAAAACATGTCAAGGAGGGAATTAATGTTATGTACCTAGGGATATGATATATTAATGTATATGGGTTAATGGAGATGCTGACATGTGGCATGCATCCCCTTAGTTAGTTATATGGGTACAATATATTAGGATAATGGAGTAACTTATGGAATTAGTATATTGGGTAATGGTCAGCCTACATTGGGATTAAGAGGTTACCCATCCATGGGTTAGATAGATGTCTATATATAGGAGATGATTATCATGGTAAAGATATTAAGTAAGCCTTGAGTCTTCTATTGTAAGAGGATATTGGAGGTTGTCCCCTCAAAGAGACATTGTGGAGTTATTCCTTCTTAAAGGAGTATTATATGGTGTTTCCCTACCTTAAGGGTATTTTTGCATATATTAAATATTTGAATCATATAAAGATCATATCATTTTATGTGCCCCTGCCTCCAACCCTTATGAATCTATCTAATGAGTATTTCTAAAATAGCTTCACCAAACATTGGTAAAGATGAGCTTATACAAACTAATCAACACCTCACCCCATCACCACCAAGCATTGATATAGGCCCTATAATCTATAGAGTTCCAACCTAAAGACCCTCAACCTATTGTAGCCTTTGTTGAAACCCTTTGGCTTTCATCCCTTGTTACATTCAATGATTCAGGAATACCTTCTATTCATCTTGAAGATCCTAATCGTCCCCTCTTCATCACTATAGACATCAATAAAAACTACATCAAAAGGGTGATGATTGATGGGGGAAATAGTATTAACATTATCTCCTCTCATGTTTATGACCAACTCCAATTACCAGAGAATATCATGTCAGAGACCTCAGTGGTTCTCCAGTCTTTTAATGATACTATGGCCACAACCTTGATAACATTCATCCTCCATATCCACTTGGGACCTCACATGCTTCTAGAGATATTCTACATTGTGAAAGTAAAGTTCTAATAAAATGTTTTAATTAGACACCTTTGGATTTATGTCATGAGGTATGTCCCTTCCACCTTGCATCAATGTGTCAAGTTTGAACATGAGGGTTAGGTTATTACTATACAAGCTGACCCCAATATTTTTGCATCTTGAAACATGATGTATAAACCTAATGATGTTCTTATACCTTTCTCATCCACCTCACCACCAACAACAACAACCCCACCTCTACCATTGATGAATCTTTAACTAACTTATCTATCCCTTCTTCTCATATCCCCATAAAGGACCCCTTGAAACTCATGTTCCAACATCTCTCATTGGGAGAGTATCATATTTTGGCCTTGGATGCCTTCCCTACTCCTCAAGAGTATGGGAACATTGAACATGATCTGAATTATGATCCCAATATAAAAACCATCATTCCTTTTAGACTTCCCAACCACTAAACCAATTAAATCTATGGTGGACTTGATCATCTACTTCTCGCTTCCTCTACCATCTCTTCTATCTTACCATTTACCTCTAATTTTTCCTATTTGGATAAACCAAAATTTGAAAAATTATACCTCCAAAAGTGTTCTTGGAAGGGATTTGACCTCATTTATTATGAATAGGGACCTCACAAGTTACCTTCAATCAAGACCTAGAAACCTCATGAGCTATTTAGCCTTGGGTTCATACCACTAAAAGAACCTACTAATTCACCCAAACCCATCACCACCATTGAGGAAGACATCCCCTCCTCACCAACCCCATCTCCTTTGAGGATTTCAAAATTATTCCTCCTAACTATTTTTTAGTCAATATCTCAATTTTGGCCCCTCTAACCTATCAAAAGGATGGCCAAACTAAAACCTTTATTTTTATTCATCCTGAGATGGTAGAAAATGATTCTCCTACCATTAACACCATCTAAAATCAAGATGATGATTCTATTCTCACCTACCTTAGTGTGGGGGACTCTTCTATTCATAAATCCATTCTTCTTAAAAACCAAACCATGTTGAGTGAAGTTGACGTTAACTTATGCACTCAAGATAATCCTTGCATTATAAAGATTGATCAATACTTAGATCTCTTAAAGAAATAAGATTACTCTTCCTTCCTTCATGACTATATCATAATATTTTCTTGGTCTTATCATGATATGCCTAGGATCGACCCTTCCATATCTCTCCAGAACATCATCATCTATCCTGATGTTAAGCTTGTTAGGTAAAAGCTTCATAAGATACACGTTCATATCTCCATTTTAGTCAAAGAAGAGCTTAAACACCTCTTATCTATCAAATTAATCCAACCCATTGACTATGCCCCATGGGTTTTTAATATCTTTCCCATTATTAAACCCATAGGGGGACTTCACCTTTGTATTGAATTTCATGACCTCAACTTTGCTTGCTCAAAGGATGACTTCCCTTTGCCTAGCATTGGCCAACTTATTGATCTTATGGTTGGCCATGAGATGTTATCCCTCATAGATGGTTTTTTAGGATATAATTAGATCTTGATCACCCTCAAGGATCAACATAAGACTTATTTTATCACCCCATGGGGAACCTTCTATTATTGGGTCATGTTTTTTGGTTTGAAGAACGCTAGAGCAACCTACTAGCATGCAATGAATTACATCTTCCATGATATCATACATAAAATAATAGAGGAATATTTAGATAATCTCCTTGGGAAATCCAAATACAACAAGGATCATTTATATGTTCTCAAAATCATATTTGAATGCCTAATCCACTTCCATGTTAGACTTAACCACAAGAAATGTATTTTTGGGGTGGAATCTAGAAATCTTTTTTGGCTTTATCATATCTCTTTGAGGAATCAAAGTAGACCCTAACAAAGTTAAAAAAATACTTGATATACCACATCTAACCCATCTTAAACAACTCTACAGCCTACATGGGAAGCTCCAATCTATCCATCACTTCATCTCTCTATTTTCACATAGATGTCACCCCTTTAACCATCTCCTCAAGAAAGATACATCTTTTAAGTGGACCAAGGAATGTCAACAAGCCTTTTATTAACTCAAAGATTAACTTATTTTTCCTCCCATTCTTACCCCTCCTAAAAAGGACCAACCCTTCTACCTTTATATATCCACCACTAGCCATTCCTTAGGGGCAATGCTCGCTCACCATGATGAAAAACACAAAGAATAAGTTGTATACTATATAAGTTGCACACTTATATAGTATGAGACTCAGTACACCCATACCAAGAAGCTTGGCCTCACCCTAGTCTTCATGTCTACCAAACTTAGTCATTACCTCCTCACTCACAAAACCTATGTCATCATCCACACCGATCCACTCAAGTACATGAACTCTAAAACATACCAAAACTAGAATATGGCTAAATGGCTCATATTCCTAGCTAAGTTTGACCTTGAGTTTCTCTATAAAAAGTTCATTAAAGGGAAAGCTATTTCTAATCAATTAGATGAAGCCCCTTTGTCAGACAACCAACTACTTCCTCTTGCATTTTTGGGTGAGTCTATCATGACTCTTTCTCAAGAGGACATCACCTACCAAATGACCATGTTTTTTGACAACTCAAAGAACCAATGTGATGGGGGTGCTAGATTTATTCTCATTCCCCTCAATGGTGAACCTCTTCCTCTTTCCTTAAAACTTGATTTTGAGTGTACCAACAATATGGCTGAATATGAAGCCCTAGTAATAGGTCTCCAAATCACTCTAGCCTTAGGAGTTAAGATGATAAGTGTTTTTAGTGACTCTCAACTTATGTTCAATTAGGTCAATAGATCCTACCAATGTAAGAATGATGTCTTGAAAAAGTACAAATAAATAGTTGATGTAATTTTGGCATCATTTAATCATTACCTTATCTAATCTATTTCATGATCTATGAACTAATTCATGGATAAAATGGCTTCCCTTACTTCCCAAATCCCATCATTTTATCACACCCTCTTTTATCTAATCTAAACTCCCTACCATATATAATGTGGAGGAATCTCCATCAGACATTTGGTATGATCAAACCTTTGACTATCTCAACATCAGTATCACTCCTCCCTACCTATCTAGGAATACCCAAAGAGATTTTTTTAGAGTACCTCTCACTATACCATAATAGGGGGAATCCTTTACAAGCATGGTTTTGATGGCCTCCTTCTCCATTTCCTACATAGCCATGAAGCTTCCCATGATATTATAGAGTAAAAAATACTCTACATTTCATTTTGATTTTTAGTTGTGCGCTGCAAAATTTTGTCCCTACACACTTTGGTTCGAGATGATGAAGTTTTGAAATAGAGCTTGGGCTTGATTTTCTTTCTGACTCATTTTTCTCCAAGTATCGAAGTCAAGCAGAAGCTGCCAAGTGTCATTGGCTGAGGCACCTTTCATAATTTCTATAAGTTAGTCGAGATGTGCCACATATCTCATAGTAACTTAGTGGAATGTGACAAATGTTGGTATCTGCATTTCATATTGGCATCCACATTTCAAATCTCTTTTAAGTGGAAGGTTTCAACAAGCTAAGTATCAGGATCAAGCAGAGGGTGCCAAGTGGCAATCACGAAAGGTTTCAATTTGTTTTTTAAAAAGCAATGGAAGACGCCATGTATCTTAGTTGAAGAGAGAAAAAGCCACCACATGTTAACCTTAAAATTTTATTCATTTTGTTTCACCGATAGAGTAAAGACTGTGGTGGGTCTCAGGTTTTATTTTTGAAGCAAGTGGAAGCCACCAAGTGTCACTGTCTATGTAAATATGAAATGAGGCTTGATTATTTCTATAATATAAATAGAGTGACATGAATACTATCACGTTTCACCTTCCATAGGTTTCTCAAAAGGTGGCTAAAAGTAGCAGATATTGCCACATATCCCTAGTTAAGTAAAGTAGAGATTGCCATGTGTCCTTTGTTAAGGCAAGTGGAAATTGCCACCTGTCCCTATGCCCTTTTTAAAGTTGCTTAGGCGAGAAATGTTGTGGGTCTTATTTTTTGTAAGTTGTTAAAGTTTTGAAG
The DNA here is from genome assembly GCA_037957365.1 of Torreya grandis. NCBI lineage: Eukaryota > Viridiplantae > Streptophyta > Pinopsida > Cupressales > Taxaceae > Torreya > Torreya grandis. The sequence continues at coordinate 974,301 of JARHVA010005730.1, forward strand.
AAACAGATTATGATAGGTGTCAAAGGTGGAACACTCTTGATCAAAGACACAAAAAGAGTATAAGTTACACAGAAAGTGCCGTGTGTCTTTGGTAAGTGCTACAGAACACACCAAGTGTCATTTTCTAGTGCATCCTAAATAAAGAGAAGGTTTTCAAGAGGAAAAGGGGAATTATCCAAGTGTCCTCTCCCATTTGAAAGTGGGAAGAGTCTCGAGTATTTACTTCAGCCAATGAACTTGCAGAGAAATAGAATGTTTTAAAATCTAAGAAATATCTTCTGTTAGACACTTCCAGCTCAGTTAGTTTTCAGTTGGGCTGTTAGATTGAGAACATGCAAACAATCTGGAAGGAATCCAAGGCTATAAATAGGGGTGTAGAGATCACCAAAAATCATCATCAGATACTTAGAGAGAAGTTTTTAAGAGAATTATTGTCAAGAGTTTTAGGCTTTCTAGAGCTGTGATTATGAATATCATTTGACTTTGTTCTATTTTCTTGAGTTGGAAAGTTTATGTAACTGTGCATGTTTTTGTGCCTCTTGTGTGACTAGAGAATTAATAAGAAGATTGAATCCTATGCCTTTGTTGATATTTTCTATGTCACTACAAAAGTAGTCTAAGCTGCGAGGCTTTGTTTCTATTATTTTCATCTTTTACATTGATCATGCCTTATTTGCTCTTAAATTTAATTGAATCTTACATATAGTTTCACTATGCGTAAAATTAAGGGTTGAATTACATTCAGGTGCATCGCCACAGTTAGTTTTTCTTTCTTTGAATTTTGTGTTTCTATTAAAATTCGTATCCCTTTTCCTAGTATACGCTTGATATAAATAAGAGACCAACTTCTTAAAAATTTGGAGGTTGTTTCAAGTCACAAGTCCCATATCTTGAAACTTCCCATTGTTGGTGTTAGAAACTAGCACAATTTTAACCATCAAATTTTTTTGGCACACTCGATGGGATAATTTATTGAAGTTTCTTCAAGACCATATGAACTAGAGAGCTACAAGGAGTTAGAGCTATAGACCAGTAACCAGATCTCAGTCTATTATAAATCTAGGTATTCTTTTGCCACCTTTGGTAACTAGTCCAAGAAGAAGAGTCAACCAGTTTATACCTATACCAAGAGCAAATATGGGAGCCCCTTTAGCCCCAAGAAATTATGCAAGTTGGAACACTGATTGTCCTTTGATTCTCCCAATACCGCCAGCCACTTGGGACCCTATCCTAGTGAATGCCTTGAAATCTCTACCCAAATTTAGTGGGCAAGACTTCAAAACACTTGAAGAACATTTGCAAGATGTATCTGATGTCTGTGCTATACATGTTGTCACATAGCAAAATGTGGCAATAAGATTATTAGTAGCTTATTTTAAAGAGAAATCTCTAGAATGGTACTGGTCTTTGACCCCAAATACCATATCTACATGGGATCAGCTTGGAGATCATTTGTTTGAAAGATTTGAAGAGAAGGGTGATAAGTCTTCTTTATTACAGCAATTGATTACCATCCAAAGGGCACCACAAGAAGCGATGACTGACTTCAATTCTAGATTTCAAAAGACTTGGGAAAGAATCCCTACTATGGCTAGACCATTACCAGGTATGGCTATAGTGTTTTATTTTAAGGCTTTAAATTCAGACATATCTGTTATGATTCAGTCACTTAGAGGTCAGACTCTGCCAGAGGCTTATGACTATGCAGTTAGAGCTGAAAATAATTTGATAGATGCTGGAAAGTTGCCTCCAAGGCCTCCCATGCCCATGTTTCCAAAGATTTCCTTGCCATTACCTCAAGAAGCCCCTAAATCTATAGCCCCACCTATGTCTATGTACACATATCCTCAACCACCTGCTAAAGAAATTATCCCTACTCAGTCATCTGAGCTGGATGATATCAAGAATATCTTAAGGACATTTTTTAATGCGCTGATTAATATGAAAAGATAATAAAATACTTATACTAAACCCCAATATCAAGGCTATCAAGGAAATAGATTTCCATCATAGCCAAACCAATATTAGGGTCCTCCAAGGCAAAATAACCCTTAGCTAGTAAACCAATTAGTTGTAGTCCCTACACCCTCACAGACTATTCCTCCCAATTCAAAAAGAGAGATTATTCCAAGGCAAAATAATTATGTAAATGGTACTAATGCCTAGTGTTTCCCTTGCAATAATGATCATACACCTAGAAATTGTCCCATGGGTAATCTACAATAAAAGGTAGCAGAGCAAAGAAGAATGGATGGACAATTTGCAAGTTCTAGTGACAATTAAGTCTACCAATCTTTTGGTATGCAAAATTTAGTCTTAATGGCTCAAATGCAAGGGATGTATTTGCAACAACAAGAATAAATAGCCCCAAAACATGCTTTGTTCTCATGGGTTGAAGATGAAGAATCATTTTTCTTGAACGAAGCTTCCACTTTTAAGAAACCAGTGGTGCAATCAGACTATTATACTAGATCAAAGAGAAGAATGCTGGAACAGCCTGAAGTTACAAATAGTCAAGTCATGGAGAATCCTCCATTTCAAGGACAAAGAAGCACAACTATCAGACAAGAAATGCCTCAGCCAGTGCAAAAACAAGTGATTCTTACACAAATTTGAGAAAAAGCAAAATATCATTATTTTCAAAGAACTCAGACCCTGGGACCAATAAATGTGGTGGATCAATTGAAGAAGACTCCAACACAAGTATCAATATGGGATATATTGGCTCTTCTTGAATAGAAGACACTACTACAAGAAGCTCTATAAGGTCAAGTAGTGCCCAAATGTACTGTTATCAAAGAAGGACCTGCTAAAAAAGAAAATCTCAAAGACACAGTTTATCTACAAAAAATAGCCCTAGTGAACAATGCACCAAAGGTAAGCAAATCCAAACTAGATCCCTTTTATTTAACTTTGATAGTTGGAAAGAAACTACTGCATAATGTAATGATTGATTCAGGGGCTAGTACTACAGTAATGCCTAGCAGATACCTGATGCTTTAAAAATAAAGTATGAACCACTCACTAAAGGAGTCATGCAGCTAGATGGTAAAGAAGTACAAATAATAGGGAGAATTAAACAACTCCCATTACAATTATATACTTGTCCCAATATAATTGTAAATCAAGATGTAGTAGTCATAGATATACCTCCTGTATTTGGCCTATGCTTATCTAGAGACTTTACAGCCAAGATAGGAGGATATATGTCCCTTAATTGGTCTAACCTCATCCTAAGAACCAAATATGGTTCAAAGATGAAGATATTATCTGAGCCACTATATAAGGATCACATCACCAATGTACCAACTGCAAAGTTAGAGGCAGCTCATGCTATGATGAATAAAGAAGAAAGGGTATTTGTTGAGGAGTTAGGTGAATGGACTGAACATGATTAAGAAGAGGAAAATGATCATTTATTAGCTATGATGTAAAGTGACCCATATGGAAATTATGACTCCATTGGTCTGGGCACTTATGTCATATTTGAGGAAGATCATAAAATCCCAAATGTTTTAAGGGAAGAAAATTCAAAAGATACCTTTTCTATCAATCCTCAGGTTCCTCAACATGAATTCCATATTCCAAGTGAGAAGTCACAAGCATATGCCTTAATCTCTGATGAAGAAGAGATATAATCTGACTTTCTTCTTACTTTGCAAGATGATGTGGAGGATCATGGACATTTCCTTTATCATGATTTGAACAATTTGTTTGAAATCATTGGGTCAGGTTATACTATTTTTTAAGGAGGCTATAAGCTAGTTGCAGATGAACAAGATAGCATTGAGACTCAATTACATATGTGAAATTGCTACAAACTTTTAGAATTATCATCTCAAGAGTTTGGTAATTTTGAAGTCATTAAAGAGGATGATCATGCAATAGAACCTAAGTTTGAGGTACAAGGAGATAAGCCAATAAATGATATATATCAAAGGGCTTCTGTTGATGAGCAAATAGTCATTAATTTCTTGATAAAACATGCCAGTATCAAGAACTGGCATTTGACAAGATTCTAAGAACAAGAAGAGTTTATATATGTTGGAAGCATGTTTGACTCAGACTCACTCGAATGCAGGCCAATCAATGTGGCATACAAAGAAAGCAAGTCACCAGAGCTACATCCAATTTAACCACTTGTCCAGCAAGATAATTCATCTTGTCGTGAAGGAGACTTTAGAAATTCTTCTTTTGATCCAGGAGGGAGACAAAGATACTTGGTTAATGTATTATAGTTAGATAGTTTCCCCTTTTTGTATTGCTTTTTTTTCTTACTTTTCTTTTAAATAAGTGTTCTTTAAACACGTAGCAACAGCTCAGAGTTTTTCAAAATTTTCAAAAAATTCTCAAGACATTGAATATCTCCCAAATCTTTAGAAATCCCCAAGGTACCTTGCACTTCCACTTGCATAACGTGTCTATCTCATTGTCCCATAAAGATTGAGTAAGATTTGCTAATGGTTATCCAAGTTTAATGCTATTTTGAGACTTGATAGGTCAATAAATACCTCTTAGCAAGAGTTAAAGCTTACAGTTTCTCAAACATTATTGCATTTATGAGGAAATATCCTGCTACTTGTATTTTTGATTCCTAGTAAACTTGCTTTAGTGAAAGTGTTTCTATTTTGCAAAATTTAATACCATTTATCGCATAATAGATATAGAGATGGAGGGAGCACAATCTTCACAATAAGGAACTAGGATGTATGAATCCCTTAATAAGTTTCTTACGAGTAAGTCATATGCTTCAGCTCCCATGCAACCATTGAAGACCTATCCATGGACCAAAATCCTTGAAGTTGGTCAAGCAAGTGACCCAGTAAAGATAAAAGATTATGCAGATGGAGTCATGGACCAAATTCTTCAAAAAGCTAGTAGCAAAACTCTTAGAGAAGGGGCACATCAAAAGTGTCTTCAGAGGGCTAGAGTGGGGAAATATGAGACATTTGCCATGAGGATATGGACTTCACAACTGGCACAATTCATTATCCCAGCTATACATCCATGCCCTGACTTGGTCGAACTATGCGCATACTTGTTCCATGCACCCTCAAGCACCATTCAATAGGGTCCATTCACGGTGCAAATCACATCGTAGGCTATCAAAGACATGTTAGCCCTATATCACGATAAGATATCTATTTTTCCCACTATTACTAAAATGCAAAGAACATGGGCAAACATTAATACTCAGTTGAGGTTCTTAAGATCTGAATTGAAAATGGGCGATGATGATATTATTGTGCCTACACTCCCTGCAGCAAGAGCCTAATTCGCACAGTTTAGCCAAGATGCACTGTCTATGATGGCTTTCATATTTGGCATGAAAGATGATATGGTAGTCTATGGAGAACAAATGGATATCCTCCTCAGACTAAAAACCATCGACAAGACTCAAGAGTATTAGCTTGATTTTTCTGAGAAGATTGAATACTCCATGGTGGAACAATTGGCCCAATTCAAATCAAAAGGAATTTTTAGGCACTCTTATTTTTTTCACCTCATGTTATATCAAAACTCTGACATCTTTACCCAACATATGCATCTTGATATGTATGACCCAAGTTTCAATTTGCAAAGGACCATTCTTGTGTTTGCATGGACACATATTTTGTCAAAAACTAGCGACCCATATGAATTTTGGGAACTATTTGTTACCCCTACTTTTTGTCACCTCTGCCTTGAACCAATTATGAATAGACTATTTCCAAGTGTTTCAAACCTTCTGGCTAGTTGCCCAATTCCTTGTGATTTCTATTTTGGATCTCACCATACAATTATTAGAGTCCATGGTTTTTGTGGGGAACCAATGTTGCTACCCAAGATTTTGACTCTTAGGTTAGCATTCTTAGAGGTCACCAAGTAGGTATCTATAGTAGATAATGAATATGGCTCTGGGAAGAGGAAGAGAAAAATGTATGACCTCCCATGGATGACAAACAACATGGTATTAGAAGCTAGAGATGCTGAGATTGTGCTGCTTAGAAAGCTAGCCTTCCTGGGTTTCATGCTAGTCAAAGACAAATGGGTATATGATCCAAATTGTTTCATACTTCTTGGATAAGGAATAATAGGGTTGCAACTATAATTGTACATGAAGTCCACCCTTTTTGGGAAAATAGGAAAAATCCTAGAGAAGATACTCCTGGATTTTATGTTGAATTAACAGATTTGTCCCTTCCACAAAATAGACCATGGGAAACTTTCTATGTTAAATAGAGGGATTTTGATCCTAAAGTTAGAATGACTTCTGTCTTAAGAAGGGTATTAAAGAATAAATATTGGGATACTGAGAAAATAGAAGCCTATTAGAAATATATGCAAGAAATTTGTCAAACAACTCATTATTTTGGGAATGTGGACATAGGTGAGAGATGGGAAGAACTATGGGATGAGTGCCATCTATCCCATATATCTAGCCCTAACATAATCAATTTGCTAACACAAGGTGTAGAGACAGAAGCCAAAGCAGGATCAAGCCAAGAGTCACAGGCCTCAGGGCAAACTGCAGCTACAGTAATTGTATCAGTTTGGCCCCAATCTCTCAGCATCATGGAAAAGCAAAAGAGTGTGGTTCTTTCACCACCAAAAGCTTCCCCATCGGCATTGGTTACTAAAATTCCTAGTTCTCCACAAGCATCACTGATAGCAGTAGTTGATGTTGAAGGAAAAGAAACACAGCCAAAAGAAGAGACACCAAAGAAGTGAAAGAGGGTGTAGTTTCAGTTTGATTCAGAGGAGGAAGTAGAACCTTCATAATTAAAATTATAGAGTACTATAATTGCTCCTTAGGTAAGTATTATTCCTCCTTCTCCTTCTCAATATCTTTCTTCTCCTATTGGCATGATGATTCCATCTAGCCAGATAACATCCCCTGCCACCTCTGCCATTCCCATTTCTCACTTTACCTCATCTATGCCACCTCAAGCTTTAACATTACCTCACTTTTCCCCTTTTGTTCCCAAGAAACTTCCCCCTCAGATTACCCATAGCCAACAATTGGCTATTCAATATGGTTTACCATAAGGACATCCTTTTATGGGTGGGCATATTACCTCTCCTTCTACCTTCCAAACCCAAGAAGATGATGCTAAGAAGGCAAGGGTAGCCTGAAGAGAGAAAAAGAAGATCAAGGAAAATAAAGCCTTGGCTACACCACATCTGTGGTCACAATTTGACCCAATTCAGTAGCAATTGATGGTGACTCATTTGTCACCAAATGTAATAAAGCCAAGTGAGCAGATGCAGTCAGAAGACTACATAATGAATGTAGTGGCCATAGACATGTCCCTGTTCAGGCCACAAGACAAAATTGAGCCACTAATAGAATCCACTTCTATAGTTGTTGAAGACTACTTGAAGACATCAAGGAGGCTACAGAGGATGGAGGCTGGTTTAGCCAAGGAAAAGGCAAACTATAATAGTTTGACTACAAAAATTGATAGAGAGTCTAAATAAATAGTTGCAAGAGACTATTTCCCTTTAGACTCACCAGGTGATCTAGGCCAAAATGATAGCTTAAAATTAGGACTAATGTAGGTAAAAGATGCAGTGATGACCCTAAGGTGCGAAAAAGTAGCATTGCAAGAAAAATGTGAGGAAAACTTGCTACAAGTTACCTAATTGTAAAAAAAGATACTGAGTGAATAGAATAATACCGTGGCTATACAAGCCCAATTTCAAGTTGAGAAACAAAGAGTAGAACAATTGACACTGTAGCTAGCCAATAGGCCAAAGAATATCAGAGTGTTAAATCTGGTGAAGGAGCTATATGAATCAATGTGGAAGAGAATCTCTTCAAAGATTATTCAGCTCAGGCCTTCTCTCACCTTCCTACTAAATGCACAAAAATTATGAAAAAAGGTGGATAATTCAGTTGTAAACACTCTGGCTATAGTTTTTAGGAGAGTATTGGACTCTAAAATGTTGCTACAAAAGCTTTATGATGCAATGGATGGAACGTTGTTAGCAGCAAGAATTGAGAACAGAATGGTCACTTCTAAGCGAGTGAATGAGGTTCTCAGTTGCAATTCCACAACCATCAATTGTAGAGAGCTTCTTGACGTAATGAAATAAGGAATCAGTGAAATTAAATAGCATATTGAAGACCTAGTGCAATTAGGTCTTCCTTCTCAATTTCCTAATGACAATACTGTGCTCATGGTTGATGAAATTAAACCTTTGTTGTTGGCTAAGTAGAATGATCAAATAGTTTTTCAAGATTTAAGGAATGATTCATCAGTCCCTAAAGTAGAAGCTATTTTGATTCCTATTTCCCAGCTCAAATTCAAATTGAAGACTAAAGTTCAGATTTTGCAAAAAATTTCACACAAAGATATTATTAACCTTGATTTAGCCTTCAATGAATTGCAAAATAAGTAGGGGTTATCTAACGATGAGTGGTCTGCCTATCAAATAGCATTGTTGAAGCTGTAATTTTGAAATTTTGATCTAGCGGGAGTTGTGGTTTCTTTTTGAGCAGGCTCAAAAGTCCTTGGGGTCACCAATAACTATAGAGTAAAAAATACTCTATGTTTCATTCTAATTTTCAATTGTGCACTACAAAATTTTATCCCCGCACACTTTGGTTCAAAATGGTGAAGTTTTGAAATAGAGCTTGAGCTTGATTTTCTTTTTGCCTCATATTTCTCCAAGTGTCAAAGTCAAGCGGAAGCTACCAAGTGTCATCAACCAAAGCACCTTTCATAATTTATATAAATTGGTCGGGATGTGCCATGTATCTCATAGTAACTCAGTGGATTGCAAAAAATGTTGGCATCTGCATTTCATATCAGCATCTACATTTCAAATCTCTTTTAAGCAGAAGGTTTCAACAAGCTAAGTATCAAGATCAGGCAGAGGGCACCAAGTGGAAATCATAGAAGGTTTCAATTTGCTTTTCTAAAAGCAATAGAAGACACCACGTATCTCAGCTGAAGAGAGAAAAAGCCACCACGTGTCAACCTTCAAATTTTATTCATTTTGTTTCATCGATATAGTAAAGAATTTGGTGGGTCTCAGGTTTTGTTTCTAAATCAAGCAAAAGTTGCCAAGTGTCGATGTCCATGTAAATATGAAATGAGGCCCAATTGTTTCTATAATATAAATAGAGCAACGTGGATACCAGCATGTGTCACCTTTTATAGGTTTCTCAAAAGGTGGCTAAAATTAGTGGAGATCACCACATATCCCTAGTTAAGTAAAAGTAGAGATTGCCATGTGTCCTTTGTTGAAGCAAGTAGAAATCGCCACCTGTCCTTATGCCCTTTTTAAAGTTGCTTGGGTGAGAAATGTTGTGGGTTTTATTTTCTATAAGTTGTTAAATTTTTGAAGAAGCAGATTGTGAAAGGTGTCAAAGGTGGAACACTCTGAGCAAAGACACAAAAAAAGTATAAGTTACATGGAAAGTGCCATGTGTCTTCGGTAAGTGCTGCAAAACATGCCAAGTGTCATTTTTTAGTGCATCCTAAATAAAGAGAAGGTTTTCAAGAGGAAAAGGGGAATTATCCAAGTGTCCTCTCCCATTTGAAAGTGGGAAGAGTCTTGAGTATTTACTTTGGCCAATGAACTTGCAAAGAAATAGAATGTTTTAGAATCTAAGAAATATCTTCTGTTAGACACTTCCAATTCGGTCAGTTTTCAGTTGGGCCGTTAGATTGAGAACATGCAGACAATCTGGAAGGAATCTAAGGCTATAAATAGGGGTGTAGAGATCACCAAAAATCATCATCAGATACTTAGAGAGAATTATTGTCAAGAGTTTTAGACTTTCTAGAGCTGTGATTAGGAATATCATTTGCCTTTCTTCTATTTTCTTGAGTTTGAAAGTTTATGTAACTGTGCATGTTTTTGTGCCTCTTATGTGACTAGATAATTAATAAGAAGATTGAATCCTATGTCTTTGTTGATATTTTATGAGTCACTAAAAAAGTAGTCTAAGTTGTGAGCCTCTGTTTCTATTGTTTTCATCTTTTACATTGATTATACCTTGTTTGCTCTTAAATGTAATTAAATCTTACATATAGTTTCACTGTGCTCAAAATTAAGGGTTGAATTACATTCAGGCACATCACCATAGTTAGTTTTTCCTTCTTTGCATTTTGTGTTTCTATTAAAATTCCTATCCCTTTTCCCAGTGTACTCTTGATATAAAGAAGAGACCAGCTTCTTAAAAATCTGGAGGTTGTTTCAAGTCGCAAGTCCCACATCTTGAAACTTCCCATTGTTGGTGTTAGAAACTAGCACAATTTTAACCATCAATAGATATTAAGGAATTACATGATGCGATCTGTGGGGGACACTTTAGTGGTCTAGTTGTCACTAAACATATCATTTACCTTAAATACTATTGGCCCACCCTTAACCAATACTACTTTGATTATGTGAACAAGTGTGTTAAATGTCAAAAACATGCCAATTTACATCATGTACCTACCCATGGCCTTCAAGTATCCATGGAATTTTGGACCTTCTCATAATGGAGACTAGATCTAATTAGGGAAATCAATCCTCATTATTCACAATGGAACCAATCCATCATCACCACCACCAATTATTTCACCAAATGGGTGGAGGATATTCCTCTCATCTTGACCAAAGTTGACAAGATGGTCAACTTCATCAATCATCATATCATCTATCATTTCAATGTTCACCATAATATCATCATTGATAATGGTAAATATTTTTAAAACAAAAAAATCCAAGGTCCTTGTGATGCATTTAGCATTAATTTATTATTTTCCTCACCTTATCTTCCACAAGTAAATAGATAGGTAGAAACCTCTAACAAAACCCTCGACAAAAAGTTAACAAAAGTGGTCAATTATTATAGTTAGGATTGTTAATTACACATCCATTTTGCTTTATGGGCCTATCACACTAACATTTGAACCACTACAAGTGATACCCCTTTCTCTCTAATATTTGTATTAGAGGTGGTCTTGACTCTTGAAGTCTATATTCCCTCTCTTCATATTTGAGATACTTGATGAGTGCCACCTAGCTGCGCTTAATCACCTTCATGTTTACCAAGAATGAATCTAGAATGCTTATAAAAATCACCTTAAAGAAAAAGAATTTAACATCAAAGACATCATCTTGAAGGAAAATCAACATGTGATCAATATGGAGAAAATTAATTGAGGCAAGTTTGATTTTAATTAGCTTGGAATCTACATCATAACCCATAATTATGGATAAGGAGCTTATCATTTATCCTCTTTCGAAGGGAAACCAAAACTTGGGCCTCTCAATACTTCATATCTATGTCCTTTCTTTTGTTAAATGAGAAATAAATTCATCTTTTTATCTAACTTAAGCTCATCCCTTGATTTATGATATTTTCACCTTCCTCACACCTTCATCCCATCCCTTTAAGGATAATTGATTACCACATAAAACCATGTGACTAACTGACATAATCATAGCCTAATCCTAAATATGAGTTCCATAGATATACCCACGGTATGGTTATCATGGATACATTTTATCCCTAAATCAGATGGAATTTCATGGTCATTGTCTTTCAAAACCACCCCTTCTACCTATCATTAGCCTTCTTATGCACTAGATTTTGTCCTCGTAAAGGTAAAACTCTAAGCCTAAATAGACTTGTCCATGTCTCACCTAGCATTAAATTAATTTTAGATACTAATATATCACTTAGGTCAAGCATTTTTAGTAAGGAGATTGCTCCTTTGAAGTACAGTTGCCTAAAATCTTAAAATTGCTTAAAAAAGATAGACTACTCCCTTGAAAAACAACTACCAAAATGAACAAACCCAAACTTGGACAACTCCATTGAAGAATGGATAAGTCAAATTTTTCAAATCAATAATTTTAAGCTTCTCACATTGATCAACTTCAAAAACTTATCAAAACAAAGCAATAAATGACCCTATATTAAAATCAAAATAAGCTATCCCAAAGAAGCTGTAATCAGCTTTCACATATGGCATTAGTAGACTTCTCACATCAATCAATCTACACCTTGTATACAACATGGAATTATTTATCATTGTTATTAGGTCACCTATAGAAGGGTAAAACTAACCCACACAGGGTTACCTTACACAATCACCCATTTTTCCTTCATATGACTACCACCCATCTCCCCTTTGTGCCATCTATAAATCAAGGGATTTTGAGCTTATTTGACATAATATGATCAATACACCTTTTTATCAACCAATATATGCTAATGCAAAGCATTCAAAAGGCTTATGTTCCTTAAGCCAATCTAACTTTGGTTTTGTTTAGTCCTTACCAAAGAATGATCATCATGTCTTTTCTTATCTCCTCATAATTGGTTCATGTATTCACTTGGACATATGTCTCATTTTTCTTCTTTTCCCCACATCTAGTTTGTTATCTAACTTACTTTATGTGCTATCATCAAACAAAATAAACTACATCACATATCTATAACCATGCATATCATCCTATCCTTTCTCATAAATCACATCATATATCATCATATCATAACCATATATAACCATAAAACACATCAATAAACCATAATCAAACAATCTATAATCATAAACAAAATGAACCACATCACATCTATAATCATAAACCATAACCATGTCACATATCCATGATCATAACCATTTATCAAAACCATCATACTAAAAACACCATAAACATCATAACCATATATAGAATCATAAATCATAAACATCATATCCATGAGCAAAATAAAACATCATTCATAATCATCACATGCCTAAGCTATTGAGTCCACATCTCATAGGCATAAGCATAAACATCGAAACCAAAACCATGAACCATGAACCATAAAAAAAATCTATATATCATCATGTCATACACATCATGTCTCATCAATAATAAAAAAATACATGTAATAATGTGTATACACACACACACACACACACACACACACACACACACACACACACACACACACACACACACACATCTAAAAATATACATCTCACTACATTAACTCATAGACTGGTATCAAAATCATTTATATCATATCATATACACTATGCCCCAGGGGAACCACTACCACTGGCCCCTCCTACACTACCACTGCCATTTGGTACCCACCCTCTTGAGTTGCCTACTTATCCACCCACAAAAACATCCCACTAACCTAGAGTCGCCATAACTACATTACCTACCAAACTAGTTTTATACTCACCCCATCAGGGTTGATAAGGACATTGTGTCAAAACTATGGCCTCATAATACCTCAACTCCTCCACTATGGCTAAGTACCATGATATAGGGATGGTACCTAGTGGTCTTGATAGTGCTACCACTACTCCTCTCTTCTATCTCATGGTGTCCCTCTCTTGGGTTACTAAACCTAGTCAAGTCCTGGCCTGATCCCTCTCACTTTTCATGGTGGTAACCCTAGCCCTACAATGTGGCCACCTAACCTTATGAAGATATAATCTATGCTTTTAGAGTGGCTAACACTACCCTTACCTATCCATCAGGGCCACCTCCCTATACTTATACCTATGGATCCCCACTAATTGGATCCACATCTATAGCTTGTCATCCCCCGTCATCCCACCCAAAATCAACTACTAATAAAGGGCCTAGTATAATATTTCATATCCATCAACAAAACTAGCATCATCAATCTTTTCTCTGATTAGTAGCTCCTCATGATCTAAAACCACCTCTTTTGGTTATGGCTCAAGAAGCAAAAACTTAACATCTTCCCTCCTGTACCTCGAGAATAGACCTAAGATCCCCTGTAGAAGGCCAAACCACCTATTAATTCTATCAAATATAATGAGCTCAGTCTCACCCTCTCTCCTCCTATAAACCCACATACAGCTCTATAATGACAAAATATGATGAGTGTAGTGGGCCCAACTCAAAAAGCCCACATATGGCCTCCAAAACACATATATAACTACTAAGGCCTCTAGTGTCTCCCTAAAATAATCAATATCCCTTTCACCCCCTCTAATTCCTATGAGTGCATAGTCACCCCTCCACCACATGAAGCTGACCATGAAGTCCATCTGGGCATATCCCTCCCATGGAATCCCTGACAGTCTCAAAACCCTTATGCTCATAGGCCCAATAATAAAGCAAAAATCCCACATTGATGCCATATCTCTGATGTGCTAAAAAAAACCATAACTCTCTATACATTTTAACCAACAAATCTAGTGTCCACCCAAAAACTATTCAACCAAAGAACATCTCCACCAAAACTCCAAGTAGCATATATAGAAACTACCCACTGTTAGAATCCAGTAATGCAAAACATGATACTACCATCATCATCAATATCTTGTCATCCCTAGATCTTTGATATAGAGGTCTATAACTAAGCCTTTTGGCATGCCATCTCATGAGCATATGATCATCACCATATAGGAGCTCCATATCGTCATCCCTCTCCTCACTCTCAATATGATATATAGGCTCCCCTAGAATGGGCAGTCATGTAATCCTATGTACATCCTCTAGTAGGATGGCCATCTCTCATGTTGATAACAAATATGTGTTCATGTTTGGATCCCATCTCTTGATAAGGCCCAAAATCATCACCACATGTTGTGGCACATGCTAGAAGTGCCTCATCACATTAAGGTTGACCTCCTCCATGTGTGTCTAATCATCCTCATTCATCCCATGATGGATCTTTGTAAAAGATCCAAGGGACCTGATCGTACATCTAGATCAGATATCATGCCTACAAAATCATTATAAAATGCACTTTAGCTTTCTATTTTAACTTTTTTGCCCATAAATGATCTCCTTTTCATCTCATTCATTCAACCTAAACCAACCCCTTTTATCAACCTAAATAACTCTCTTTATTAAATCTCCCTCTTTATCATCCTATATCAACTTAAAATCAACTTACCCTTAAAAATTCTAAATCCTAAAACATTTACAACTCGACACTACCCTTTATCTTTATCAAAACAATATCCTTAAACATTTTAATAAAACCTTCTAACCTATTTCCTTAACATTTTTATTTAACACGCCCAAATCTTTAGTTGACCACTAAAGGTCACTATAACAATTGATGATCAGTTAGCCCTTTAGCCTTTGGTCTTCAACCATTGATGGTAAACTATGACCACTAATGGTCAGGTATGACCATTAACAGTCACTATGTGTGACTGTTGGTAGAACATACATAATGCTATCTGCCTAAAACCACCCCAAATTTGATTATACTTCTTAATCAACCTATTTCATACCTATCTTGACCCTATCTTGACCTAATTACCCTAACAAACCCACCTTTTACCTACTAATTTAACCAAAACCAAACTAAACCTACAAATTAGGGAAAACCCAAAACCTTATCAAAATAACATAATTTAATTATCAACTAATCAAAATCAACTACACTGATCAATTTAAGGCATCTCCTACCTCATTCCTTGATCATCAACAAGGAGGAAGTTTGGATCCTATTGTTTGATCACATCCTCATTTTCCCTACATTCTTCATCCCCATGCTAGTCACAAACTCCAAATCTCATACCAATAACCAATCAACTAATCAACAAATGCCTCGTTAGTACTTTAGCACAAAACATCAAATTTGCCAAGAGCACAAAAGTTAGAGAGTTACTAGAATCAAAAGTGAGAATGATAATACTATTTTCACTTTTAAAAACTTATATCCTTTTAGGGTTTCCCTTTGACCATCGATAGTCAGGATGACCATCAATGATCAAGTTTGGGACCCCTAACCATTAATCATTAGGATGTCCCTTCTTTAACCATTTTTAGCACCTTTTTTTTACCATTTTTAGAGACTACCTTTCTCCACAAAATGACAACCAGCCTTCAAAGAGCACATTTTCTCCATCAACCAACCATCAACCATTATATAACACCATTTTTGACCAACCATCTAACCACATCCACCTCGACATTGGCCATTTTGGCCCAAACTATCACATATTTTGTGATGACCTTGCCTTGGTTCTTTTGACTACACTGACCAACCTTGTCATGTTGAACATTTGAACTTATACCACATAGTGCACACTAGACAATTTGTGTTTTTGATGGGAGCACTTCCTACCTTGAATAACCATAAAAATGCCAACTCCATCTAGGAGACTTGATAGGAATAACCCAATTAGCTATGACTAACAATAGGGAATGGTTACCTTGTCACTTATCCTTCTAGAACCAACCTTATTTTTATCAACCATGGAAACTTAGTCTTTGTGTGATCTTGGTTATCATACTTAGTCATATATAGTGTGCATGTTTATGCTTGGAATTCCCAACCACCCATTATCACTAACCTTTTAACTCACCATAAACCACTAATCAAACCCTAACTCAAGTTTGGTTTCACCTCATCAACTCCCAGTTTGAGGGGGAACACCTCCTTCCATACTTGGGGAAACCAAACCTTTGACCCACAATAAATTTTTGTTTTAAAATTTTCTAACACAAACTACATAATAAAAAGGGGCAAAATGTAGACACCAAAATTTTACATGTCAAAATACCCATAGACCATCTTAGGACCCCCTTAGATCCAATTTGACCATTTAACCAAATAACAAAACCTAAACCACTGACTTACCCCTTTCTTACCCTACTTAGCCTTTAACACTTGATTGTCGATGGTCAGCTTGACCATTGATGATCACCCTAACCATCAATGATTAGGTCCCTTTCCTACCACTTGAACAAACACTTGACCAGCTATAAATAGTCTAACATGGCCCAATTTAATGTGTTTGCCTTACTTGATATTAACACATCATGATGCAATGACATCAATAGCCTTAACCTCCTATGGAACCTTCTATCTCCATCTCTCTTTTCCTATAAAAGGAGGGAAGTAGGAGGTGAATAGGGATCCTTCACATCCATAATCAAGCATTCTTACACACAGGTGATCAAACTTTCTATTATGTCTTCCTTCTAACAATTCAATAATTGCAATAGAGATATGAACCTCTACAAAAAGTATTCTTGAGGTAAAGTACCATTACTCTACCAAATTGCCTTATGATTAGCCATCATACATTAAGTAATAGAATAGGTACACTTTATATTTCTAATTTTGTTACTTTGGTTTCTAACCTCCTTGCCTTAGTTAGACCCTCTTGCATCTACTTTCTAACTCTTGGACCCTTAACAAAATCTCAGACCACTCACCAAACCATTTTGCAACTCCTTTTTTGAAAGTATTTAGAATCTATAAGAACTACCAATGGTCACCTTGACCACCAAAGAACACATACAACAATCAGTGATCACCCAACCATCAACAATTAGGTTAATTGCTAATGGTCAGCCCAACTACCAATGATTACTATGGTAAGAAATAATATTAAGTTATTTTCAACCCCTTACCCCCAACAAAATTTGACTTTTTGTGTCCCTACCTATCCCTAAAGACCTTACCTATTTTCCAAACCTGACCTGACCCACTTTAGCATTAGTATTAACCTGTTATTACTATATTTAATTTATTTTTGTTATCAAACATCTATTACTTATTGTATTTCATTTTAGTTCTATCTATTATTTGATGCAAGTATTTCATTTTCATCTCTTTCAACTTAATTATTTTTAAAAAATGGATTGACAACCTCCTAGCAAGCTCTTGCTTCTTAGATCTAGCTCATGCTAGGCAATCCACCTTACTATATTTATAACAACCCCTTATGTTAGTGACTTCTTATCTACAATTCATTCTTCCCAAGACAAAGAGGATCTCTCCACAGTCATCTAGATCACATGTGCATAAAAAAATAGGTTCTTCTAACACAACCTTATTTCTAGTTTCTTCTTTAATTAAGAAATATAGTAGAAATTAAGAGAAACATCGGATATTCTTGACCAAATTTGACCCCAAGTCAAATTTATTACACCTTATAAATTCAAACTTTTCATATGGTCATATCATACCATATATGGTCCCTAGAGTCTTAATTTAACCTTGTTAGCATTGTTTAAGGTTAGTTTGGAGAAGTTAGGGTAAAATCATGTTGTGGTCATATAGTGATCTAGGGGTGTCATGAGGAAATAAGTTATGGTAAAGTTGTGTCATAGGTTATTATGGGTTTATTAATGTCATTTTATGTCCTAAACATCTTTTCATAACATTTCATGAAGTTTTGGAAAGTTTGAGGATTGTTTGTTAACTCTAAGGTGTTGAAAATGAGTGAAAAAGGTGATTTTGGATAATATTTGTGTTTATAAAATTTACCTAACTTAAAAATAAATAAAACACACCTTAAAAAGATATTATATTAGTTACATAAATATTACACCTTTCATCATGTCCAAAAAAGGCCAATTTCTTGAAATTCAATGCCACTTTGAGGATTTAGAAGACATTGTATTAACTCTTGAAGTCATGTGAAATTAAAAACAACTCAAAAATATCATTTGTAATTATATATGTTAGGAAAATTCTTTTTAATAAGTTTAAAGTTCCGCAATTGTACATTTTTCCTTTTAACTCTCATCATCCCCTTCACAATCTAGTGAAGGCCAACTTCAAGTAGATGGTACAAATTGTATAGGTAGGGTTGGGGGATAATATTTTTTGAAAATATTTTAACCCATATGGGACTCTAATTTGTGGCATTGCTAATTGTATTGTTTTTATTATCTTTATTAATAATTTCTAAAATCCCAACCTACTTTTTGAGAACTTAAAACCCCATCGACTGAGTTTAGAGTAACTCCAGTGAAAAGTGTGAGATCATGGATGATTTAAAATAGTTTAAATAGGTTATAATATGTATGTATATTATTCCCATACATTAATTCATCATGGTGGCATGTTTGGATGATCCTTTGACAAGCAAAGTGGTTCATGTGAATAATTTGAAGTGAAAGTCATACTTTTATATGTTTATGAGTTCTCAAGGTGATATGATGAATTTGAGTGGTTCTTAATTTACCTCTGATATATTAGAAATACATTCATATACTCTAATTATTTTCATATTCCATACAATTATCAAGATTGTGATTTCTTTCATTCACTCCTTGAGACTATTTTTTGTGTGTTTACATAATAAGGTGATTAAAATAGTTTGAATATGAATTTCCATGAAATTTATAGTTATTTTTTCTTTTTATATGTGTTATTTTAATTTAAATAATAAAATTTGATACTAAAATCATGTGGTTACACTTTCAAAGCCTTCAAACATAAAGGTTGCAGTCCTCACCTCTTATATACCTATAGGTCTGTAACTCTAAGAAATTTCATGTTAATAGTGTATTTTGAAGGCTTCCTAAGCATGATATTACTATTAATGGATTAAAAATAAATTAATAACATGAATAAAATATATTTCTCTAAGCATGAAGTTAGTGATAGTAAAATGACAAGTCAACTAGCATAAAATGTCACCTATAGGATTGTGACTATGTTGAATGTAAGTATAATGGTTGACGATATCTCAGAGTCCTTAGGTCATCAAGGAGATGTTAATACATCACAAAAATAATTTAATAGAGCATTTGGATACTCAAATAATAATATAAGAGGCCTATAATTCCTTCCATATAGATTCAACTATTCCAATGTGCAACTACAAACTAGTGAAGGATTTTCCTTGATAGAAATGTTGATGGTAAGGTCTAATGATTCAAGGAATTAATAAGAGTGTATAAATTATAAAAAAATATAGAAAGAGTCATTGAAATTTTTTTAATATTGGTATAGAGACATAAGAGGGAAATGCATAATCAACTATCCTAGTTTGTCACTTACAGCTTGTTGTGAGAGAATTGGCTTTGAAACAATGAAGGTTAATAAGGTCTAGAAATTTAGGGCATTGACAAGATCATAATACATAAATAATGATGAAACAAATAAATGGACATTTTTTAATATTATTTTGGAGACCTAATAATCCCAAAACATAGTTAAGACCATACATAGTCAAATCACTTCATCACACCTATAGTCAATTGAAGAGGAGTACCTTCAAAGGGATTGGTGATGAAAGACAAATTTTAAAAGGGGTTTTCAATTATTCAAAATAATGAAGAGGTTTGTAGATATCCAATGTTTCTATAAGGTTCCTCAAAATATCAAAGTCTATAGACCCTTTCAAAATAATTACACATAGTCACTTCTAGGATTATTTAGAAACTCAAGGTTTTCAAAACATGAGATTGTTATTGTGTGGTGTTTGTATATGGAAAAAAATTAGGGTTACCAAGAAATTGAATTAAAATAATTCCTAAGCAAATAATTTGAGGATAAAAGGACTAAAATAGAGGTCAAAGCCTAATTGACCTATCACAATTCTTACATGTATAGTCCTACCTTACTAAAGTATGTGCTTGTTTGAGAAGAATTTGAGGGCATATATAGATATAAGGAGATAAAAGAGTTATAAATTAATTTAAGATAGTGTAATAGACATTATTTCATGAAATATTTAGACATAATCAACAAGAATGGAAATACAATTGATGACCCTTTTCTAAACCCTATAAACTTAGTCACATATGCAATCTTGGGAAAATATCTAAGGAGATTAATGGTAAAATTGAATATAGTACGAGTTGAGTGAGAATTATTGAGTTTAGGATATGTTAAAAAACCAATTTTTGACACTTCATGATGTTTTAGACCTTAACAATGATAGTAATATAGTTATACATATGCTTAGTATATGCACAAACATACTTGCAGCAGTCAACTGAGGAAATGTCTTGGTGAAGTTGACTTGAGGAATTAGAGAAATTTAAGGAGATGGTAAGTATCCTAAATAAACCTTTCATGATGCTTAGATAATTGAAAATGAGAAGAAATGTGAGAAAATAGGTAGCTAGAGTATGACAGTTAGCTAAGAATATAAACCCTAAGCCTAAAGCATGAAGATACAAAGAGTATGATGGATATATAAAGATTAGAGAAATATTGAAATATGTAAAATAGGACATCATAGACCTAATATATATCATTATAACTCAAACTAAGCTCAGGGAAATCACCTACAAACCCTAAAATATTCCTAGACCTCTTGGAATGCTTGTTTCTAGGTGGTAGGCTATCTTGCATTGCTTGATATGGATCACATATGTTGCATGGGACCCAAATATTATATGGAAAGTTAACTACCCTAATTAAATTCAGGTTTTTGGAATTGGTTGATGGTTTCATACCCTGAGGTTTATGAATCATCGTTAAGAATCCAAGTCACTTTTAGGTAGCCCAGGAGAGCCATAAGGACCAGGTGAGAGACAAACCAACTTTAATGCCTAAAAATAGATGAGATGGAATTAAAATGACCTATAGAATCTTTAAAACTTCCCTAATCATAACCCCATTCAATTAGTTGGTATGGTATTATATAGAACTATATAGAATAGGGCTAAAATGATTTTTTTGCTATTTTATAGGTCCATAAAGTGAGTCACAACTTAAAATTTGGTATATAGGTAGGGGAAGATGTTTTATAACTAAATAACACATGTTTTTTGGGTTTGGAACGTTTAGGGAGCCTGTATAAGTTTTTTTTCACTCTCTTGGTAGGGAGGCCTAACTGAGGCCTAGTTAGGAAAGAGATAGGGCAAAAAAGGACATATCCATTCACTTTCAGAGCATGAAATTGAACTTGGAGATGTAAATCCATAGAGGGTACTAGGATATGTAATTATATTCTAAACAACTTCTATAATTTTATCTACACAAGGATGTTTATACTATTTTAGGGTTATAAGGAATAAGGCCTATTTGGGGCTTTTGGTAGAGAATGACTTATTGGGGATAGTTTGAGGATTAAAAATGGATTTTTTTGGGTCCAATATTATATTAATAGGTCATTCATTAATTTTTTTGAGCTAAATAAATTGAAACCAAGTTCTAACACTTACGTACAAAATAGGCCTAAAGAGATGAAGAGTCCTATCGACACCTTACAAGAGAAAGAGATGATGTGTCAAAGAGAATCTATTGGTTAAAATTATAGGTGTAAAAATTAGATCAAAGAGGTTATATAAAGTGATCTAACCATTAAAAATGCAACTTGTCCTTCAACATGTCAAGATAAAAGGGAATTTCAAGAACCTAGTCAAGGTGTCAAACATGCATTTCAACCCCCATGCCACTTGGAGAGATGGAGAAATTTTAGAGGAGTTGAACATGAAATACTAGACCTATTAAATCTATTCCATAACTCCTTTTCTTGTTGTAACTGACATAACTATTTACCTTCTCTCTTCTACATTTTTCTTCTCTTCTCTTTTCTCTTCTATATATATTGAGCTAATTTTGGCTAAATTTGCATCATCCACATAATTAAGGTAAAGGCCTACTCATTTTTAGCCTCTAATAAATAAATAATGATCTATTTTACCTTCTCCATGAGTTGTTTCAATGTGTTTAAAACTAGTTAATCTTTCTAAGTGATAGATTCTCTTCCTTAGCATGGCGTCCTTGTTTGCATTCATACTTAACCTTGGAAATATGTTTTTGGTCTCTTGAAGTGCTATAATGAAGTGTTTCATGAGGTTTTTTTGATTTGTGTTTACACAATTGTCAATTCATGACCTTGAGTTTAGTCCTCCAAAATTAATTTAGCTTCACAAACCTTCATGAGAAATACTAATGCAAAGGCAATTTTGGAGTAGTGTCATATATGGGTTAGGATTTTGATTGAAGTGCCATTACAATTAGTTGGTAGTAGTAAGGTTACAATTATTTCATCACCTTGTTAAGATAGATTTACTTTATTTTCTCTCTCCCTTTTCATCTAAATTATCAAGTAGTTTAGGTGATGAGCTTTAATTGATAAACTAAGGGAGCTATTCCTTAAATCTTGAGGTTTGACTCACTTAGAGGTAACCCACAACCTAGAGTCAATCCCATTAAATAAATAAAGTTTATCGGGATTGAATCACCCTCTCATAGGGTGTAATTTAGAGTGATAATATATCTCTTGAATATCAAGACAAGGAAACTAATAGTATGAAGCATGAAATACATCTTTAAGAAATTGATGATGACATAGTGGCCTTAAATGAATTTATAGTTGAGTATGACATAAGTTCTCATTAAAACACTTTGGTTATTATCCATGTTGAGCATCATGATCAATTTAAAGATATTGAAGAAGTCAAAACTCAAGTAAACCATGTTCTAATTGAAGCATTTTATGAGCCTGCTTACTGTGAAAAAGTCTACTTAGTTCTTGGTCTATTATAAATAGACACAAGCATAGGATACTCCCTTTGTGCTCAACATTTAAACACTTGATTTCATTAAAATCAATACACATAAGGCACAAGCCTTATGTTCTCACCTAAATCACAATAGAGAAGGAACCCGGGCCTGCATTGGGCTAGTTGTGCCATGGCATAGAACTTCACTAAATGAACTTCATTGAAAACTCATCTTAAAGTAGATCCATAGGTGAAGGCCTTTCTATAATTTAGCCTAGGGTCTTATAGGATCTTAACAAATCATAGGTCTACTTTTACTTAATTTACGCATTCTAGACATGTGATTTAAATAAAGATTAAGTTACTGGCATAGGACCTATATTTATTCTTTATTAAAAATGATGATGATGTCATGATTTATTATAGGGGCTCCATTAAAGCTATGAACTAATAAAATACATGAAAACTAATTAACATAATTCAATTGAATGTATGAATGACATCATAATTCTTCACCTTGAATTAATAACACTACAAGATATGAAAACTAAACATGTAAAACATTATACTGTAACATTATTATCATTTGTTAAAATTCCATACCTAGAGTATATTCAAAACATAATGTCAACAACCCAAAGGATCATATATGAGCTTGGGTATATAAAACTAGAGCTAGAGTGGTCTCCATCCCATTGTCTATCCTTAATGGTGGCTATATTTATATTTAAAGAGTAAATTCATTTCTCCAAAAATTCACTAAAATCCTTCTTCTTATTTCCCTCTTTTGGATTGCTCTCCTTATATAAGTATTCAAGAACATCTTTTTCTAGGGTGAAGGTTTTTATGTAGAGTTTTGAGATGGAACTCCATCACTATTCCTGCCAGATCCATGACTCTATGAGCTCCATTTTGTACCTTCCATATCTCTTCAAATCTTTGATAATTCTCTAAAAATATGGAAGATGGTTAGCTACCTACCAAGTGTCATAAGGTTTTCACTGTAACCTTCAACTGGCTACTCAAAAAAACCAAAGGCATAACCTCTTGACAAAATGATCTTTTCATGCCTAGGTGGATGTGATTTTGGTGTAAATACTATACTTAACATGTTAGGGGCTCAACATTTACCCCATATAAAAAATTTAGTCCTCCCTTAGACAAATCCTTTAAACTCTTAGGAGTGTAGAACTCAAGCACATTCTCCTAGACTTTGATGCTAAAGTCTTAAAAGACCTTGATGGATAGCTTGATCTCTTGCATAGTGCTATCTATCTTAGAGGAGGTAGAAATGAGCTCAATACATCTATTTTATTTGGCTCCTTGAGAAAGGTTTATACATTAGCTTTTTACTTTACCACACTTCCATCTAATATCTCTCCTTGATCATAGGCCTTAGTCTCTAGAGTGAGAAAGAGTTCTTCTAAGGTCTACTTTTGGTCCTTCATTTGGTTACTGAGTGTGTTCATGTTACCCATGATCTTTGACCATTTTTCCCTAATTATAGAATATACTTGAGCTATCAACTAATCCTTTGCATCTTTTGCCTACTCAAGGTATGCATCTTGTATACACCCTAAATTGGTCAAGAAATCACACATATCATGTCTTTTCATAGTCCTTTTATAGGAAACTTTGACTAGAGAATATGAGCTTTGTTCATATTTATCCATGTATTTTGTTTTAGTCATCTTGGTCTTGTTTCATGCTTAAATCACCTTTTTGCCTATTCCCAGTCATCCAAAGCCTTTCAAATAGTCATTCCACCTCAGCCACATTAGGTTTTTTGTGTTATTTCCATCCCCTTAGGCCCCATTATTTAAGGAAAATAGTGCCCAAATTTGACTATAGAAATGGTGCCATTAGTGTCTATTTCTAGCACTCCTATCCAAGGTCATTTTGAGCTCTACTATTTAGTTTTCCTTTATTAATGAGTCCCAACCCCTTCTTATTTTCATCCTTAAGTTTCCTAATGTCGATCAAATGCAAATAAAGATCTTAAATTAAAAATAATGAGTATCTTATATACAAGACTTTACAAGGCATTTTATATCTAGCACTTATTACTTTGGCACATTAGATAATAAAAATCAGTCAGTAGTATAGATCAACATTTTGCATCACACATAGACTTGCATGCTTAATCAAGGAAGGGCCTAGGTGAAAGTCATTATTACATCTACCGTGCATGTTGATTATGCATGTTTCCTAAGGGATAACTACATTTGATCTTAGATCCTAGCTTGAGGGTTACTATAGGTAGTGATTAGGAGTACAGGTGTTCTAGATCATGTGATCATTCTTCCCCTATCCTAGTTTTTTTTCCTTTTTATTTTGATGCATTTTATTTTTGCATATGTGTAGATAGATACAATGTTTTGAGAATGAAATGAATATATAGTGATCTTTTTTGACTTTGAACCTCCAAAACTTCATAGGCAGGGTCACACAAACACAATGAACACAACCTAAAAAGCTCAAGTCATATACAATAGCAGCAGAGGTGAACTAAAATGTTGATGCCACTAGCGTCATATTTTCTAAATCCTATCTAATCATAAAACAAACTCTAGATCCTAATTGACAACATTATCCTAGTCTTGCATCACAATTTCTAGCTCTTGAATCATTTGTTTCTATCTATTTTTCTAGATAATTTTATCTCTCTCCCTATGTAATTAATTTGATTAAATTATCCAAAACCTATGTTTTATTATATTTGATTATATTTTTCCCCTTATTCCAAACCCTTTATTATTTAGGAGCTAGACCCTAATTTTCCCAAAAATAATAAAACATTTGGTGAATCTGACTTACTTCAAGCAAATCTCAAACCCTATGTTCCCTTATGGTTTTTCCTTTAAATTTTATGTACAAATTTAATTTCAAATTTTTTATTTTTGTATAAATTTTTTTGCATTTATCCTATTTAATTTTTTTTAATAATTTAAATTATTAAAATAATTTTCAATAATTTTGAAACCCTAACCAAAAACCCTAGATTTTCAAACTAGTTCCTCAAACCCTAATCCTACCTCCTTTACAATTTTTAGAAAAATATTTTGGAATTTTTGCAAATTATTTGGACTATCAAAAATATTTTCAAAATATAAATATTAGTAGTTATTTTTTGCCAAATTTGATTTCAAATTTCTAATTTTTGTATAAATTTTTGTGCATTACTTCTATTCAAAATATTGTTTTAGAATTTAAATTATTACAATAATTTTCAAAAATTCTAAAACCCTAACCCAAAACCCTAGATTCCCAAAATAGGTCCTAAAACCTCAAGCCTTCCTTCCTTGCATTTTTTAGAAAAATATTTTCAATTTTTTTTGCAAATTGTTTAGAGTGCCAAAAATATTTTCAAAATCTCTATGTTAGTAGTAATTTTTGCATTTATTTGCTTAATAGTACTTTTTCATATTCTCTTTGATGAAATAAATAAAATGGTCACTAAGACACTTATTCTATATCATCCCATAGATCAATTTCAAAAAAAATCTCATAATTCTGACAATGAATGGACAAATTTGAAAAATTGCACATTAGCTAAAAATGTGGAAAATAATTTCATATATAATGAAGATAATTATTATTATTGTAATGAGGAATATGATGATACATGTGAAAGTGATAGTGAAGAAAAATTAGATGCATCTTATTCTCTCAAACTTATCTATTTTATTCCTTCTTCTAAAGAAAATAATTTTGAAAAATGGGAAAGATACTTTTCACCGCATTCTCTTATGCACAATGCACCAAATGAACAAATTAGTCATGTACTTCCAAGTGAACCTCTTATTATTGATAATTTGCTTCCATATGAACTCTCTCTCTCTCTCTATCTCTCTCTCTCTCTCTCTCTCTCTCTCTCTCTCTCTCTCTCTCTCTCTCTCTCTCTCTCTCTCTCTCTCTCTCTCTCTCTCTCTCTCTCTCTTACTACTTCTATGTTCAAAATATAACAATATAAATGCAATAAAATCAAATTGCCAATGAATAGTTCAAATAATGCATCTCAAGCTCTCAACTCTAATTTATCAAAAGAATGTCTAAATAATAACTCTCTTACTCTTAATTCTCATGTTTCAAATGAAAATAATGCATACACTCCATCCATGGATAACATAGATGCACATAATCTTCCACATTCAAATGATAATTTATTGCATATTAGAAAGGGATTAAATTCTTCACTTACACCTCTCCCTAGCAATGATGGAAGTGATAATGAGTATAATAGTGAACACATAAATTAATATGAAAATGAGAGTGATTATGAAATATATTTAAATTTTGATAATGCATGGAACAATGATGATTATTATTCACATAGTGAAGAAGAAAATGCATCTCATGCCTCTAACTCTTCTCTCATTTCTCCTCTCAAGCATAATGCACTACCAAATATTGTTTCTACTTCTATGAATGATTCTATTTCAAATAATTCACATGGTCATGGTAATATCACATCTTCTACTTAATTTAAATTTGATTCACTAAAACATAAAGATATCAATGAACCTCCTGAAATACCCCTCACTATAGTAGAACCTAGTTCTCAGTATTCACCTAAAGAGAATGGTAGCCCACATCCCTCTAGTAAGATCTAAGTTACCATTACTCCCAAGGTTCCAGTGAGCACAACCCCTCTTTATGATCTAATCACTAAATGTAGCATTTCCATGTCTAAAATGAACAACCAAATTCAATGATAAAATGAACCACTTCAAGATACTAATGTACCATCCTAGGGGATTATCTCTTTGATGCATGTAGTTGGTGAATTACAACACCAAGTACATCTACTTACCTTAGAAATTAAGGCTTATAAGTCTTGGATGGATGCTAATGATTTTGTTTTATTGTTTTCAGAATATTGGAGTTATATTCTTATATAATAAAGGGGCTGAGCAATATAAATTGGTAAATAAATATGCAAGAATTAACCAATTGATTTGTGTAAATAAATTATATTTTTGCCTTTTCTAAATATAGTAGGAAGTGAGAGAGATTAGAACTTAGCTTATTCTTGCCGATCTAGAATAAGACAAGGTCTAATACTTGAGGAGCAAGACTAAGCAATAGTCACAAATAGGTCTCTAGACTTCATTTTTGATTGGATAAGAGTGCCACAAATAGGACACTCTATTGCTTAACATTATAGTCATATTATAGCATTGTTGTCTTGAGGCTAAAATCTTTTTGGGTTCTATTTGGAATACATGTATTACCTTGTCACTAAAATTTTAGGGTCTAGGACCTTATAGACCTTATTGTGTGCCTATTTTAATCTTTAAAACCCTTAAGAGCTCTTAGTCCTTGAACTTGAATTCAAACTTGGGAGAGAGAGATAAGGGGTTAGTGTGTAAAGGATACAATGGATGCAATTCACACCCAATGTGTGGGAATGCTACCTACTTACCAATAATTTGAAGAGGGATCAAGTTAATGTAGTTCTCCCATTTAAGTGCTTGGTGTGATTTGTGTATGATCAATGCAACTAGACTGTGAAATTGGATGTGCTTCAGCTAGCTAGGAACTGATGTAATGAATTGAGTAGGACTTAAATAATATTGGAAGGCTATATGAAAATAATAAGGAAGAGTTCTTGAGTGTACTTCCTTGTATTCTTGTATCTCTCTTGAAAATGAGTGCCAACCCCTCTAAATGGACTTAGAATGGCATTTTATAGGGAAATAGATAATCGTGGGTTTGATGAATTTACATGAGGCTGAAAAGGAAAAAGATAAGGGATCAAAAGAATATGACTATTGGAGGTAAAAGTGAACTTGGACAATAACACCAAAAATAAGACACCCTAGGTTTTAGTGATCCTATCCTATTTGGGTGCTATTGTATTATTGAGATGAGACATAGGGGGATAGATCTGGGCCTAAAAGGGCTGCTTGGGTCTGAAAGGGCTAAGTCTAGAAAGCTTTATATGATTGGGAATTAGTAAAAGAAGTATCCTAGAAGGGTTGTGTGAGCCAATAGGAGGACCTATAGATTAGGTGTCTTAGCCATATTGAAGTTATATAATTTCATATTTTACATGGATAAATTCCCCCCCCCCCCTTAATTATAGTGATGCAACAAAGTGAAATACTAGGATAAAGGAAAATATGAAGCATAACTAAACTTAACTGTAAGGGTGAATCTCATGAACTTGTCTAATGTTGGATGTGCATAGAGAGAGCACGCTATGAATTATGAATCTATAATGAAAACATAAAGTAGATTAGTTCTTACTACATATGCTATATCTAAAATAAGAATGTATAAGATTTGAGTAAGAAGAAGAGAAAGGAAAGAATACACCTCATTTGGTACATGAACTAATACAAAACCTATTATGATGCCGGAATGTGTAAGATGATGATGAGTGTGTGTTGAATCAAGAGTAATATCATGAATATAAATAAGTGCTCAATTCATTAGAAAGTGGCTCAAGAATACAAAGGATAGCCTTTTTTCTCCATTGTTACCAACTATGTGAAGCTAATGAATCATGAATATACTAATCAATGTTTGGACTGTGTGTCCAATCCCTGTGAATAGGTGGCTCAAGAATACAAAGGTTAGCTATACCTTTGGATCCATCATTACCCCATGAAGTGAAGCTATGAAGTGATACCATTATAAAAATTATGTCATATGAGATGGATCATGGAGCCCATGAATGTGATATAAATCTGATAATGCGTTTTGGATAGCTAAATGTGTGCTAGAAACTAGGCCACTATTGGCCATTCTAAAAGATGGAGATTAGGCTTGTATGAAAGTGACTTTGAAACTGATGTAATAAGTTTATATGAAAGATAATTTTAGAACTCAAGTACTCAAAAAAATAAAATCAAATAAAATTTTAACTTGAATGTGATGCTAACCACCTGTAGATGGAGTATGGCATGCAACTATTGAGAATGCCTAGATTAAACTGAAAGCTAGAATTAAAGGAAGAGTAATGTTCTACACGCATTGCCCCTAGTCACTGATGTCTAGAACATCGATTATGATCTATAAGTTATGTTAAATACCTAATATAAAATATAAGTGAGAACCATCATGTCATACATGATAACCCCTTGTATATAAGAAAACTATGCTAAAACTACTGAATATGACTGATCTAAAAGTGCAAAAACTATCCCTAAACTGAACCTTTTATTTATTTCTAAAAACCCTAAGTGTTTTATACCTAGATAGGAGTGAAAAAATGTGGACACAAATATGTTTGGAACTATTATCCACTTTTGGTGCTATTGTTTGATGTGAAAATTATCTACTGATCTAAAATTGTCACTATTTTTCTACTAGTTTGATCGATTTGACCTCTAGATTTTGTACTGAGTGTTCTGAATGATGTTATTTTGACTATTAGGAGGTTTGATCTCTATGAAAAACCCTTATTTTATGCCCCCTATTTTTAGGTTAGGAATCATGAATGTGTAATTACTACCCTCAAAATAAAAGAGTCTTACAAGTGTGTTAAATTGTATAGATACAAGATATAACATTGAATATTTGATAAGATAGTTAAAGATATAGCAATATTTGAATTGATAGATTGTTAGATCAATAGGGGTATGCCTAGATAGATATAAAAATGTAAGAGAACGTGAAAGATATTGAATTAGACTCGTAATGTTAGATATTAGTTGTTAGTTTGTTAGTAGGCATGGAGGGATGGAGCATGATTGGAATCATGGAATTTCACACAGTGAGGAGTAAACAATAAAATAAGCATATTAATCAAGAACAAATAAGCATACAAGGGTGTCTAAGGGGACCTATAAATAAAAGACATGGGCACATGTCCCTCAAACTAGAAAGCAAGCATACAAGGCATGTTCAAATACGACATACACATACAAGTGGAAGAAGCAAAGTTGGCACAAGGGTGACTGGCACATAGAAAAGTAAAATCAAAGGACATTATCAAATTTACTAAGACACACACATTAATATAGGGAAAAGGACATTGGTAGATGTCCTAAGGCATAAATAGAAGATAAGTAATAACTAGAAATACAATCACACAAGCTATTCTAAGCAAGTAGAGAAATAATATAAGAACTAGAAAGATACAAACACATCTAACTAATAAAAGCAGATGTGAGAGTATGAAAAACATGTTTAGTACAATACTAAGTATATGCTAAGAAATACACAAGTTCTAGATACCAGTGCAATGTTGATAAAGTATTATGTGTGAGCTATAAAGTAATGTACATCAACATGATAACTTAGAGAGTGTGGTGTAAGAATGACATAACCTAGATGGTGTAGTCATATAGAAAATTCCCCCAATGGGTATGTATAATAATGTATGTCTCAAATGTAGAAGTAGGAGTTCCCCTCTATGCGTAGATTAAAGCAATAAAGTAGTTAGATGTCACTGCACACACTCAAAAGAAATCAAGTGAAGCATGGTAATGTATATAATTTGGCATACAATATCATGAAATAATAAATGTAAGTCCCAACATGATAGTAGTAATGTAAATCATGGATGATGCATACAATATAAATGTTTTTGGTTGTTTTGATATATTTGATTTTTTCTATATTTTTGAAAATATTTGAACTATGTATAATCAAGTAGGAGAGTTTATGTATAATCAATGATAAAAGTAAATGATACTAAACGATGAGTCTTAGATGAGTCCCCCTATCATGGTGTCTTATATCAAATAATGGGAACATGTGTGATTGTGAAGCATGATTGAAATGCTAAGAATATGACTTTGTATATTTGGATTCATTATCGATACCTTGAAAATCATAATAACCTATATTGTTCCACTCATCATTATTATCTTGATTTTGAACCAATGGAATTCTAGTGTTGAATACTATTGTATCTAAATCTTTTCCTTTGATAAATTATGTTTGTGAATGATTTACCTTAGGATATTCAATAAATCCCAAAGCCTGGTGACAAGCATTATCATCTGCTAGAATAGGAATAGTAATTTCTTGAGCATGTTTGCCCAACCTTTGACCTTGATAATCAAACTATTGAATATATCATTGACCAAACCCATAATTATTTGAAAGTTGAGCCTCATTTTGGAGTGGTAAATTTGCATATTTTTCATGCTTGACTTGTGTTTATGGTACTATTTGTTGCTTTAATTTTTCTTGTTGATCCTTTTGTTGTTTTGAGTTTTGCTCTAGTAACCACTTTTGTATTATTTTTGAATTTTACCCTCTGTTAATGTGTTCTTATGTTGTTGTGGATTGATTGACTAATTTACCTTGTATAAAGTACTCATTAACAATTATCTATTGTATATGCTTCGTCAATGCCAAACATTTATCTATGTGATGCCCATGCATTCTATGATATGTACAATAATATCTAGATCTTCTCACTAGATGTAGAGGAGGTAGTTTAATCAATTTAGATTTAATAATTTCCCATAGTAGCTCACTTGAACTCTTATTTGATCTTTGAATTCTTTTTGAATCACTAGTTGTATAGTTAGTTTATTGTGATTTGTTGTTTTGATATGTAA
This sequence comes from Torreya grandis, assembly GCA_037957365.1. Taxonomy (NCBI): domain Eukaryota; kingdom Viridiplantae; phylum Streptophyta; class Pinopsida; order Cupressales; family Taxaceae; genus Torreya; species Torreya grandis. Next base: position 1,006,958 of record JARHVA010005730.1, read on the forward strand.
TATTGCTTGCAACCAATTGAGTAGGTGAAGGTACAAATACATGATTGGCAATAGGGTACCCTTGAATATTTTGTGTTGTAATCTAATTTTCCAATGTTGTGATATTTTTATGTAATAGCTGATTCTACGTTTGTAAATCTGAAAATAGCTTGCTCATGGTGGTGATTTGATTCCTTAGAGTCTCACAAGTGCAAACCTTAGTTTCTTCTAATTGGACATGTAAACACATATGTTGAAGAGGTTTTGAAAAAGTTGTAGGCTAAATTTATTCATTAGGAATAATAGTAGAGGATACCTCACCTTTTGTATGGGTGATAACATGGATTTGGTTTGAGGGAAAGTAGTTATCATCCTCTTGAGGAAAAGAAGGAGAAGGGATTTCTTTCCTCTGCATAAAATATGACATTGAAACAAGAGTACCGAAAGAGGCATATACATCTAGGTAAAAACTATGCATATAGGTTAAAATGCATGTAAGTGGAATTATAAATTGTATAAAAATATGATAATAGATAACATTCCACATGAAAGATAGCAAACAAGGGATAGAAATCATGAATTTATGCATGTATGCATAAGAAACTCTGACATGTGCTATAATATTTTTAATGTGTTTAGCATGATAAACTTGTATGTTTTTCCCTGTGAGAGATAGAGAGAAAATGGTAGAGAGATTATATTTGTGAAATAATGTGTAAATATGTTTGACATGTATTATAACATTTGTAATGTGTTTATCATGATAAGCTTGAAATTTTTTCCATATGAGAGATAGAGAATATGCAAAAGAAATATTGAAATCTTATGCAAGTTTAGCAATGAATTTTGTAATATCATCCCTTATTATGAAACATAAGCATGAAATGCAAAGGATGGATCTTTGTACTAACATATGATATACTTCATCATTCATATACATGATAGGGCCCATTATGGTTTCCTTGTTATTTGTAAGAAACGTAAGAAAAGTTTGAAAATAAATGAGGATCATTTTTGTAATTTGACTATGTAAGGTGATACCTCAACAAGCAAAAAAGAGCTAGTACATGCAACTTGGGATTTTTTAGATATATCATTTTCAAAATACTATGAGTGTCTAATTTTTGAATTGATTTTATAAGTTTGATATGCAACAAAAATTTTAGAAAATGATGCAAAAAGTACTAAAAAATCACTACGAATGTATTTGATACAACTAGGGTTTTGAAAATATTTTTCAAAATTAGTGCAATAATTTGAAAATTTTAGACAAATTTTTTAGAAATTTACTTGAAAAATATAGGAAAAATTAGAAAATATTTCTAAAATTAGCAATATATTTTTCCTAGTGTGTTGAATGTGTTTGTGTGCAAATAGGACCTAGTATGTGCAAACTAGGGTTTGAGAAAATTTATTTAAAATATTTTAATTAATTTTTAGTTTTATGATTTTTAAATTCAAGATAAATTAGGAAAATGTGGGAAAAAATTAGAAATAATTATCCCTAGGTTTTCTAGGAATTTTGTGTAAAAATTCAAAGTAAGTCAGGTTCACCAAATGTTTTATTATTTTTAGAATATTGTAGTTATATTCCTAAATAATAAAGGGGTTGAGAAATGTAAATTGGTAAATAAATATGAAATAATTAACCTACTAATTTGTGTAAATAGATTATATTTTTACTTTTTCTAAATATAGTAGGAAGTGAGAGAGATTAGAACTTAGCTTATTCTAGGTGATCTAGACTAAGAAATAGTTATAAATAGGTCTCTAGACTTCATTTTTTGATTGGATAGGAGTACCAAAATAGGACACCCTACTATTCATAATTTTAGTCCTATTATGATGTTTTTATCTTGAGGTTGAAAAATTTAAGGGTTTTATTTGAAATCCCTATGTTACTCTGTCACTAAAATTTTAGGGTCTAAGATCTTACAGAGTTCACTATGTGCCTATTTTAATCTTCAAAACCGTTAGGAGCTCTTAGTGCTTGAACTTGAATGCAAACTTGGGAAAGAGAGAGAAGGGGTTAGTGTGTAAAGGATATGTTGGATGCACTTCACACCATATGTTTGGGCATGCTACCTACATACTAATACTCCAAAGAGGGATCAAACTAATGTAGTTATCCCATAGAAGTGCTTGGTGCAGTTTGTGTATGTTCAATGCAACTAAAATGTAAAATTATATGTTTTTCAACTAGATAGGGACTGGTAAAATGACTTGAGTAGGATTTGAATAATATTATAAGGTTATATGCAAAGAATAGAGAAGAGTTCTAGAGTGTACTTGCTTGTATTCTTATGTCTCTCTTGAAAATGAGTGTTAACCCTTATAAATGGACTTAAAATGGCATTTTATAGGGAAAAAAATGATCACAGATTAAAAATTTATGTGAGGCCAATAGGGAAAAATATAAGGAACCAGAAGAATCTAACCATTAGAAGCAAAAGTAAACTTGGACAACAACATAGAAAATAGGACACCCTAGGTTCCAGTGCTCCTATCTTATTTGGGTGATATTATCCTAAAGGGATGAGACCTAGGGGGATGGATCTGGGCCTGAAAGGGCTACTTGGGTCTAAAAGGGCTAAGTTCAAAAATCTTTGGATGACTAGGAATGAATGAAAGAAGTAGCCTAGAAAGGTTGTTTGAGACAACAAAAGGACCTATAAATTAGGTGTCTTGGTCATACTAAAGTTGTACAAATTCACATTTTACATGACTATAGATTTACATGGTAATCCCCTTATGAAGACATTCATAAAAGCTTCATTTCCTAAGCATTTCCAAATAACATTATTGCCTCATTTTGATGGAACTAGAGATCCATTCGTACACCTTCAAACCTTTCAGAAGGCTTTTCCATCTCATGCAAGTCCTTTGATTCTACTAAAGTTATTCCAATAGACATTAGTGGGAGAAGAACATGATTGGTTCTTTCATCTACTCCCCATTATCTCCTTACATGCATATGATGTCTTAGTGGAGGCATTTATCAAATATTACATAACAAACATGGGTCCTCATGTTACATATGAAAAACTTGCCACATTACATCAGAATACTTCAAAGCTAGTTAGTGAGTATATCTTATGATTCAAAACTCACATGTTAAGATTGATATAAAAACTAGTAGATTAGATATCCATAATATCTTTATTAAGGGGCTTTGCCAACCTCTCATTGAGTATCTACTATATTAGATAGGTTCTTTTATCAAGTACTTATGTTATACAATTTTAGCTTTAGAAAAGAAATTGGGATTGATTGAGGTAAATTTAGTCAATTGGATCACTCTAGGTTTCATAGTAGTACCTACATCTCCTAGCATCCAACACCCACCATGTCCTAAACTAGATAGGATACCATAACCAAAAAAGTAACCAATTAAGAATAGAGAGCCAGTTTTCAAAGCACAACCCATAATATGCAATACAAAAACAAATAGCAAGGCTCTAATATAGTTTGATTCATAGTGGGATAGCCCATGTGTCATATTATCATCACTATTAGATAGGTTGTTAATCACATTACCTTCTACTCATAGATGAGTTCCACATCTCCTATAGAAATAGCCACATCAGCCCTTTTGTAACTATCATTGTATCTGTGGACATAGAGATAATGATTTTTATAGACTCAAAGATTGTATTAGTAGATGTGTTGATAATGGAATCATAGTATTTACACAGAGGGAACCAAGATTTACTCCATCATGGAACCTTAGACCTTATTCTTCCATGACTGAGTCATCCCAAGGTATTCCTTTAAAAGAATCATCAGTCACTCATCGTGAGAGTAATGTGGTTTCTAAGATAGAGCCTCACAAGAGATCTCCTATTCCACTTATTCAGAAGGTTTGGAAACTAGTCCAATGAGAACAACCTATATATAACACTTTAGTCTAAAGATTACATAGTTTAGTTTGATATGCATATCTAACATAGTCATATGCACTGTAACACATTATCACTTAAGAGAAATATTCACTATGGCTAGATTTTTTGGGTCCTATCTCATGTCATAATATATTATGGTTAAGATTAAATTAACCTACATCACAAAGTACTACTCTAGAGAGATATTTAATTTGATCAAAATTTTTAGGGACTTATTTCATGTAGTAACCCACTATGATTGAGATTAAATGAGCCCCCATCACAGGTTTCAGCTCTATCTTGATTTATTTCTCAATCATACACATCATAGTAGAGGCCACAAGGTATACGATTATGTATATATGAACCTTCTTCACATCACATAGTTTCTATGACACATCAAATAAAGTTACATTTTACATAATCTCTATGTAGAGCTATAATTAGTACACAATAGATAGTATAAGATATAGAGCATATTCCTACACAACATGAGTAGTATGAACACTTATTTAGTTGTCCATTAGGTTTAGATAGTGATAAAACATAGAGTTATATGACACATTCATACTAGCATTAGTTCATAGCTTCACATAGTAGGGCAATGATGAAGCCAAAGCTTAGCTAGCCTTTTTATTCTTGAGCCACTCTTGGGGAAGTAATATGCACAATGTACTATCTTACATCCCCATATAGTAACAACTAACATTATTAATTCCCAATAACTATCCATAGCTAAAATTAGCCTATCAAAGTCCAGACCTTACCAATATCCCATTTTGCTAAGCTTAAACCAGTTCACTTTATCAAAATGATTCACCAATTACAAAAACCAATAATGTTTTTGCTTAACTATGATTAAAAATAAAACCTACCATAACACTTATCAACATATCATGAACAATTAAAATCACATTACAAATAACATTATACCAATACATATACAACCTTCAACATCAATACCAAATCAACAAATTACAATACAAATCTATTCCAAAATCCATAACATAATATGCCTAAATCAAAATCAACTCAGTATCCATATATATAATGAAGTTTTTAAATCATATACATCATATCAAAATACAATTAATCATTAATGGGCATCATGCCCTCAATCTTAGTCTTACTCTCTCCTCTAGTACTAGTCCCATAAACCAACCTAGTACTAGATGGACCCACACCTCCTTAAGTTCCAAAATGCCTCTTATGATGATTATCTCACTCTAATAACCAACCATTCTACTCACATAAGTCTACATATCACCTTTAAATCTTTCTGTACTCATCCGTAATCCTCATACTCATTGATCCATAATCAGATAGAAGCATCATATGCCTATCTAGCTTAGCCCTCAACTCATCTCTCTCTCTCTCATGGATCTAACATATGCAACTATATCTATAGAAACACTAGCTATAACTATCACTCATTCTATCAAATCCTCCTCCACATCATCATCAGGTACATGCCATGTGAGCTCTTGAAGTGTAGACTCAATGATGGTCTCTCAAAACCCATCATCTCCACCTCCTCCCCCAACCCATGCTTCATCCTAAGCACCTCCCACTCCATTTGCATGAAAAATTACAACACTATGTTAGGCATACATTTTTAAAACAAGCTAAAATAAGAACAAACTTGTACATAATTCAAATATAATCAATTCTTACCTCCCATCATCTAGATTGGTATGGAATCCTCATACTCAGGAGCATCCCATCCATCAATAAGATACAATGGAGCCCACTAATGGTTCATCAAACATGTGGTATATGCCTTTGTACATCCAACATCATCTATATTATGAATATCTATAGCTACATATTGTACATCCAAAGGTAATGGTGCTAACTCAACCTCTATAGGCCTCCACAAGCTCCTATCCTTGTTGGTGCCCATGCACTCCTCACCCACACACATGCTACTAGGGTCACATCCTATGTTACCCCAAAATATATATTCATGTGCTCATATTGAAAGTACTCACACTCTAGCCTAGTGATCATGTAACCAACAACTGACCCTCATATAGAGTAACTGCACTCCATCCTTAGGCCACATAGGGAATCCTCTATAGGGCCTCCATATGATATCTAGAGCCACCAATTTTTCTAAAAATTATTTATAGTGATCTATCTTAGGATACCAAATAGATAATGTAGTCATACACCACTCTCCAAATGATTGTGGAGGTGCCCACCTCTCCCTCAGTAATCTTATCGGTCATATAACCACTATGTGCTCATAATCCCAATAATGAAATAAAGTAGCCAAACTCACACCACCACTAAATTCCTCTTAATTAAGCCTATAAATATCCTTGTATAAGTGGGAAATCATATTCCTACCCCATGAGAACATAGTACCATACACTTCAATACTATGTATGATCTTATGCATCCTATGTGCAATCGACACCCCACTCCCAGCCACAACAATAAATAAAGCCAACAACATGGAAAACCACTTCCATAGACATGGAACACTCTAATGTATAAGAACTAATAATAATACATCTATATCACTACCTCTTTGATGTATACTTGAAGGTACACTAATAAAGTACAAAGATGCATAGTCAATAACATTAGCACCCATGTCATCCTATAAAGTCACACACCATCTACTAACTAGAAAATGCAAAATATGGTACACATCCTCTAGATTAATCATAATCTCTCCAATAAGAAGCCAAAAAGTACATGTGTCTACATTTTACCTCTCATATAAATCAATAATCATATACCTATCCCATTGTATAGTGCCTATGTCACACACATGACCCAACCTCACACTATCCATCACAACTCTCTCATTATCTAATAAAAGGTAACAATATTAATGTCTCCATCACCTAACCTCTATATAACTCCCTCATTCATACCTCAGCCTAAAAAACACTATTAAATAACATTTATAATAGTCAACCATGCCAAGGAAAATAGCCATGCTACACAATAATAGGCAACAACTTAGAAACTCAAAAATCTAGCCCTTGTAGACAACAACATTGTAGAAAGGACACAAGTGCTAGATAATAGTTTCAAAACCTAGACAATAGCATTCAACACTAGATATGAGCGTTGAATCCTAGACAAGAGCACTAGAACTAGTCAAAAAAAATCCTAGGCTACTTAAAACAACTCAAAAATGTCAAAAATAGGCTTCTATATAGGAAAAAATCAAGAATTAAGGTTACTTACCAGGGTAACATCACCACCAGAACCTACCTAGGCTGCCAATTACTTAAACTAAATTGTAGTAGGTGCTCATCTCCTTAGCCATCTCTTACTCTAGAGCTCTAAATCTCAACCTAGTCAATGTGCAAATGAATCGAGAATCAATCCAATTTCCTATATCAAACAACTTTCTCATAAAAAGCAAAATAATATTTTCCCCATAACTAGAACCTCATAGCTCCTTTTTGCAAACCATTTTGTTCCACAAAATCATGATAACAATACCTTTGACATCATGTAAGCCTTTCTCTCTTACTACATCATCTGCCTACTATGATGCACATGTCTCTATACTATTTTATATCCATACATACAACTTGGTCCTAACCAATCAAAAGCTTGTTCAAATTTCAAACAACTCAACCTAATCAATCAAACAAACTTTCAAACCTTATTTCCACTTATGCCACTAGTCATAACTTTTGGGTCAATCTCCTCCATCATAGATCTTGTTCCTCTCCCCAAAAGAGGGGCATCATTCATACTATTCCTATTCCTACACTAGCTCGGTATGCCTATCCACTCCTATAGGTGGATACACCATGATTCATACACCTTTAGTAATCAAATTATCAAATTTAGCTCAGATCAATCAAGATATATAATGTTTCAGATTACATGGGTCATTTAGCATTATTGAGGACATTCAAAGGGATATACATGCAATTTATAAATACATAGACAAGTTAGATCTAGTGGTTTAGATTATTTTAATTCATAGTGACTTCAATATAGATTTAGACTAGATAATATATTTGGGGGCATGTACATCACTACATGTCTCACATATATAGTTTTGTACAACATGACATAGTTACATGACTAGATAGTAGATTATAGGCATAATGAAAATCATAGTGTTTAGATACCTATTTTTTCACATGGGGCATGGAACAATAGGTCATATCACATGTGGTCATATAGATTACTATAGTTTACATACACATCACTCACATACTAGATTTGGGAGCATAACACAAATGTTCATGTTCTTCATCATCTAAGATTATATAAATTGGAATGGTAAGACATGCCATTCTCTTATTGCACATTTACTAGAATTTTATATTACACCCAACTGTACCCAAATTATCACCAAGTTGGACCATATGGCCGTTTGTAGTGGTTGGTCCATAACATTACCCAAACCCAAACTATACAAGTTTGCACAAGATAGAGGGCAGACATTGGTTTTAGGCCTCCAAGCACTTTTTAGTTCTAGTTCAAATTATCTAGAGTGCAGGCATGACATATTTTGATCTTCAAAGCATAAAAATTTTAAACACAAATTCCATATTACATGAGTTTATGTGGGATAGAGGGCAAACATTGGATTTGGGCCTCCAAGAATTTTTCATTCCAGTTAGATTCAACATAAAGGGAAAGCATTGCCCTTCTTCTCCTTATTATATAGATTCCACTTATAGATTTAGTATATGGGGCATCCATTTTAGGGATTATTTTTTTTCTAGACACTATTTGGCTCTCCATCCACTTCCCTAGCTAGGAAGTGAGTTGGACCCTTTTACAACACATTCATCTTCACATAGGTAGGTTCAAGTACACATTTTCTTTTCTTTTTTTTACTCTAGTACTTCATTTCATTACATCACTAGATTAAAAGGGGGATAAATGTATACACCCTACATTGGTCAAATAATCACACATATCATGTCTTTTCTTAGTCTTTTCACAAGAGACTCTGATTGGAGAATATGAGCTTTGTTCAAATTTAGCCATGTCTTTTATTTTAGTAATCTTGGTCCTATTTCATGCTTGAAACACCTTTTTTTCTATTCCCAATCATCCCAAGCCTTTAAAATAGTCATTCCACCTCAACCAAGTCAAGTTTTTTATGTTCTTTCCATCCCCCTAAGCCCTATTAATTAAGGATAATATCACCCAACTTGGACTACAGTGCCATTCCCACTAGTGTCTATTTTTAACACTCCTATCCAAGGTCATTTTGAGCTCCAATGGTCAGTTTCCCTCAATAATTCCTAGCCCCTTTCTTATCTTTGTCCTTTAGTTTCCCATTGTTAGCCAAATACAAATAAATCTCTAAAATTTAAAATAACAAGTCTTCTATATAAAGGAATTTACAAGGCATTTTATATGTAACACTTACTAATTTGTCACATTATATAATAAAAATCAGTCAATAGCATAGCTCAACATTTTTCATCACACATAAACTTACATGTCTGATCAAGGAAGGGCCTAGGTGAAATTTATTCTTGTATCCATCATGCATGTCGATTATGCACATTCCTTAAGGGATAACTACATTTGATCTAAGACCCTATATTAAGGGTTAATATAGGTAGTGATTAAGATAATAGAGGTTTTATATCATGCAATCATTCTTCTCCTAACCTATTTTTTACCCCTTTTACTTCTGGTGCATTTGTTGTTTGCATGTGTGTAGATAGATATAGGGTTTGGAGATTGAAACATATCTATAGTGAACTCTGTTTACTTTCATCCTCCAAAACTTCATAGGTAGGGTCACGTAGACACATCAAACAAAACCTAAAAAGATCAGGTTTCTTGGACAATAGTGGTAGAGGTGGACTACAATACTGATTCCACTAGTGTCTTATTTCATCACTCCTATCCAATCATAAAATGAACTCTAGATCTTGATTTACGATAGTGTCCCAATCCTGTATCATAACTTCCAACACCTAAATCATTTACTTTAGTCCATTTTTCTAGATAAGTTTATATCTCTCCCTATGTAATTAATTTGATTAAATTTTTCAAAACCTATATTTTACTATATTTGATTGGATTTTCCCTTTATTCCAGATCCTTTATTGTTTATGAGCTAGACCCTAGTTTTCCTAAAAATAATAAAACACATCTATTACTAAGGCTTGGTTAGATAAAATTAAGAAAATGGCTATTTTTTTACCCTCTTTTATCCTTTTGAAGAGGTATTATACCTCTTATTTCTTATCAAATATCTCTTTCTTTAGCACAACATTAGGGTCTTCTTCCTTTGTTAGCTGAGGATGTAGTCTTGGGAACATCTACTAAACTAGTACACAAATCTTGTTGACCTCTAAAAGGTTTGAAGTGTTGACATTGACCAAAAGAGATGGTTTAACCACCTCCATACACTCACAAAGTTATTACAACTTGAACTTATTGGCCTGGATCCTTAGATTCCTTGAAGAGGCTCTTCCACTTCCTCACATTGTCATCATTGATGATGTTTTATTATGTTACTTTAGTGGCTAACCTTATTAGTGATTTCCCTGACTAGATTGGGTTCATGACATGTGGGTCAATAAGAAGGGATTATTTCCCTTCTTCAAGATCTTCCAATCTCAAAGTATTTTCTCTAGGTGCCTCAAATTAGGAATCATCCACATAGGAGTCTAACATAAATGAAAATTGTTTACACATCCTTATAGTGGTAGCTTAGGGGGGCATAGTTTCATACATGTAAATATCTTCATCCCCCTAGTTATTTTACATCATATCCCTTATGTTTAGTTCTTTGTAATCCTTATCAATGATAGCCTTATCTATTTATACTTCCTCCTCTTTACTAGTGCCATTGCTATCTTCAGTGCTCTCCTCTAAGGACTCACTTTTTTGGTCCTTGGGGGTTGCTTCATCAGACTTCTCCCCCTCATCTATTTCTTCATCTTAGGGTTTGTTAATACTTACCTCCAAGGTAATTCCTTTAGTACAATGTCAACTTATTACTAATGGGGCTCCTCAAATTTATCTATTTGTTATTCCAATGTTCTAGTTTCACCTTCCTTATGTTGAAACACCCCCTCACTATGTGGGCATTCCTCTTGCACAATTTCTTTTATTTATCTAGTGGGGTCACTTGGTGATTATTAGATGACTTATACTATTGGTCCTATGCTTGTGGGAACCCTTGGGGCCCTTTTTTCTAGCTTGGTCTTCTTCAGGTCCTGATAAAGCTTCTATTTCTCCTTAAGTGCCAAATACGAGTTGATATCTTCATTGTTTAGTCTCATATTCCTCCAGGCCACTCTTTTCTCCTCAACCATTTTAGGGGTCATTAGGGAGGACTCATACCTAGGTGTCTACACTAGTTTCCTTAGTGGGATCATTAATGAGGTAGTATTAGATTAATGCTTGTGATTTCTTCTATTACTTGTAATGTAGTGATCATACCATTTTACAAGGATTTCTACACATTTTTGGCACTGAGTTCCTCTTTTCATTCCCCTACCTATAGGATATAGGTCCTTTATCTATATTATTTAGTCTCCTACTCAATTATTGGCATGAGGTTCACCTTTTTCTCTATATCTATAAGGTTTATGGTATGGAATGCTATAGGCCCTTAGTCTTTTTATTTAGATTATTTTTGGAAGAAGCACCCTCTTGTATGAATGTCATGAGCTTATTTAGAGTGGGGGGGTACAATTTGTTCTTCAGAGTCAATTTTCAATTGTATGAACTCCATTATCTCTTCTAACTTCTCACCCCATTTCCTTTGGACTATCTTGACCTATTACTTTGGTGCAACCTTAACTTCATCATCAACTAGGAGGGGGTGATCATCATCTTTTATAGGATGTTTAAATAGAGTTTAAATATCCTCCCATTTATTATTACCCTTTGGAGGGGGTGGATGTTTGGCCTGTCACTATTATCTTCCTCATCTTTGGTGGCCTTATCTTTAGGGTGCACAAATTGGTGCTTCATAATGCTTATATCATGATCTATAACCTTGAACTAGATCTTAAGTTGTTATGCATTATGGATTCTCCTTCACACCACCATGAATTACTTGGTTGAGAACATGTAAGGCAATTTGAGCCACCCTGATAATTTCTCATATATGAATGCTAGATACACCACACAGAAGTGTTGCATCATGGAAAAGGTTATCCTTCCCCCAATTCAGGGAGTTATTTTGGGATGCACCACTCCTTCCCAAAGGATTTTATATACCTCTCAAACCACAATTTTAACCTAGTACTATACTTCTGCAAGAAGCTAGGTGGGCAAATGAAGTCTTGGTACTTCATCACATGGGACTCATCGCTTAGGGAGAATACCCATCAATGGTCATCATTACCATCTAGCACCACTATTTCCTCCATAAATATGAGGATCATCATGTACACCAGTCATTAGGTTTTGTGCATTGGATGGCACTCTTATGCACTCTTGACTATATCCTCTATAATGAACTTGGTGGTAGCAACCTAAGTTGCACCCTATTAAAGTAGACTTCTTAGATATCCTTCAAAACTAGAATAATGTTGGAATGGTCTAAGGTATGGGACACCTATACTTAGATAGTATCTCTAGATTATAAGGTCATCTCATCTAAATAGATCTATTATGCTGAGCTTACTATAACCTACTTTTGATTTTTAGGGTGAAAAGGGGTAGAAAGATAACTAAAAGGGAAATCTAATTCTATTGATGGTAATGCACCTATATTACTAGTTTATCCACTCAATTTAAACTCATACAACACTAGAAAGCAATGAAAATAATTGATTCTACAACTCCAAAATATTATTACGCAACAATATTTCACATAGAGGTTTCATCAAGTGATTAAAGCATGAGGGAAATGATGGAAGCCCTGATTCAAGGCACTAACCAGTCAATATATCCATAGTTAGCTCAATCAATGAACATCAAAAACTATATATGACCTATATAAGATGTCATACTAGTAACTAGGTAAAACTAAGACATACCAAGGGATAATATAATACCACATGTGAAAATCAAACTAATAAAACATAATAAAATTGTATATAGGAATCTAAAAATAGCCATTTTATTCACTTAAGAGGTTTAAAAATGTCACCTTGGTAGAGTTTCATCATGCCTTGAGAGGGATATATAAAAATGGCCTAAAGGCCTCAATATATAGTAATGATAAGAGAGTAAGCCAATAGATTGGCATAGAAGAGAAAAGAGGAAGACATCTAACCATCAAATCAAGTCTAATTTTAGTTTCAATAGTTATCAATAGTCCTTCATCACATCTCTTCATGTTTGATGCCTTACATGAGTTTTGTATGAGCTCTTTGGCATTGGAAAGAGGTAGGGGGTCCTTTTTGACTTGTTAAAGCTCCTTATCTAGCATGTTATGCCATATCCTTCTTGCATAAATACCATTGAACATGTATTTCTAGTCAATGCTTAGTTAACTTAGAGTGAGTAATGCTTAATACTAGTTAACTCCTTCTTTATCCCTCCTTTGCTTGAATTAACACTTGAAGACTAAATATTCATGTAATTTTCACTTGAATACCATATATGTGGAATTATAACTCCACATAAACTCATTTTATAGTCCTTCAATGCTAATTTCATCTTCACTTGATTGATCAAATAGGCCTACTAGGCCAAATAGGCCTAGTAGCCTAACCTCTTATACCTGATAGCTCTTAGAACCTACATGAAACCATTATAAACTGAAAATATAGTGGTTTTTATGCATAGAACAACTCCTAATATCATAAAATAGGTCATTTTGATGAAGAAACAACTACAACTTAGTGGGTGTCCTTAATTTCTATAGACTGATTATTTTGAATGAGCTCACAAGGGCATTTTTAGGCATGGATTTGAGCATGTGATGGTTTTAGGATGAATAACAAGTTCCAAACTTCACTCTTCATGGATTAAAATCTATTAAATGCATTATACCTCTATTTTCATCATTTTTTATTCAATATAACAAACTACCAATTCCAAGACCTTCTTTGAGTGTAATTCATTTTTGAAGAGGTTTTAGAATGATTCATGTGGTTTTATTTTCAAGAAATTTGAATTTTATCAACACTGGTCCTTAGGAGGGTTTGGGAGGGTTTTAAAGGTGAATATTATCAATGATGGTTTATAAATTAAATAAATCTAAAATAAAACATCTTGGCATTAATATTTAGTACATATACCTTGTTAGCTTTCATGATAATCTTGGGTTCCCATGAAAATGGTGTGAAAAGATACATATGTAATGAAGTTTGCCTCTAGGTTTCTACTTGCATTAAGGGCATGATTATACTCTTAGTGATGGTTAATTAACCTCATCCCATCAAACAACCTAAATCCATGATTTATTCTAATTTCATAAGGGTCCTCAAAACATGCTAAGAGATTTTTTCCAAACTCCCCTTGTGGTGAAAGATATGAGCACTTCAATACCTGGTTCAAATGGGTGTTTTGACTATAGAGTTTCAATTTACTCTTGTGAATGAAATTTAAATTTACATTATCTTTATTATACTTTCAATACCTCCTCTAGGATCTATAACATCTAAATACACATTCTCATGGTGTCGTATTGCTTGTAAAGATTTGATAATGTCCTTTAATGTTATACGCTTGAAGGCTACTTTTAGGCTTAAAAGACTAAATACCAAATTTAATGGTTTGAGGAACATATAATATTATATTAGGGCTTTAAAATTATTTTTTCCCATCCAATTTAATCACTTATGACATCCTTTTTCTATTTAAACTCAACTTTGACTTCGTGCTTCTTAGAACTACTTATAGGAATGAATGGCTATTTGCATAGGTAGAGGTCTTCAAGTATTTTATTCTTCATGGGAAAATTATAATTAGTTTTAAACCTATATCATATGATCTCATAATTATATCATTATTTTTTCAAAGTCTCAGAGTCATGAAATGCTCTATATGCCTTCCTTTGTGTATCCTAGGGTTTTTTACAAACACAGTTTGTATAGCCCTTGGATTCAGTTTTGGTGACTTTCCCATGTTTATATTTATATTTATTATCTATGATATATTTAAATGTCATTATCATATTATCCTTATCTTTTAATATCTAATTAATGCATTCAAACACTCTGAACCCACATTGATGTCATCACTCCTCACATAGTACACATGCCTACTTACTTATTTTATCCCTCAAGGGCATGGTTTGATTTCAAATTAGAGTGTGATCACATATAATTAGTTTTTTTAATAATATAAATCACCCTCTTATGCTTATCAAACACTCTAATTAGTTTTAAACCTTTTACCCAACCTATAGACCTCCAAGAACCTTGCCTAGTTCCTTCTTGGACTCTCATGAGACAAGCAATTGAATGTGTTAAAAAATGAGCAATTAAACCTTTTTTAAGACCTTAATAATGGAATTGGAGGATTTAAAATGTTATAATTATTATTTTTACCAAATTTATGTGTTTGATTTGACCTGTAAGTGCTCTAAAGTCATCATTTCCTCCAAGATAGGCTTCCAAGGTTGATTGAATATTGACTGTGTGTGTTTCATGACTGTGTTTTCAAGTTATTAGCCTTATATTTGTGTGTAATAATGTTTGATAAGGTTATATGAATATTTAAAATCCTTATTGAATCACCTTAGTCCTTCATTGGTGTAGACCTCATACCCCTATGCAACCTATTTCACTTTTATCACACCATACCTTTTTAAAGACTTCTCATTATGATTATGTATTAACTCTATTGTATATGATTATGATGAGATTGGAATTGTTTGGTAACCATATTATCATCCCCTTAGTGATTTTAATCCCATTTATGTCACTTGAAACCTCCATCTCATCCTCTTCCTCAAGCATATTAACTCTTCTTACATATTATTGGGCTATTTCACAATCTAAATCCATACAACAAACCTGTATAGTACTTTCATGAGTTGATAATTCTTTAGTATTATTGATAAAGTCTTGAATATGGCTCATTGTTCACCTAAATTTTATAAATATTTTTATATGTTCACTCCTTGACTGGGATGGTTTTGATTTTGTACCTTTCTAGCATGTGACTGTGTCAAACTTTTGACCACCTAGTATGGCTATAGGTGGTTATTCCATGGATGATATTTATTGTATACCTCATTGGAATCCTTTTTCATGATTTATATATTAATTTCACATCATAATTATCTATTAATCCTTCATGTGACATCTTCCATTTGATCACTCTTCCCTCATTGCCTTGTAGCTTAGAGATAGACTTGTGTCTAGAAGGCTATAGGTGGACATTCTTAAGGTAAATGACTATGTTATTATGCAATTTGAAAATCATAACTTGTTATAATCTCCATCATTCCATGAAAATTTCAAACCTATGCAAAAAATCATTTATCCTCAATGCATAACAATAGTTTCTTGACACTCCTTGTTTTAGTGAGGGGTTAACATGTTTCAAGAACTATTCAAACCTGTTGTAGGTGTATATTAGCATGGAAATATGAATAAATCTAAGTTTTATCTATATTCATAGTATCTCTTTGGTTTTATTCTTATGAGAACTCTTGACTACACTATCACCTCCAAACTTATTTCTCTACTTTCTTTGAAATAGGTTTTTCCTCATAATACTCTTGACTGTAGCCTTGAGATTTGGCTCTTGTACAGACTGAGTAGAAGTTATTTAGTATTTAAAACACTCTTTAAAAACCACTTGTAACCTTTGATTCTCCTTGAATTTATCTAATAAATCATATCTCACTTTTAATAATCCATTATCCTCTCCTTGTTTGTATGCTTAATATCATCTCTTTCTTGTATGGCTATAGATGGAGACTCTATGTTGATTGTACATATTATGTAAGGTTTTCAGAGTTTGGTAAGAAACATAAAAAATGAACATGAGCCTTTATTGACTTGATGAAAGATCAAATACCTTGAAAGAGATGGTGGACTCTCTCCTTTGTTTGTATCCTAATGAAGATCTTGATTGTACTTTTTGTTGACTGTAGGTGGAGACTTTCCTCTCCTTTAACAAGCTTTCAAGGTCTATTGAGCACACTTGCATGAACATGAAGCTTATTGAACACCCTTAGCTCTTTTCTTTATAGTGTTTTCATGAGATGAAGGTGATATGTAAGGTAGTGATGATGATGATGATGGAGAATGGAATGGTGATGGAATGAGAAGCATAAAATAGTGAGGAATAATAGTGACAAGACATTGAAGATGGATGAAGCAAGATTGAGGTGATTAAGAGCAAGAGTGTATTTTGGCACCATATTGAGGGTCCTAAATAGGAATAATCATACCCACTACAAGATGTATTATTTGAGAAACCTTTTAAGGAGGTATACACTTTATAAATAAAACCTACGATTTTTATAAAACCTTAACAAATGCTAAAAAACCTTAAAGTTTGCTAAATTGAGACCCCAATGGAGATGTTGAGAGAATATGGAAGTCTTCCTATCATGAACCTTTGAGTAATATTTGAGGATATTTAATGAGAGACACAAGATCATGAATAATAATACTAAAAACTTGAATCCAACAATTCTTGAAACTCTTTCTCTCTCCTGGAACATATAATTCTTCTTCTTATGATTTTAGACTGCATAATTGCATTATTTTATCTTATAGAGCTCTGTATGACCCTCAAATATGTGAACAATAACTAATAACTACCATTTAAAGGTGAATTATGTTCTTGAGAAGCCTTTCAAACTTAAAAATCTCTACCATGATGCCCTGATGAAGAGAAATTCATGAAAAGTGGTTGCATGTTTGAATGAAGGAGCCATAATGAGTGCATTGAATTCAAAAGGATTTTTCATGAAGGATAAATGACCAAATATAGATCCAATTACCATATATGGAATCTATCTAATACTAATTTCTCTAACCAAATTTTTATACCTTGATTTTTTCTCTCATGGTTGTACCACCTGTAAACTTGAAAGGCTCTCACTATGTGTAAAGAAGCAAAGTAAAGTATATGAACTACTTTTGGGCCTATTCTGAATCATTTATCATTAAATATTTTATATACAACCTATCATGTCATATTATTCAAATTATTGGCCTTAGATATACAAAAAATCCATACAATTCCATACCTTGCATGAAAAAGCATTTCTTTTTCCTTTTATTCATAATATTAAGTCATGAACCACCAATTTTAGGGTAATATAAGGATTATCACGAGTAATTAGCATGTTATAAAAAAATTTAAACATTTTCACATACTTTTGGGGCTAAAATTGGCACATGGAAGTGTTTTGAGGCCAAAATATGCCTTTTAGTTACATGAAAAGATACTTTCAAAGCATGACAGTTTATGACTAAGGCAATTAAATGAATTTGAAGATATTTTTTATGTTTTAATGGAATTTATACTCCAAATTTATCATTTAAATGCTCAAAACTTCATTTTTTAGGTAATATACATATTTTATACCATTTTGTAGAGGTTTGTAATAGTACCAAGAAAAGTTTCAAATTGTATGGGTTGGTATTTGTCCTTGACAGGCCAAATTACCAACATTTTTGGTGACTCATATGGGTTAAATAGCTTGTTGGTCAAAATAACTCACTATATTTTCATATGACAATGAAAATTTAAGACATGATAACATAGCTTAAAGACTCTCATGTACTGCCAAACTAAATTTTGACTTTGAAACACCTCTCTTGACTAGAATAAAAATAATACTCAAAGGAAAAAAACAAAGAACTATAACTAAACTATGAAGTAAATACAACTAAATTAAGGAAATAGGAAAACAAGTAATGACAAGACAAGGCAATAAACTATTGTTTATGTTATTCACTTATAAAAATATGACAAACAACCTAGATTAATGAACCTAAAGTCAAAAGGTTTATTATAGGGTCAAATGGAAATTTAGATTATCCACCATATAATATTGAAGCACGATTGATACCTATTGATAGCTTCTTCTTTTAGATAGGATCATTTGCACATTCATAGTCTCTTAAGGAAGCAACTAATACTCAATAAGATGGAACAAATCTAAAAGATTTTCCATAGATGATGGATTCTACTCATGGGGTTACTCAACCTTGATCACCTTTACCTCCTCTCCCTACTTTAAGTTCTCTTGAATAACTTTCCATGAAGGAAAGGCCATGGATTTTTGAGGAGGGAGAAGTAGTGGTTGGATGGCTTCCTGATTACTTTCAACAATAATACTTGGGCTTATGATTGATTGTTATTCTCTCTCCCTTGACTCCTGCATTTATTTCCAAGTCAAAAACTTAGGTTAAGAACCTCTTGTATTATACTTGATATAGCCATGGGTATGAAAGGAGGATCTTGTTACTGAGATTTTGTTGCCTTTATAGCTTTTATTGTCTACTGAAGATTTTAATTTTCAAGCTTAACTTGTTTGGTAGGATGAGCCTCAAATTAATGAACCAACTCATTAGAGATATCTCCTTGTAAACCTAAAGATGAAGGTTCTTGTATGATCTATTATGAAACATGAAAATTAACCTCCTTAAGACATACTTCTTCCTTCTTTTGAGGTTTCTCTTGGATATAAATCCAAGTAAGAAAGATTGGCAAGGCTTGGATGGAATATTAAGGGATGTGATATACATTTGATTGATACTCATCAAGGGAAAAGAGCATCTCAATAGGGAATTGATGTTTCTCATGAACTACTATTTTCTCTTCAATATTTACAATTAGACCACCTATATCAAGGATATCACCATTGAATTTTGAATGACTTTATCTTATGAAATATGCATACACTTCTTTAGCTTGCTACAATAAATCTCTCATGTTCTTAATTTCATGCTTGGGGATCTCCTATTCATAGCTCTTTTGTGTGTCTATACTCACCATCTATTTTCATAGCCAAATAAGGTCTATTGAAAACTTTATATGGATTGTCTTGAAACTTGGTTGAGCTGATCAGGAATGTTATGAGATTACCATGACTAGTTATATGGATAACCAATCTACCAAGGTAGTGAATGTGGTTCACAAAGACCATAGGCCTAATAATGATTCTCATAGTGTTGAGTAGGATCATGGTAGGGCTAATAAGGATCATAAAAAGATGTATATGGATCATATTAGAACTATTGATAAGGAGATGAATGACCAAAGTCTACTCCATAGGCTACCATAGCCTAGAAAACACATGAAAATCTATGAATTATGAAGAAAAATTGCCTTTTACCTCAAAGATAAGGACCATAAGAATACTTAAAATTTCTTCTAAATACTAAAATGCTACAAATGAGTACTCCAATGGTTGGATCTATGTCCCAACAGGTGTGCCAGAACTGTTAGTAACCTAAGTTACACCTTGGTAAAGTAGATTACTCAAATCTCCTTCAAACCTAGACTAACATTGGAATGGTCTATGGTATGGGACACGTGTACTTAGACTAGACCTCAAGATTATGAGGTTAGCTCCTCTAAATAGATCTAATATGCTTAGCTTACTAAAACCTACTTTTTTTGGGGGGTGAAATGTAGTAGAATGATAAATGAAAGGGAAATATAATTCTACTGATGATGATTCACTTATATTATTGGTTTATCTACTCAATTTGAACTCATAAAACACTATAAATTAATGTAAATCACTGAATTTTACCAACTCCAAAGGATTATTATGCAATAATATTTCACATAGAGGTTTCATCAAGTGATCAAAGCATGAGGGAAATGATAGAAGGCATGATTAAAAGCAATAACCAATCAATATATCCATTTTTATCTCAATAAATCAAAATCAAACACTATATATGACTTGCATAAAATAAAATACTAGTAACTAGGTGAGATTAGGATATGCCAAGGGAGAAACTACTACCACATGTGCAAATCAAACTAATATAACACATTAACCCTACATATAGGAATATAAAAATAGTCATTTTATTCACTTAAGAGGTTTAAAAATCTCATCTTGGTAGAGTTTCATCATGCCCCTAAGAGGGATCCATAAAAATGGCCTAAAGGCCTTAATATATAGAAATGAGAAGACAATAATCTAAGATATTGGCATATAAGAGATAATAATAAGACATCTAATCATCAAATCAAGTCTAATCTCAATTAAAATAGTTATCAATAGTCCATCACATTTTTTCATGCTTGATTCCTTAAATGAGTTTAGAATGAGTTCTTTGGCATTGGAATGAGGTGGCGGACCCTTTTTAACTTGTTGAAGCTCCTTATATAGCATGTTATGTCATATCTTGGCAAATAACATTTTATATCAGGTCAAGATGTGTGAATGTCCTTCTAGCATGAAGACCATGGAACATGTATTGTTATTCAATGATTAGTTAACTCAGAGTGATTAACACTTAAGACTAGTTAACTTCTTCTAGTGAATGTCCTTCTTGCATGAATTATCACTTAAAGACTAGATATGCATGTAATTTCCACTTTAATAGTATATATGTGGAATGATAACTCCACATAACCTGATTTGACATCCCTTTAAAGTTAATTTCATCTTCACTTAATTGATCAAATAGGCCTACTAGGCTAAATAAGCTTAGTAGCCTAACCTCCTCTACTTAATAGCTCTCAGAACCTACATGAAGCCATTATAACCTAAAAATATAGTGATATTTAGGCCTATAACAACTCCTCATATCATTAAATAGGTCTATTTGATGAAGAAACATCGGTAACTTAGTCCAACCAGTTGACTAGGTCAGCTTATCTTGAATTTCTATAGACTGGCTATATTTCATAATCTCACAAGGGAATTTATAGGCATGGATTTGAACATTTTATTATTTTAGGAGGAATAAAAAGTGCCAAACTTCACTCTCCATAGATTATAATATATTAAAATGACTTGTACCTCTATTTTCAACACTTTTTCTTCATAAAACCATGTTTATTTCCATGTCCATATAGTTATGTACAAAAAAACACCATTTCCAATACCTTATCTAAGTTTACTTCATGTTTTTTGAGGTTTTATAATCATTCATGATTTTTTTATTGCAATAAATTTGACTTTACTCAAAATTGGTCCTTAAGAGGGTTTGGGAGGGTTTTGGAGGTGAATCTTATCAATGAGGTTTCATAAAGTATAGACCTCCAAACTAAAAATTATTGACATGAATATTTAGTGCATATAGCCCCTCAACTTTCTTGAGAATCTTAGGTTCCCATGCAAATGGTGTGCAAATAATTGTATGTAATAAAATTTGCCTGTAGGGTTTTACTTGCATTCTAGACATGCTTATACTATGAACGATGGTTCATAAACCTTGACCATAAACTAAACTCAATAAATCATGTATTATAATATAATATGGGTCCTTAAAATTTTCTAAGAGAATTTTTCCAAACTGCCCTTGTGGTGAAAGATATGAACACTTCAATAGCTTGTTCGAATGGGTATCTTGACTATAGAGTTCAAATTTCTTCTTGTGAGTGAAATTGAACTTTCCATTGTATTTATTATACTATTAATACATTTTATAGGGCTTGTAACATCTCATTACACATTATCATGGTGTCATCTTACTTGGAAAGGTCTGATAATGTCCTTTGGTGTAAGAGGCCTTAAGGCTAACTTTAGGCTTAAAAGATTAAATACTAAGTTTCAAGGTTTGAGGCACCTATAATAGGATATGAGGGATTAAAAAATCATTATTTCTCATCAAATTTCACCTATTATGACCTCCTTTTTCTATCTAAACTCAACTTTGACTTCATGCTTCATAGAACTACGTGTAGGAATGAATGTCGATTTTCATAAGCAGAGGTCTAAAAGTATTTTGTCCTTCATAATAAAGTATAATGATTTTTAAAACTCTTCAATATGATCTCATAATTATATCATTAGTTTTTCAAAGTCTCAAAGGCATGAAATGCTCTATATGTCTTCCTTTCTCTAGCTTAGGGTTTCTTACAAACACAATCTATATAGCCCTTGGTATGAGTTTCGGTGGCTTTCCCCTATTTATAATAAAATTTATCCTTAATTATATGTTTTAATTTCATTCTCATATTATCCTTAGCTTCAAATATCTACTTAATGCTTTGAAACACTCTGAACCCACATGGATATAGGGTTATTTTCTTGTTTTAGCCCTCAAGGGCATGATTTGATTTAAACTTGGAGTGTGATAACTTAGGAATAGGTGTTTTAAGAATTTAAATAAAACTATTATGATAATAAAACACTCTAACGAATTTCAAACCTTGTACCAAACCTGTAGACCTCCAAGAACCTTGCCTAGTTCTTTCTTTGACTGTAATGAGACAAGTAGTTGATTGTGTTAAAATAGTGAGTACTTACACCTTTGGTAAGACCTTATTAATGGAATGGGGGGATTTAATAGGCTATAATTATTATTTATACCAAATTGACTTTTATGGGCTCCAAAGTCACCATTTCCTCCAAGATAGGCTTTCAACATTGACTGTGTATACTTCATGACTATGCTTTCATGTTATTATCATTGTATTTGTGTGTAATAATGTTTGACAAGGATATATTAGGATTTAAAAGCCTTATTAAATCAACTTAGTCTTTCATTTGCGTATGCCTTATAACCCTATGTAACCTATGTCACTTTTGTCACACCATACATTTTCAAAGACTTCTCATTATGACTATGTATTAACACTATTGTAGATGAATTTGATGAGATTGGAAGTGTTTGGTAACCATATTATCATCCCATTTGTAATTTTAATACCTCTTTATGTCACTTTAAACCTCAATCTCAACCTCTTCCTCAAACATATTGAGTCTTATTACATATTCTTAGGCTCTTTCATAGTCTAAATCTGCATAATAGCCCTGTATAGTACTTTCATGAGTTGATAGCAATTTAGTAGTCTTGATAAATTATTGAAGATAGTTGACTGGTAACCTAAATTACATCAAGATTTATATATGTTCACTCCTTGACTAGAATGGTTTTTAGTTTTTTCCTTGCTATCATGTGACTATTTCAAAATTTTGACCACCCAGTATGGTTTTAGGAGGTAATTCCATGAATGATATTGATTATAGACATTCTTGGAAACTGCTAAATTTTTTTCCCTCATAGGTCAAATTTTTACCCGTACCACTAAAAACATGGTAATTTGTCTTTTGAGTCAATGAGTTGGTCCTAAAAATTCTTTAATGTGATTATGGATAATTAGACTATCATAACATGTCATGCAGGAATGAACAGATCAGTCTGGTTATGCATTTCATAAAGTTTACTTAGGAAGTTAACCAAAGTTTAATATTTGCATGAGAATGATGTTTTTTATGACAAGATCATCCCCTATAGGTTTAATGTCTTGATGAATTTTATATCTGAATATATAATCCTTCATATATGATCTAGACATGCAAGACATGCTTAAGGGCATCAACTTAAAGCCATATCAAATAACCATTTAGATTCTAAAAATCATTAACAAGCTTCAAGTTGAATTTAGGGTTGACAAGTGGCTTGATATTAGAGGTTGGTAATGAATATTAATAGCACAAAAGTGATCAATGAGTCAATAAGTCAAATGCATATTTATGACATGTATTCAATTATGCAATCAAAGATCAATGACAAGGTCGAGGTAAAAAATTTAGAGGATCTTGGGATCAAATGAATTAATGACAAGTGTCATGATCATGGTGACTTAGTAGATCAATAATGTATGGTTGATCAATTAGAAAAAAGATCAAATTCATGCATTCAATTATGCAAAAAAAACTGATGGTGCACATAAGGTCAAAAAATCAATGAGCCCAAATTGTACATGAGGGTGCAACATGGCATAAGCACACATTAACTAGATGAAGACTGATAGTATGGTCCATAAGAAGAATGTGAGATTTCCAAGTATCACATTTTCAAGAGCCAAGATAAAAATCAACATGGGGCTACCAAGTGGCATGATCTAGAAAGCAGAATGTAGATCAATGACAACAATGAAGGTCAAGGCTAGGGTACTCTTGAGGAGATCAAAAGAGAAAAGTTGATCAAGTTTCAAGTGTGATAGGATAAGGACACATTTCCAAGGTGACAATGATCAAGTTTTTTTGAAAGGAAATAAGTAGCCCAATAAAATGCCACATGGGTAGACATATTAGATCAAAATATTTCACCACCCCAAGTAGATAAACATATAAATGAGAGATCAAATATGATCTAGGTTATCAAATCAAAACCTACAAGATCATAGGATGCCATTAAAGCTTAGCTAAAACCTCTCAAAATCTTTTATATGTAGGTTTCAAATCTTGAACATGATCAAGTAACCCTAGCTTATGAATCTTTATTATAAATATGGCTATATGAAAACCAATAGGGTAATTGGTTTTCATCTATAGTGGAACTTGTTCAAGATTTGGAATAATGATAGAATAAGGACTATGAAAGGAATGTCAGAAGGGACATCAGATGAATGTAAAGGATATATCAAGATGAAGCATGGTGTTATAATCTCATTAAGTAGATGGAGAGTTTAGAGGTTGAGAGAGATAGTGGAACACTAAATGAAGTTTCAAAGTCTTTAGGGAATTTCCCCTTTTATATGGATCATGACTTAGCACCTTCGACAAGTTCTTGTCTTTTATTTCATTTATAAGCCAATAAAAGGGCTTGAGATCTATTTAGAGCTTATCAATGGTTAATTTGTTGAATATTATCAATGTTAATTGATCAAAAGTGGTTAGGCCTCATTTATTGATCTTTTGTTTTCTTGTTTCCCTCTCTCTCCCCTTTTCTTATATATTCCCCATTTCTCCCCAAATAAGGGAGACTCTTATGATTTTGGCATGCCCAAGTTTTTCCAAGATTTATATTGCAAAACTTATTTGATGCAATAAAAGATTAAATTCCTCCATTTACAAGATGGATTTAAGTGTGTCCTATAAATTCATTAATGTGCATAAGCGAATGTATGATTTTCTTTGCCTCTGTTTGTGTTTTTCCACCTTCATGAAGTTTTATGTAATTTTCACAGGTTATTCTAAGTGCGATAAATAGTCTATTTACTAGTTTAGAAGTGGAAAACTACCCTCCCATGCCATATTGATAGTTACTTAGTGCCTTTTTATTAAATACTTATATGAAAACTGATCAAAGAGTGAGTAAAGTGATATTAGTAGGTTTGTAAGTGTCTGATAGTGTGTTTGTGCAAATATAAGTGTCCAAAACATTGGTGTATCACCTCATTTTACATTTTTCATGCATAATTGTCTATTTCTCTCCATTTTCAAAGAAATATATTAGTTTAGGTGATATATACAAGGTAACCATCCCTCCCTGGAGGCTTGACCTCATTATAGGATACCCACAGCCTGGTGTTGTTCTAATTTTTTTACTTACTTAGAGTGATCCTGAGTAACTCCCTTCATGGGTGAAAATTAAGATCACAATATAAAAATTCTTCATGATTTCTAGATTCATTTCACATCATCATTGTATATGAATCCTTCATGTGACATCTTCTATTTGATCACTCTACCTTATTTCCTTGTAGCTTAGAGATATAATTGTGTCTAAAAGGTTATAGGTGGACATTTTTAAGGTAAATGATTATGTCATTATGCAATTTGAAGATCATAACTTGATAGACTCTCCACCATTCCATGTAAATTTCAAAACTAGGTATAAAATCATTTATCCTCAAGTAATAACAATAGTTTCTTGATAGTCTTGGTCTTAGTGAGGGGTTATCATATTTCAATAACTATTCAAACCTATTGTAGGTGTATATTACCATAGAAATATGACCAAATCTGATTTTGATCTCTATTTATGGTCTTTATTTGGTTCTAGTCTCATGAGAACTCTTGACTACACTATCACCTCCATACTTATTGCTCTACTTTCTTGAAAATAGGCTTTTACTCATGATACTCTTGACTATAACCTTGATATTTGGCTCTTGTATGGACTAAGTAGAAGTTTCTTAGTCTTGAAAACACACTTGAAAAACCACTTGGAACATTTGATTCTCCTTGAAGTTATCTAATAGCTCAACTCTCACTTTAAATAGTTTATGAACCTCTCCTTGTTTGTATGCTTGATCTCATCTCTTTCTTGTATGGTTGTAGATGGAGAATCTATGTTGATTGTATAGACTATGTAAGGGTTTTAAACCTTAGAAAGAAACACAAAACATGAACATGAGCCTTTCCTAAATTGATGAGAGAGGAATTATACAAGACCAAAGACCTTGAAATATATGGTGGAGTCTTTCCCTCCTTTGTATCTTTATGAACATAATGATTATACTTTTTTTTAATGTAGATGGAGACTTTCCTCTCCTTTATCAGGGTTTCAAGGTCTGTGGATCATACTCACATGAAGATGAATCTTATTAAACAACCTTAACTCTTTTATTCATAGTGTTTTCATGAGATGAAGGTGAGATGGAAGGTGGTGATGATCATGGATGATGGAGAATGGAATGGTGATGGATTAAGAAGCATAAAACAATGAGGAATATCAATGACAAGATGATGAAGATGGATGTGATTAAGAGCATGAAGAGTGCATGTTGGAACCATATTTAGGGTCCTAAATAAGCATAGGAATACACACTACAAGATGTATCATTTTGGAAACCTTTGAAGGAGGTATACATTGTATAAATAAAACCTAGGATTCTACTAAAACCTTAACAAATGCTAAGAAACCTTAAAGTTTAGTAAACTGAGACTCCAATGGATATATTGAAAGTGTATGGAGGGATTACTTTCATGAATCTTTGAGGATCTTAAATGAGAGACAAAATATCATGAAGGAGACTCCTAAAAACTTGAATCTAGTTATTCTTGAAACTCTTTCTCTCTCATGAACCATACAATTCTTCTTCATATGCTTTTAGATTATAGAATTGCATTCTTTTATCTTATTGAGCTCTATATGACCATAACATGTGTGAAAATGAACTAATTACTACCATGTAAAGGTGAATTATGTTTTTGAGAAGCCCTAAAAACTTGAAATTTTCTACCATGATCCCTTGATGATGAAAAATTCAATAAAATTGGTTGCTTGTTTGGATGAAGGAGCCATAATGAGTGCCTTGTCTTCAAAAGGATGGTTCATGAAGAATAGATGACCAAATTGGGAACCAATTGCCATATCTAGAATCTCTCTAAGACTACTTTCTCTAACCAAATTTTCAAACCTTTATTTTCTCTTTCATGGTTAGACCACCTACATACGTGAAGGGCTCTCATTATGTGCAAAGATGCAAAGTGAAGTATATGAACTAGTTTTTGGCCTATTTTGAATCCTTTATCCTTAATTATCTTCTAAAAGACCTTTTATGCCTCTTATTCAAATTATTAGCCTCAACTATATGGAAAAGGCTTACAATTCCATACCTTGCATGAAAAATGCATGAACAATCCTTTCTTTTGCCTTTTATTCACAAACTTAAGTCATGAAGCACCAATTTTAGGGAAAGATAAGGATGAACATGAGTCATTAGCATGTTAGAATATTATTTAAACATTTTTACATGCTTTTGTTGTCATAATATGCATGAAAAGATACTTTCAAGTTATGACACTTTATGACTAAGGTAATTACATGAATTTGAATGTATTTGAAGATATTTTGGATATCATAATGGATTTTCTAATACAAATTTATCATTTAAAGTCTTAAAACTTCATTGTTTAGGGAATATACATAGTTTAGACCATCTTATCTAGGCTTATAATAGTACTAGGAAACGTTTTGAATTATATGGGTTGGTATTTGGACTTAATGGACCAAATTACCAACACTTGGAGATGTTGAATCTTAATCCTAGTGCCATGTGGTGGGTAATGCATAGGAAGGTCTTACTGATATTAGACCATCAACTACTAGATCAAATTTTGGCACTAACAAAGTGTGTTACTACCCTTATACTAGGGACTTAGATGTACTTGATGGGGAATGCAAAATTTTACTTGTAGTAGCCAAGGAGTTTTGCAATCCTTTCTACCTCCACCTAATCTTCCATCATCTCTTGGATGTCTTATCCTATACTGGGTAGCCTTATGATTTTACTAATGAGGGTTGTAAATATCCTCATACACCATCTAGCAAAGTAGAATTATTCATCATGTACTAATGATAGGAAAAAATACACCAAGTCTTTCAGCTTGCCGAATCTTGGCAGCTCAAATAATTATGTGGTATCCATGGTTTTTAATTTATCTCTGATGGAGACATCAAAGAGTGCAACACCTACCTTGGTCTTCTTCCCAGTGTCTACCATCTAGTCTTTATTTAATTTTTATAGGTTACTACATGTCCTATGGTTATAGTCCTTAAGCTTGCACATATGTGAAAAGGATATCCATTTTTTTCCCACCATAACCTCTAGTGGGTACTCCATCTCTCTATAGGTGAACTTTGTAATTTCCGCTAGATCTATTTTTACACTGCTCACTCCTTCCACCATCTATGCCTCTAATTTCATGATAGCTTCTTCCCTCACTATCCATCCTTTCTTTTTGTCTTTTGCACCTATGGTGGACCTATGCTTAGCCATTTATTTCCCATACTGAACCTACTACTATTAAAGTATAAGTAGTTGATTATGTTGAATCCCAAAATTATGCCTAGTATACTTCATAATTGTAGTAAATATGACTACACATTCATCTATCAAGCTTCTTACCCTATTAATGGTGGCCTAGTTGTTATGCTCAAACCTTACTCCTCTATTTCTCTACCAACTTCTCTCCACTCACCTCCTTTTCTTTTTTGAATAGAACACAATATTCTTTGTCGTGTTTCATTCTCATTTGGGGGGATTCGGGAAGAAATTTCTTTCTTTCATAGCATCTTCTAGTTTTACTAGTTTTGGCTTATGGCTTTGCTCTAAAATCTTATAAATGTCAGTAACCTTCCTTCCTCTACCATCCACCCTTTTATACATTATTTTTAGCTACCAAATTAATGTTTGGTGGTATTAATATTCTTGAAATATGCTATACCCTTGAAATCTAATAAAATATTTTACCAACTACTCATTTATTAGATATTTTTATTCTTCTTCCATTGTAGCATTACCTTTGCTAATAGTTTCCTCGATGAAGTGATGGGTGATTCAAATGGTCACTTCCTATCGACTATTGGGTGGATGTCAAATATAATGATGGTCATTATATTGCACTTGGTTCAACTTGGCATGACATTTTACATTATTATAGCTACCTGAGCACAACACTTCACATGCACAAGATTCAACCCCTAGGTCCCATCACTTTATGATGCTACACTTATAAGTGCACCTCTATTTTTTGGTCGATTTATCTACACTTTCATGTCTCTTACTTTAGCCTTCCCTACCCCTTACAAATCCTTGCACTTGTCCTCCAAATCCTCATTGTCTCCTCTTGATCTCTTATGCATGAATACCTTGTGTGACTTCCTTCATCAATTTTTAATTATATTTTTTAAGCTTGGTATACTTCACACATGCCTAAAGACTAAATTATCTATCCTTAGGTGCTTAAAAATGGATACTGTTTGACTCACTTGATTGGATTTATGTGGGTGTAAGAACCAAAAAATTTCTCATGTGGGCCTGAAAGTGACACATGTATTTAAACAACACAAAAGAAACAAATATAAAGAAAATATTTGGCTTGCACTAATTTTATTCTATTCATAGGATAAACTGATCAAATTTTCACTAGAAAGTTGATGTTAGATGGTGTAAGTGCCATCCTAGTTATGGTATGCCTTTAATCTATTGTCATTGAAATTTTCAAGGAGTATTTCACCAGCCAACATGCATAACTTACATGTACTAGTTTAAAATATACTGTGGATGACATAAGGTCCCATCCACTTTATCTATAACCTACCTAGGTGCCTAAGGTAATTAGAATTATATAACAAGATCTTTCAACCTTTTGTAAATACCTTACACTTGATGTGATTATCATGCCATAGCTTTTAATGCACCTTTTTTATTTGTTATCTCCACCATGCTTGAGAACATATCTCATCTAGCTAATCCAAATCTTCCAAGCATGTGCTTAAATACTCCTAGTCATCCAATCGACCAATACATATTATGCATAATGAAGGAACTAGGAACTTCAAACATAAAATGGCCTTTGTGCCAAACACCAATTGGAATGGTATTGCTTTATTAAAGTATTTGTATGTTGTGTGATAGGCCCACAACACTGCTAACACATGGTCATCCCAATCTTCATGATCAATGTCATATATTTTTTTGAGGTAGGCCCCCAATATTTTATTGAATGCCTTGATGGTGATACTAGATTAGGAGTGGTAGGGTGTCATTTTATGGTACACCACCATATTTTTTGCAATGGGATCTGAAATATTTTGTTGATGAAATACACACCACAGTCACTAGTCAAGATAAGAAGGCACCCATAGTGATTGATAATATTCTCCCAAATGAGCCTTGTTATTGTGTTAGCTATAAAATCTTTGGTTGGAATTAATTTAGCCCACTTGTTGAGTTAATCAGTAGTAGCTAGAATGTACCTTGCACCTATGCACCTTTTAGTGGTAGTAATTTTCCCAAAAAATCAATGGCCCATTTTTCAAATGGTACCTAAGAAAGGATGGGTACAAGGGGCATCTCATCCTGGTGGTTTGGTTTTCTAGTGTGCTAGCAGAAATCACATGTTTTGCCATATTATTTTGCATCTTAAAACATATTTGGCCACCACAATCATGATTACAACACTTTGCTCACCATATCATCTCTAATACAATGTCCTCCATCAATCCCATTATGCACCTTTTTCATTACTAAGTCCTATTCATATCTAGGACATAGTTGCACATGATTTCATCATGGCTCAACTTATACAGTTTCCAAACAATGATTTGAAAAGGGGTGGTGTGAACCATGAGCTACTTCTTCTCCTTAGTCATCATGGTCTAAGGCATAGATCTAGAGGTAAAAAATGTGGTGATATCTACCAAGTCTTTAGGATGTGTTAGACCCTATAAAGTTACACATCAGGCATATCATCTTCAATTAACATTGTTGCATCACCAAAGTTGATGCAAGACATATGATTTGGGCCTAAATTTTATTTGTCAAGCTTCACTACCATAGAAAATTAGAATTATTAAAACAAAACAATCCATTGGAAAATTTACCCATGAAAAATGGGCTTATTCACTAGGTACTTAAGTTCCTCATGATCAGTGAAGAAGATGAAGGGGATCACTAGCAAATTTTGTCAAAAATTTTGTAGGGTGTAGATCATGGTAAGTACCTCATGCTCAGTTGTGGTGTAGTTTTATTCTAACTTGGTTAGTTTTATACTTGCAAAAAAAAAGGATGATCCATTTTCCCTTTGCTTGGTTACATGTTAATGGCATTGATTGTAGTACTAGAGGAATCGATGTAGACATGAAAGGGAGTTACCCAGTTAGAAAATTGTAATATCAATGTACTTGATTATTTGAGCTTCAGGATCTCAAAAGCATCTTCTTATGTTGTACCTAAATAGAATGGGCCATCCTTTTTTAGGATTTCCTCTAGTGGCACCATAGTCTTAGTGTAATTTATTATGAACATATTTTAATGCCTATAATGCCAAAGAAAGGTGAAAAATCTTTTTGTATTGATGAAGTCTAAAGTTGAAGGATGATTGCAATATTGGCCTAGTCAATGAACATACCATCCTTACAGATGATGTGCCCAAGCAATGTACCACATAACATTATGAAAACATACTTCTTGAGATTTAAAGAAAATTTTAACTACTTGCACCTTTCAAACATTAGGTGCAAATTATCATAGTAATCCTTTATTGGCCCATACACTATCCAATCATCTAATTATACTTAGAATAAACTTGTGAATGAAGTATTTGAATGTGGTGATCACCACTTGGGAGAACATGGATGGTGAATTCTTCATCCTAAAGGGAATCATGTTATATTCAAAATAACCCCATTAAATTGTAAAGGTGGTTTTGGGATTGTCCTACTCCTTGATATAGACTTAATGGTATCCTTATAACCCATTAGTAAATGTGTATATCTCATAACCTATGATTCCATCCAAAACTTTATAGGTGAATGGAGTTGGAAAGGGGTCAGTCATGTAGATGATGTTTAATAGTATATAGTAAAAAAAAAATTGGATGCACCCATCTTTTTTGATGTTGATGACCATAGGGATGACCCATTCAGACTATTGCACTAAGTAGATGAATCCTATAACTAGTATGCCATCGATCTCAGTCTTGAACTTAGTTTTAAGATTTAGGTTCATCTTATAAGGCCACTTCTTAATGGGTCTTGCATTGTCGACTAGTTTGATGCTCATCTTCCTAAGGGATGGGTGTGTGACTTTCATGTCTTTATAATTCTATGAGAATAAGTCTTGGAATTATTTTAAGAGATCAAAAATATACGCTAGTTTATCATTAGACTAACAAGAACTTAAAGTGGAAATTTTGGGTTCCCTTTTTGAACTGATATCTAGCTTGGTAGTTTTTAATGGCACTCAATGGGGTTCATTCGTCTCCTGGTGTGAATCCTCAACTTGTATACTACCCTCAATTATTTCTACCCAAATATGTGTAGGGCCTTCTTGTTCTAGGGTGTTATCCTCAACTTGGCACACTAAATTCCTTTTTTATATCAATTTTTTCTAGTTTTGTGTCTTCCATCTATCATCATCTTCATCATTATAATCACTATTTAGAATTTGCTCTTCAAAGAAGGTGGGGAGTGCTAACCCTTTTTTTTTAAACATGTCTTTTAAGTGATTCTCTAATATAGAATTGTCCTTAAAAAATAAACTTCAAAATACCTATAATGGTTCAATCAATTCAAGATTTTGTGATGAAAAGGAAAAGGTCTGAATGAACCACTCCTTAAAGTCTTCCTAGTTGGCCATTTTGAGGTGTGTCTCATTGAATCTATACCATGTCCATACCCAAGTATTTAAGGTCCTATAGAAGGATTGCACCCATAGATTTCTTGGGGAATTTTACCCATAAATAGTCCATGTCTCTTCACAAAGATGTACATGTATTATGGGTTCAAAGTTACCAGAGTACCCTAAAATGTCTAGGTACTCATTGTTTTTCCCAAACCTAGTGAAAATAACTACCTTTACATCCTACCAAGTTGGTAAGTTAGGATTTTTTGTTGTCCACCAATGAGTGGTAGTACTATTCAATGTATATACTAGTACACCCACTCTATCCACCTCTTTTGGGATGCATGACTCAACGTCATGGACATAATCCTCCACATGATTACTTCTTTCATATCTTGGGAGTGCAATAAGTTTGACCTTAATGAGGAAAAACACTCTTTTTCCCCTTGTCTTGGTGTAAGGGAACCATCTTTTGGAAACATGATAAATTTATATCTAACCTATTTTTACTAGTTTTGGCACCTTTGCATACACCAAGTGGCACCCTCAACTAGTGGTCTCATATGCTTCATTAACACATCAGTCATAAGCAAAATTGATGGTGTTTCAGGCTAATTTTCCATCTTCCCAAGAGAGGATTCCTTGATCATTTAGATTTAGAGTCTCGATGCCTTGCACCATGATGTTCTAGATATGGTTAATCTCATCCTCAATGTCCATGCTCTTGATGTAGGGGTGTCCTTAGTCATTTGAGAGAGGTATAAATAACCTCTCATTTACATTATCAAATGATATGTACCACCTTTTGAATCAAATTACTACATTGTTTTCATAACACCTTGGCCTTCCTAAAATCACCAGGTAGATCTCCTACTTTGCTAACTCTATTAATTCAAAGTTAGTGTAGAATTTAGCACTCATGATATATATAACCTTACTCTTTAGAATTATGATAGGATATGAATAGGTTTTATTAGACATGAAGAGTACATGAGGAGAAGGTCTTAAGTCTAGCATACCCATATTATCCCAATCATTCTTGGTCAAGATGTTGACCTCGGTGCCTATGTATATATAAACCTCATAGATAGACCATCTATCAATAGTGGTATCCACTTGGAGTTCTTTGTCATATTCATAATTTTGTGTATGTCAAACTTATCACACTCTCTCCATATGTGGCATAGTGATCTCAGCTTACTTTTTACCTACATGCTCTAGGAACAAGTTCTTCAATAGTGGTAGCATTATTTATGTATATAAGAGGTGTAGGATCTTAGTTAATTCTTATACTTTAGCTTCTTGGCTATCCTACTACTTTTGAGTGATGGTATCTTGTGCTTCTAGGTCTCATGATAATTGAAGTTTCCTTTAGATTACACTTGTAGCCTATTTTAATACATCTTTTTGGTGTGTTGAATCTAGGTATGGTGTAGATTTTGGTTCAGGCTACATTATATGCTCATTGTGACCCTTATCCCCATACTCTATGCATAACTCAAGTACTAGCACAAGTGGTGGATGAGTGTTAAATCCACTTCATGTAGTTTCCTATACGTTAACTGCCTCTATATGCATAGGTTATACCTTTGAGGTCCATTTTTCAATTTTCTATTCATGCTTGATCATTCATATGACTTTGTCTACACTAAGCCTACCTTGGGTCAACATTGTATATAGGTTAGGTCATTATTCAACCTTATGGGGACCTTTAAAATACCCACACATGGGATGTGTAGGTAAGTCATGATGATAATGCTCTATTTATCCATACTTATAACATGAGCACAGTGGGAACCTCCCACTACTACATCCTCCACTTCACCCTATGGTAGCTCATTACATCCTGAAGTTTGTATTTTTTTGGTCATAACCATAATTACCCTTGTTTATTTTTACTCTAAATGCTATAATAGCCTAACATGTGCCCCTTTACATGTTTTCATGCATTTCATCAATCACCTAGTAATTAATGGTAGTATGGGTGTAGGTGTCACAAAAATAATAATAGTTTATTATGTTGACTTAGTTAATACATTACAACAAAGTATAATTTTAGACATCATGTATTTCTTGATAGAATTTATAGCTTAGAAGTAGGGTATACACATTCCTTCATGGGAATTTAGTTCTATTATGGCCTTTTACTTCACATTCAATGCACCATATTCCACTTTAAGCATCATATGATGAGTTGATAGTAAGATTCTGGAGATGGGAGGACATATATTTAATCTATGCTTTCATAAATAGGTTGATCCTAATGTCTTCACTTCTGACTACCTTAGTTTAGAGCACAATTTCAAGTGCTTCTCAAGGGTCAGTAAAAGTCTTCATGGAAATCACTCTTTGGAGTGGCATGAGTAACCCCATAATCAAACACTATGCATGCTAGGAAAGGTGAATATCATATGGGAACTTTGATAGGAGAGTTTTGAACCTTGCATCATACAAGTGCACACTCTCTAAAAGTTCTTGGTTAATTTATTTTAGTGTTATGATGCTATATTATTCAAACTCTAGGATGCCAATTTACTTCTATAATGCATTCTTTATGGTATCATAATCATCCATGGCCTAGTTGGGATCAACTTTTTTGTACCAAGTATGGTCATGATCAAGTAAAGTGGTTTAAAGCTGAGTAGCCTTGTGTTCTAACTGGGTTAATCCTTACACATGCCACTATAGTTCTCATACTTTAGCATATATTTGATAAAATTTCCCATGCCATGATACTCTTTTAGGTGCATATCCATTTCATAGTAGATTTTTTATGGGGTAAACTAGTACTTGAGGTGTTTATCCCCTTAGTGGTTGTCTTGGTGGTGGTCCCCCAATGCCTCCAACCATAGCGTTAGGCATTGGTACCATTGTAAATATTGGTGTAGTTCATGTCATTGGTGTTATTCTAATTTATTATGGCATCAAACCACTTCCTATAGGGTATTTCCCACCTTACATTTCTAACATCAACTGAGTCGGTATGTGTGCATTCAAGTTATGTTATGGTGTGCTAGTGCCTAATGGTCTAGAAGTAGTTGTGTTCACCTCCTTGTATGGAATAATCTATTCAATCACAAAGTTACAATCTAAATCTAAAAAACATCTAAGATATAAGGCATTAGTAGGGTCACCAAACACTTTTATACTTTCTTCAAGTGGGGGATCTAGTACATGAGTATGTACCATAGGTTCAAAGGGGGTAGGTGCATCAAGCTTAACTATAGTCACCAAATTTTGTAGGAACCCAGTGAATTCCACCCCTATCAAGTGTTGAGATTTATTCACTACTTCATTATACCTCTCATCTTCACACTAATGTATTTCAATAAATCCTTCTCTATGCCCTTCCCATTTACTATGGGTCCTCTCAGCACTTTCAAGTTCTAAATCTTCCATCAGTTAATGCCATCTCTTAGTATAGGTCTATCTTCTAATCTCTTAGGTGTCAATTTGATCATCCCCTTCCATTATACCTCACACATCCTCTTCTCCTCCTTTGTTCATCTCAATAAAGGATTTTAACCTTGCATCCCCAAAGTTTCAAAACCATAATCTACCATTATCTTTTTTATCTCTATGCTAAAATCCTTCATGAATGTGCCTCTAAGATCACATAAAAATTGGTACTCCACTTCTATAGGGAAAAAATATGTTGAGACTACAAACTCAAGCACCTATCTATTTGGGCCCTTACCACCATTTATCTACTACTCTAGTCTAAGTAATATTCAAGCTCTCAATCCTCTCTAGGCACTCTTTTGTCCACTTGTAGTGGGTTCCATAGCTTCATCTTGTGTGGCTTGAGTATGCAGCCAACCATTTATATACATGCTTAGGTAACTCATAGAAAAATACCTCATACAAAGCGTCATATAGGTTATCCTAAACCCATTTTCTTAGCTTTTGTCCTTTACAGGTTATACGCTTCAACATAAAAATATGTTCCACCTATTAAAGCTATTATTTGATGTTTTTGAGAGAAGTTGGTACATAATTTTGTCATAGTATCATAGTAAAAAAATTCAACATGGGTCTTGATAGTGGAATGAAAATGTTGTGAAAAATTATAGTTCATTCTCAATCTATTATGACTAGGTGCAAGCATGAGATACTCCCTTTTTAAACTTGTCTACACCAACATCAATCCACATAAGGCATAGGCCTTATGCACTTATTCAAAGTGTAATGGAGAAGGAAACGGTGCCCATATTGGGCTAGTTATGCCATGTTACAAAAATTCACTAAAGGGACTTAAGCAATTCATCAAAAAATAATCTTAAGGTATAACCATAGGTGCAAGCCTTTTTCTAATTAGGTGATTAATTAGTCATAGGGATATTTTCACTCAATTTATGCATTCTAGAGATGTGATTTAAATAGAGATTGGGTTACTGGTGTAGGACCTATATTCATTATTTATGTAAAATGATGATGATATCATGACTCATTACAGGGACTCTATTAAAGCTATGAACTAGTAAAATGCATGAACACTAATTAACATACTTCAATCGAATGTATGATATTACAATTCTTTGCCTTTCATTAATAAAACTATAGGATATGAAAATTGAACATGTAGAACATTGTAATGTAACATTATTATCATTTATTAAAATTATGTACCTAGAGTATATTCAAAAAATAATGTCAACAACCCAAAGGCTCACAAGTGAGCTTAGGCATATAAAACTAGATCCAGAGTGGCCTCCATCCTATTTTCAATCCTTAATGTTGGATGGAGCTATATTTACATGATAAATTAATTTTTATAGAGCTTTGCTATAGTCCTTCATCTTATTTCATTTTTTTGGCTCAAGTTCCTTATATAAGTCTTTAGGAGCATCTTTTTCGAAGGTGGAGGTTTGCACATGGAGTGTTGAGATGTAAATCCATCATCATTCCCATCGGCTCAATGAATTTAGAAACTTCATGTTGTACGTACCACATCTCTTTAAATCTTTAATGATACCCTAAAAATTTGAAAGATGGTTAGCCTCATACCAATTGACATAAGGTTTGTGTTATAACCTCGAACTGGCCACTCAAAAAAGACAAAATCTTAACCTCTTGACAATGATCTTCTCATACCTAGGTGGATGTCATGTTGGCATGAATACTTTACTTAACATGTTAAGGGCCCAACACTACTACCCCTAAAGAGAATGACAAGAATGGGATCCAAATTGACATTATTTCAAGTGACTAAGAGGAGATTACCTTTTGGGAAGAACTTGAAATCTTCTTCTTGAGTTTGGATGACCAAATTGTACCTTCAAGTAAACATGCTCAAGAAGAAGTTGATCAAAGTACTTACATTGACAAACATGATCCTAAAGAGTCATCAAGAGTTAAATTTGTAGTTATGATCACATTAGAGAGCTATCCTATCATATAACATCAGAATGAGGTAAACATTCAAGATCAAGATGAATTTGTATTCATAGGGAACATGTTTGATTATGATGATTCACTTGAATAACTACCAAAAGGATTGACAACCAAGAAGTAACTGAGCTCAAGCAAACTAAGGTCCAAGAGGTTGTTTGTTTCACATCTTTACTTATCATATGAAGAGGATGATCTCAAAATATTCCCTTTTAATCCAAGAGTATAAATATTGGTAGGTTAGTTTGTACATTATAGTTTTCTTATGTTGTTGTGATCTCTAAGTGCTTTGTATCACAAGTGTGGTGTGTGTCATGTTGGTGCTTTATTTTATTATACATGTTGTTCACTTTTGTGTGTGTGTGTTAGAGATCAAATCAGCTTGTCTTATTATGGTTAAGGTCTGGTCAAGTCTGAATATGAGTGAAAATGACTCCATTGTCCAATGGAATGACAAGGCTACTGGTCTATTTAGCATATTAGGCATGTTACCCCCATGAATCACCAATTTGTTGACCAATTTTGACCCTCAAGGTCAAAAATTCAACCCTTATAGGTGAAAAATTGAGTGTCATGTCTTGTTATCCATTTTCATGGTTTTTTGATCCTTTAGGATGACTTCAAATAGCCTTTTCAAAGCCTTACTAGCATTGTTTAAGGTAATTTTGGAGAAATTAAGGTAATGTCTTATATTGGTCTTGTAGTGGTCTAGTCATGTCATGGTGAAATGAAACTTGGTCAAGTGGTCTCATAGGTACCTAGGTTTTTTTGAAAGCCATTTCATTCTTTAACCACATTTCACAAGCATTTCATTATTTTTTGAAGAAGTTAAGGTTCTTTTGTGGACTTTAAGGTAGTATTTTATGAAGAAAAAGGTGATTTTTGCTAACTTTCATGTATGACAAAGCCCAACAAAGTGAAAATACATAAAATAATTATTTCCAAGGTCCTTAGATCAATTAAATAAATACCACATATGTCATTAAGTCACAAATAGAATATAATCTTGGATTTTAATGCTTAGAAGAGAGATTTATGCACTTGTACATACTTCTTGAGCTCACTTTCAGAACAAAACATTGCAAAGGTATATGTTGGGATTCTAAAAGTAAAAATGATTTTTGTATTTCATTTTTATGTCTTAAAATTTCAAATAACTCTCTCTCTCTCTCATCCATCACTCCCTTCACAAGCTCATGAAGTCCATTTTCAATTGAATGGTATAGGTTATAAAAAGTAGAGTTTAAGGCTAAGATTTTGACCAAATTTGGGTACCCATATGGGATTGAAATTATTGGTATTGGTTTTTTTATTTATATCATTATCTTTATGAACAATCTCTAAGGATCTAAGGTGCTTTCTTTAGACTAAAAACCCCACTATCTCAATGTTGGGTAGCATAGTTATAGGTGTGAATTCATGGAGGATATAATGAACATTTCATAGGCTCTTTAGAGGTCTATAAAACCATCCTACATCATTCTTCATCACCATCTAGCCCACATATGCACTGGTCAAGCAAAAAAGTTACTCTTTTGTATAGTGTGTAAGTAATTATCAATGTTTCTCCATTGTTTTAGGGTTTTCATAGGGTTTATATGAATCTAAATGTTTTTGAACATTTTTATCCATATTTTACCATTAACCAATTTCCTCAATCATCTAAATACTATCTATACTAAGCTCTGAATATCATTGTGCTTCTAGCTTAAAGACTATGCATATAGGACTGTTTGTGGAACAATGTTTGAAAAGTCTTTTTTTACCTCATAATGTTTATTTAAGGGCCTTTAATTTATAAATAAACATGGAGAATGATCTCAAAAAATTTAAAATTTCAAAATAGACCTCACAAAAGGCAATCTCCAATATGGTTTAAACAAGCTCATTTCACACACTGCAGACTTGAAAGTGAATATTCATGGGTCTAGCCATGTTTAAGGTGTTTTGGAAATGTTAAGGTGTATCTAAACTCATTGAAAACCATTATTCATTGAATTAATGTTTTTAATCATCAAGAACATGAATGAGAACTATAGGTTCCAACTCTTATACACCAAACCTTACTTTTGAGATGACAGATGTATAGTTCATACATATGAATGGAAAAGTTTTCAATGATACAATGTTTAGTTAGGAGGTACATAGGATTATTTAGAATTAATAAATAATGGGACAAAATTGGACAAAACAATCAAACTTTCATAGGGTTTAAGAAGTGGCTTAGGAACCTATGCAAGTAAAATAGAGACCTACAGGTTGTAAATATGTAGATCCTCATTTGGATTGAGAGATAATTAAAAAGAAGGTAGATGTGAAAACATGAATAATTAATATCAAGAGAGAAGATATAAACCATTTAAATAACCTAAACTAATTATGAATTAAGAGAGGATCAAAAGACTAAGTTCACAAGCCTACTATTCCTACACAGTTCTGAGTACAAAGATGAGAAGACAAAAGTTTATGAACACTATGAAGTGTAAATGAACATTATGGTGTAGTGAGAATAAATTTTCAATGAGGTTTACCCAATTTAAATTTCCATGACCTAGTTCAATAAAATCCAATATGCAGGACTTGACACTTAAACCTTTTAAGGACTGACACCCATAACTAGGCTTATAAAGGTGTAAGAAAAAGATTGTATGTTTATGGAGGCATGATGTCTTGAGAGTGTAAATGAAAAATTATAAACCCTAAGACTATGGAAAATTATTGAAATTTATCATTGGATTATATTGAAGACCTTGAGACTCAAAATGCACTCTAGCACCTAATGACCACCTACAATATGCTATAAAGAATAGGCCATTCTCAAAACTTGAGAAGAGTGCCACCTACAATCAATGATATGGGAGTTTGGGTGAATTTTTACATAATTAATAGAGTTATTTGAAGGAAAAATGACAAAAATAGAGGTCAAGGATAAGATTGATTATCTACATGACTCACTTCAACTCTCTATACATAGTTAGTTGGCCAACTATGGGCATGTTTGCCTTGTTAGGAGAAAGTTGCTTGTCTAGAGTGAAGAAAAGAGGTATAAGGAAATAAAATATTTTTTATATGGTTAATTATGACAAAATACCCACATATAACTCTTATTTAACATCAAGAGTGAGGAGAATTAGGTGAGCTCTATTCAGGCCTAATGGTTCAAAATGTAAACAACACAAGCTTGCTTAGGTTAAAAGGTGTTTTTGATATGAGAGATATAGAAGTATAAATGATAATAAAGAATTTTTTTAATTTAATTTATAATTATATAATTATTACATATGAACTTTAATAGAAAATAAAATGGTGTAAGGATAGATAGGTCTATTTAGGACTGATTAAACCCATAATAAGCATATAACCATGTGTGTGGAATTTTATGATGGAAGATGGTTTGTATGGGGAATTGAGAAAAAAATGAATATAAGGATGTGTTATTATTATCAATTAATCATTACATGAAGTCCTAAATCCTAAAATAGTTGAGAAAGGTCACAAACATAGTTAGCTAGGGTCACTAGCATTGACTTGCTCAAGAACCCTAACATGAGTTAATGAATGATATAGTAGGGTTGGAGAAGAAATGTGACTAGATAATCATGTGATAAAGTCATGGTAGATGTATCAAACCTATGGAGGTCATTGGAAAATCAAAATCAGACTTAGTACACCACCTATAGACCTCATCTCTTTTTAGACTCATAAACACATAGTCTCCTAACCTGAGGGTCCCCTAAACATGTTCATATCTCTAATGAAAGGATGAATGGTGGATAAATATATTAGTAAAAATAGGAAACACCTATACACTCATTATTCATGACTTTTTTATCTTCATCTATAGCTTATGCTTTATGAATCATCCTTAAGACCTTGAAGCACTCATAGGCTGTCAATAAGCTCTCTAATGACTAATTGAGAGAAATGAGAATATAAATCACATTAAATTAATTTTTTTACCCATAAAACCTCATATAAATTGTTTTAAGACTCTAATTATATTATACAAGTGTAATTTTTCTATAGTTGTAGTTGTATAGACTACAAGATATGCACTATTTTGCATGGTTTTTGGTGGTTTTCAGGGGTTTTGAGTAATGGAAAACTTGAAAACTATTAGAATAGGTCACATAACATGTATTTAATAAATTAAATACAAAAAATATGAATATTAAATCTTGTAAGTGATAAAAAAATTCCATTTTTCAAGGTTGTCTCAAATAGGCCTAAAATGAGACTAGGTCTCAAGGCCATTTCATGATTCTCATACTTCCACAGGGTCTTAGAGCCTTAAATTTGGCATGGAGGTTGGTGATATCATATTTAAAGTGAGTCACATGATTTTTAGTGGTTTAAAATGTGTGGGAGAGATTTGGAGAAAAAAATTAGGCTTTTAGGCAAGCAGGGTTTTAGGCGAGGAGGGCTAAGGTAGAAAAAGACAGTTTCAATTAGAGTCTAAACATGAAATTTGAAATGAGGATAAGGATATAATAATTAATCAAATATGTGTTAATTTTATAAATATTATCCATACATTCTTCTACAGAAGGAGGTTTACATGTTTTTAGCGCTATATGAAATGAGGCCAAATAGGCCTTTGGTGCAAAATGAATTCTTGGGGGTAGTTTGAGACCTCAAAATGAGTTTTTTAAGGTCTTATATGATGTTAATAGTCCACATATGGAGATATAATTAGTTGTATAATATGAATTCAATTTTTGACACTTGTAGGCTAGATTGGCCTAGTGAGATGAGTAGACTTCTAAACACCTAACTGTGTTCTAAGAATTTGACTTAAGAGAGGATGGTTAGTATGGTGTTAGTTCTAAAATTAAAACAAAATGAATGAAAAACACTAACTATAATAACATATCTAAGCCTAGACACTAGGGAGAGCTTAGTTAATAAACATGATAAAACACAACTAACATGCAAAAGAAACCCTCTTTTACCTTCCTTGGATGCTCCAAAATGCTTGTTGTAGTTGATTGCTTAGCTTTATGCTCATGAAGTCCTTGGTAATGGAAGCTTGGATACCTCCAAATCTCCTTGGCACCTTTGGCT
This sequence comes from Torreya grandis, assembly GCA_037957365.1. NCBI lineage: Eukaryota > Viridiplantae > Streptophyta > Pinopsida > Cupressales > Taxaceae > Torreya > Torreya grandis. Next base: position 1,051,114 of record JARHVA010005730.1, read on the forward strand.
TGTGGCTTGGCTTGGCTTGGAATCAATTTGGCATGGTAACACTAGTTGTAATGGCTTCTTGAAGATATTTATGCATTATAAATTTGCACCAAAAAATCTTAGAAATGATGTTCATAGCCTCTCTATTTATAGATTTTTAAGAATATCTAGAATCAACCTGAAACATCCATCTTGAGATTGAGATGTGTGGTTAAGGATTAATTAATTTTTTGGAATTAAGTTTATAATTATCGTCATAATGACATTGGAATAAGGGGAAATTAAGAGGCATAGAGGGCATCATGGAAGGCATTGATGAGGCATGAAGGGCATGAATCTTGATATTTGTGGTATTTATGGCCTAGGGATGTCTTCCCAAAAAATGAGGTCAATTGATGATGCAAATATTTATAATTCATTTCCAAAAAAAATTATTCAACAAGTTTCCATGAAATTCTTAATTAGGCCTTGATTTGGATTAATTAGCTCTTAAGCATGTCTAAGCACTTTACACACAAATTACTTAAATTGATCAAAATGTCTTGTTATTGGTCCAAAATTTGACTAGATTGGAATTAGAAGGTGATCTCAAATACATTAGATCCACTATCCCATTTAGGATGTTACTTATAACAAATAAAAGAAGCATGTATCTTGTGCAAAATATTTGATAGGAAAGAGCAATCAAGAGCACCTAGGTGCAAAATTCACATTTTGACTCGAAATGATCTGATCAAAGTTAGCTAACCCATAAATTTCATTGCCCCATTTAGGTATACTCTGGTCAAAATTGGACCTTGAATATGTCAGTTTCCCATCATATAACATGTTTTAGTGTTTTTAGTGTTTTTAACAATGTATTTTCAAATAATGATATATGCCCTATATGCCAAGAAGAATATTATGACTAAAGAACAAAGCTCGAAATGGTTTTGGGAAGCCTATGATGATGCCCCCTCCAGGGAGTGGCTATCACATTTGTTGATGGGTGGTCCCTCAAAAAGAAACAAGAAGAAAGGTGGAAATTAACCCATGGTTGAGATTATTCCAAATAAGAAAATGCTTGCATGCATTGATTTAAAAAGATTACTAATTTTCCCAAAAGTGGTTATAATTAGGAATAGAAGTCAAAATAATGATTTGCCCATAAGCGGTTATAATCATTAAGAGGACCTACATTGTCTAAAGATGATTTTGCCCTAATTAGGGATGATTAGACAAAATAACTCAAGGATATAACTTGGAATACAAATTAAAGATGAGCAGATGCAAAGTGATGAAAGAGATGGATAAAGGAATAATATTTATCAATAAAAAAGATTTAGTTATATATACCAACAAGGATATGCTCATATTTATTATTAATGATACAACTAGAATGGTTAATGGGTTGATTTGATCAAGGGTTGGATGGGAGGATTTTCCAAGGTGCCAAGGAGAAACTTCTACAACTCCATTTATTGTAGACATTCATGAAGCTAATTTTACTATAGCATGTGATGGTAGGCTTCATGGTAGAACACCATGAAGACTTAGCCAAAATATACATAAAGATTGACTCCTAATATCCAATAAACACTCAAAAATAATGCACTAATGATAAAAACCATGATGATAATGTTTACGTATGAATATGGATAGACTCAAGAATAATGTGCTCGATGAATCACCTAATGAATGCATATAGACCAAGTCAAGGCAACAGTGCTAAAAACAAACAAACAACAAAAAAAACAAATAAACAAACAAACAACCTAAAATAAAAAAAACAAAAAGAAAGCCTAAAAACAAAAGCAAAAGAAAACATTCTAATAATGACCATGCCCTAGTAAGGTAGATCCAAGATAACTAACTAGGCTTAGACAAGACAAATGTTTTTGGAATTTTGAGGTATGTTAACTCCTTAGAGAATGACAAGATACCTACTTTCAAAACATTGAGAGCATTTGGATTAAGTTGCTCACAAAATGGTGAAAGCATATGGAAATAGGGACTGAGGTGACCTCAACATGAATTAAGCATGATCCACATAGTCCTAAAATGACCTCAAGTCATATTAATTCCATCCACACAAAAGGTGAGTAAAAACCAACTAGGTCCCAACAAGTTCTCCTATCATATGAAAATAGTAATGGTAAGGTGATGCATCAATGCATGATAAATAAGTGTTGCTCCCATTTTACCCATAAGTGGTTATAACTAAGATACAATGACATAGGTAAATGATACTAATTTTCCCATATGCAATTATAATTAGTAGCAAGATTGGTGAAACACTGATTTACCCATAGGCAGTTGTAATTAGGCTCACATAAACAAACTTGATAGGATGAAAGATATCTTGCCAGAACAACTATCATACTACTTTCATATATTGTCATTTAAACATAGACTTGATTGATTTTTGAAACTTGATCATAATCCTCTCACAAAAAGTTTGAGAATAACCAAATGAACCAAGATCAAAACAAGATTGGGTAGGATGACTAAAAATAAGCTTTGGTCTTGATAGGAATGGAATGATAGGATGGTATTCTCTTGCTCTAAGATAATGATGGTTTGATAATTTGAATAAATTGGTAATAAGGTTTCTCCCAAGTGGTGGGATAAATGGTTGGTATCTACAACAATGGTAAATGGATATGCAACAATGGTAATGGCAATGTGAAATGATATGGTACATGTTTTTGGCCTAGGTGTGGTTTTTTATTTTGTTATTCCTATTGATGGGGAGATGCACATCCTAATCAAAGAATGATATAAATAGAATACTTTATCATGTTAATTTCTAGCCCACACCTCATCTGAATAGCTTCTCTATAAAAAAATGGCCTATATATTTGGTTGTCAAGAATGTTTTTATGTTCTTCCTTGGTCATTGATTTTGATTCCTTCAAACATCAAGATAGGGTATCTCTGTAGCCTTTGTAAAGGAAAGTGTGGCCATATATGGTCAATAAAGACAAATAATGGATGATAGTTTTTATTATGAAATGGAATGGTTGATGATAATAGAATGTGGAATGGTTGGGAGACAAATTAAGATTAGGATGTTCAGTCACACATAATGTTACTAATACCAGATTTGACATAACTTTGGTTGTCACAAGGCTGAAGACTTGTTCTCTTGATAGGAACACTAGATTTTTATGTTGTTTGATCTTGAGAGTAACTACCATCTAATTAGGCTATATATTGGAATATATTTTGATTTGATCTTTGATTTTGTCTTCATCAAGCAGTGAAGAAATTTTGTGATCAGCTATTGCCTCAAATAATTTCTCACCAATGAAGTTGTCTTAATTGTCCCATATCACCTTTGAGAAGGTTTCACTAATTTACATTATATTTTTAATTTGATTGTCTTCTATCACTTCTAAAAAATTTTCACTAGAAATGCTGAGTTCTGACTTGGATTGTCCCCTACCACCTCTAAAAAGGTTTCACTAGGAGAGTGTTCTTTTGCTATATAAATGTGGTATTAGCCTCCTTGCTCTTCTTTAACTGCTATGTCACCATGGATGTAGTTCAAAAAAGTGTGATTCTATTGATCCTAATTGACACTTGTGGGAAATGTAATGTTAATGATATGGCTATGTTGGTTGATGGTAGTGGCTTGTGGAATGGTAATGGAATGGGGAGAGGCTACACAATCCTTGTAGAAGATACTAGGATAACTTGTGTCAAATCTAAAGTAATCATCCTAAAAAATTATAGAAGGATCAAAAATATATTCAAATTTATCTAAAAGGCATATGTAACTAATGTTATAATAGCCATAAACATATTCTTCTTCTGAATCTGATTCTAATTCAAGAGACTCTAAATTTGATGTTGAGACTGATGTGGATTTAGATTTTGATGTTAAATTTGATGTTAGTTCAAGAATAGAACATGATTCTAATTTTGATTCTTCATCTAATGGGTACTCTATTATAATTATGTCTTGTTGAATATTTGGTATTGGACAAGTAATATCTTGTGATGGCATAATGGGCTCCACAAAAACTAGTTTGTCAAAGTGAGACTCCTCTAGGATGAGAAATAGGTCAAGAGACAACTCCTCAAAGATTGTTTTGTCAATAGGTGACTCATGAAAAATAAGAATATGGTTAAGGTAATGATTTACCCAAAGGTAGTTATAATCATTAAGAAGTGACTCAACAAAGTTTTACTCATTAGAGTGAGACTCCTTGACAACTAGTATAGGATCAATAGGCAATTTATCATAGGTTAACTTATCATAAGTGGTTGGTTCAACAAAAACATCTTTGATTGGTTGGTTCTCTTGGCCATGGTTTCTAATGAGTTGGAAAATACTATTTTTGAACATAGCTTGGTCTTTGAATGATTGGATGGGTTGAGGTTTAGATAGGATTGATAATGGATGAGGAATGACCTGTGGTTGGATAATGGTAGGGCATTAGGGAGCATGATTACTCACATGAGACAAAGTCCTAAGATGGCAATGATAGGGCATTGTGAGGCTTGATTACTCACACAAGCCAAAGGACTAGGTCCTATAATGATGAAGGGGCATTGTTGATCTTGATTTCTCATATAAACAAAATTATGAGGTCCTGATATAAAAATAGTTGGGTATTGTGGATCTTGGTTGCTCACATAAACCAAAGGATGAGGTTTTGGTATGGGAATAGTACAAAATTGTGGTCTTAGAATAGAAATGGTATGATTTGGTGGATCCTAATTATTCACATAATCCAAAGCATCCAAGTCTTCCTCATAAACCATATCATCCTAGTTGTGAGTTGGCTCATAAGCTGGTTCTTGACTATGTTCCATGTACTGATTATTGAAAATAGGGTATGGATTCATATCCCAAACAACATTATTTATAGTTAGGTATTCAAATTCTTTCTCACAAGCCTCTTCATGCAAATAAAGGTCTTGATTTAGATTTTATGGATTTTGACTATGCTCCCCATATGGAGTATTGTAGGGAGAATAATAAAACTCCTTAGAAAATCTTTCTCTGTAGGGGTTCCTAGTGGGATTTTGTGCTGCCATTCTATCATAAGTTGAATTTTACATGACTTATCTATAAATTTAGATATAAATATCCATGTAAATGATGAAATATTTGAAAATAAAAAGTTTTAGAGTTATACAAACTCTAAAAAATGATACAAAAGAAAAATGTTTCAAACTTGGTCCAACTTGGTTGAAGGGGTGGAGTTGGATCTCCAATGTGGTCTGAAAGTGGAGCTATATCTTCAAAATGGTTTGTGATAAGACTTGCCATAAAATAGTCTAACATCAAATGTATAATGTCAAATTTCATATGCATAAAAGGTCAAGCACCTAAATAAAAATTGGCATGTCAAAGGTCTAGGTCAAAGTGTTCCAAAAAATGTCTAAAGTAGGAAAGGAAAAAAATGAGTTGCTAGGTTTTTTTCCAAACACAGAGTCAAAATATAGTCTCAAACAAACAAGTATATGTTAGGACTTTTGGCCAAATCATATCAAAATCTAGACTTGAAATAAAGGTTGATGTGATTTAATTTAATCTAATAAGTTTGGATATAACTTTGACATAGACCTAACACACAGAATCAAACATAAACATGATCAGTTGGCATAACGCATAAGATAAAAATATTTTTGAAGATAGACTATGTTTTCCCAAATAAAGCCACAAATAATGACAAAGATGGATATTGAACAAATAAACCATCAATAGTTTTTCAAATTTAGGTAATCGATTAACCAAAGTTATGCAACTCAAAAGATAAAAATCTATATATAAACCTCATGAGTTAAGGCTTAAACATAAATAAATAAATGTTTTAATCCAAACTTGACAAGGGTAATTAAAAACTCAATGGTGAAAACTAGGATTTGACCAAACAAGCTAGATAAGATGAGACAACATGATGACACATAAATGAGGTCTAAACAACTAATGTGACATGGTGTGAAATGAAATGGTTTTCAGCATAAGGTGAAACAAGTTTTGAAATAAATTGATTAGCCTAACAATGTAAGCATGCTCAAATTATAATCTATGTTATGTTTCAAAGAATTAAAAGGCTCAAAATGTTTTGACATGATTTGGGCAGCATAACACTACCCTCCCCAACTCAAACGAAACACACATAAATAAGTTTAAATTTTTTTAATGAACAAGTGTGGTGTAAAATGGCCAGCATAACTCCTCTTTAGACAAAAGAGTGGCGTATATAAAAATTGGTTTTGACATGGCTTATGAACAAATAAATAAGTTTTAGTTCTAAAAATACCAAGTAAGATAATGACCAAAATACACTAAGTGTAATCTTCTAAATCCTAACATGGGTATGGCATATGGGGTTGACTAACTACCAAGTTTCCAAAATCTCTATGGGAATTGATTGCATAATAACTTTCATGCCAAACAATGCAAAATAAAAGCACATATTTTGGGTTTGTATCATTTGGCTTGTTTCAAAAAGGTCTAGTCCTTTTTGCAACCACTACATCTTGTTGTTCACTCAGTGTAGTGCAATGTCTAAAGTGTCACTATGTCCCATGTGTAACTCCAATTAGGATCCAAATTAATTCAATTATGGGAAGTGAAACCCCAAGTTAAACCTTCCCTAAATAACTCATAGGAGGTGATGAAGTCCCCCTCGCAAGCCAAGTTTGCATAAAAATACAGAAAACATGAAAGTAGAAAGACTTTAGGGTCATTTTCAAGGTCACCCAAACTTTGATGATTTTTTGGGAAGTGCTTTAGACAAAAAAATTTCTAAGCCTTGGACTAGGCTACTTACAATAAGAATGGTGCTTTTGATTCCAAGGGCTCCCTAAAGGGGAGAAATGGAAGAGCATACATGCAACATCCCTCTTTTTTCCAAACAAAGATTTTACTTAAAAAAATAAGTAAATATAAAAACTTGGAAAGTTGAGTTCATTTGTAATCCCAAATTCAAAATGAGGTGGTGTTCATTTGACCCCTTGGTCTTAGTTGTAACTTTGAAAACAAATGCTAAAAACTCACTTAAGTACCTAAATATTACTTTAAGCACCCAAAATAATGTTCTTAATTCATTTTAAGCATGAAAAAGGTGATCTAAACATGTTTTTAGAAAATTTCAAGCTTGGTCTCATGGAAAAAATGATAGCATGTCCTTTAGCCTTGAAGTTATTTTGGGTTTGAAACAATGAACTTTAAAAAATGAGTTCTCAGGTCTGTGTTTTAAGAAAAATACAGTGACCGACATCGGTTATATAACTGATGATGGTTAAATTTTCTAATCGATGATAGTTATCTAACTGACATTGGTTATACTAATGTGACTAATGACAGGAATCCAACCGATGTCGGTTTTATTAATTGATGTTGGTTAAGCTATCTAACTAATGTCAGTTATGCTAGCCAATGTTAGTTACTATGTAAACCCATGGCAAACAAAAATGGCAAAATAAAGTTAGAAAATTAATTTACAATATTTTTAATGGTCCAAATGAATATTTTAAAGCTATAAAATGATCTTCTTCATGTGTGGGATGTGTCTAATCCCACTAGGCATGCCATATGTGATATAAGAATTTGACTCAAAAGAGGATGGTTAGTATGGTGTTAGTTCCAAAATGAAAGAAACACACTAACTATCATAACATCTCTAGGCCTAGACACTAGGGAGAGCTTAGTTAATAAACATGAATAAAACACATAAGTAAAATGCAAAATAAACCCTCTTTTACCTTTCTTGGATGCTCCAAAGTGCTTGTTATAGTGGCTTCCTTGGCTTTGTGCTCATAAAGTCCTTAGAAATGAAAGCTTGGCTACCTCCATATCTCCTTGGCACCTTTGGATTGTGGCTTGGCTTGGCTTGGAATCAATTTTTCATGGTAATATTAGTTGCAATGGCTTCTTGAAGATATCTGTGCATTATAACTTTGCACCAAAATAGCTTTGAAATGATGTTCATGGTCTCTTTATTTATAAATTTTTTAGAATATCTAGAATCAACCTGAACTATCCATCCTAAGATTGAGATGTGTTGTTGAGGATTAATTCAATTTTTGGAATTAAGTTTATAATTATCCTCATCATGACATTGGAATAAGGGGTAATTAAGAGGCACGGAGGGCATAAATCTTGATATTTGTGGCATTTATGGCCTAGGTATGTCTTCCCAAGAAATAAGGTCACCTAATGATGTAGATATTCAATATTCATTTCCAAAATTAATTTTTCAATAAATTTTCATGGAATTCTTAATTAGTCCTTTATTTGGATTAATTAGCTCTTAATAATGTTTAAGCACTTTGTGCACAAATTACTTAAATTGATCATAATGCCTTGTTATTGGTCTAAATTTTGACTAGATTAGAATTAGAAGGTGATGTTAGATGTGTTGGATCCATTATCCCATTTAGGATGTTACTGATAACAAATAACAAAAGCATGAATCTTGTGCAAAATATTTTATAGGAAAGAGCAATCCAGAGCACCTAGGTGCAAAATTGGTATTTTGACTCAAAATGATATGATCAAAGTTAGCTAGCCCATAAATTGCATTACCCCATTTACGGTCACCCTAGCAAAAATCAACACTTGAATATTTTAGTTTCACATCATTTAGTTGTTTTATTTTTTCTAGGCTAAATTGTGCATTTTGGGTAGAAATTGGCCAAAAGCCTGATTCAAGGTTATTGGTAGCCAGATTTAGGTGTCTACACTAACAACAGAATGAAGTGATGTGTCAAAGGGAACCTTTAAATATCATTTAAAAAGTGTCAATATTAGATAAAATATGTAAATCAACATGACCCAACCATCAATAAGGGCACTTTTCATTCCACAAGCCAAGGCAAAGGGTATATTTGGAGAGTAAGGCAAGGTGTAAAGCAAGGTTTGAAACTTCCACACCACTTGGATTAGAAAAGCATCTTCATAAGACTAAAACTTATCTTTAAATACCTGATGGGAAATTTCATATATAATTCTTGTTTTAACTCCTTTTTTACACTTATATATCTCTCTCTCACACACATTCTCCCTTCTCTCCCTTTTCTATCTCACTTTCTCTATATATGAGCCTTAATTAGCTAAGATTGTATCTTCCACCTGGGTATGGCAAAACCCTTACCATTTCCATTCATATCCAATTTTAAACTTATTTTTAGGTGTCTTAAAGTTTCCAAATGTAGTGTTTACTAGTTTAATGAGTTATCTTTTCATTAGTGTTATTTCATGACCTCTTGACTAGTCATCCAAGCTCAAGCTTGCTTCACAAACCTTTATGAGAAACATTGATGTAGAGAGGTAGATTTGGCATAATGTCATGTGAAGATTAGTCTCATGTTTGAATTGAATTTTTAGTTAGTTGGTAGTGGTTAGATCATATTTGGTGCATCACCTCCATTAGAATATTGTTTTCTCCCTTTTCCTAGCAAGTGGTAGATTAGTATTTGAGCCTAAGTGATTCATCAAGGGAAGTTATCCCTTTAACCTAAAAATTCAACTCTCTAATAGGGTACCCATAAATTTTAGGTGTTTCCATGTTACATAAAATTTTCAAGGATTGAACTACCTTCCAAAGGGTGAAAATTTGATTGATAATAGTTTTGGCATGCCTAGTGGGACCAAAGTCCAAAGAGGTTGAAGGATTTTTGGTGTTGTTCTTCAACATATCAATATTTGGAAGGTCTCAAAAACATGATCATATTTCCCATAAAAGGATGCATGGTTGATTTATCTATTGGGAATAATAAGACACCCCTATACATTCATGATTCATGGCATTTGGATTTTCATCTAGAGCCTGTCTTTTATGAATCATCCTTAAGACCTTGAATCACTCATAAGCTACCAACAAGCTCTTTAATGACCATTTGAGAGAAATGAGCCTCAAAATAAGTTTTTTTAGGTCTGATATTATGTGAATAGGCCATCCATGGAGAGAGAATGAGTTGGATAATATGAATTTATGTTTTGACATTTCTAATAAGATCCTCCTAGTACGATGAAGAGACTTCTACACACCTAGCAAGTTAATGAAATGATGTGTCAAAGGGAACCTTCAAAGATCTGTTGAAATGTGTTAAGAGAATAGAAAATATGTAAATCAACATGACTTGACTATTAATTATGCCACTTTTCATTCCATAAGTCAAGGCAAAGGGCATTTTTGGAGAGCAAGGTAATGTATCAAGAAAGGATTGAAACTTCCATGCTACTTAGAGTAGAAGAGCATCTTCAGAAGACTAACACTTGTTTTTGAAGACCTAATGGGTAGTTTCATCCCTTCTTATTGTAACTCCTTTTAGACACTTGTCATCTCTCTCTCATATTCCCTTCTCTCCTTCTCTCACTTTTTGTATATATTGAGCCTTAATTGGATAATATTATATCCTCCACCTAGGTATGGTGAATCCCTACCCATTTGTATCCTTTGATCAATCATAATAGTCTAGTGTTACCTTTTTTATGGAATAGTTTCAATATGTTTGTGTGATTAGTTGATCTTGTCAAGTTTCTAGATTTTTGTCCATGATATGTTTTTCCTTTTATTTCATTCATATTCAATTTAAAACTTATTTACATGTCTCTTGAAGTATCCAAATGGAGTGTGTAGGGGTTTAATTATTTGTGTTTTCATTAGTGTCATTTCATGACCTCTTGAGTAGCCCTCTTATCTCAAGCTTGCTTCACAAACCTTCATGAGAAATATTGATGTAGAGAGGAAGATTTGGAGTAGTTTCATGTGCAAATTAGTCTCATTTTTGAAGTGTATTTGCATTTGGTTGGTAGTGCTCAGATCATATTTGGTGCATCACCTCCATTATAATAGGTTTTTCTCCCTTTTCCTAACAAGTGGTAGATTAATGTTTTAGCCTAAGTGATTCATCAAGGGGAGCTAGCCCTCTAACTTAGAGATTCACCTCTCCAATAAGGTACTCATAACTTTGAGGTGTTTCCATGTTACATCAAATTTAAAAGGCTTGAATTACCTTCCAAAGGGTGCAAATTTGATTGGAAACAATGTAGATAGAAAACTTATTGTATATTTTAAATTATTTAATTCTAGTAAGTTGATTTCTATTTTTTTTACTATATGACATAATTATTGACCATTTTTTATCACCATGGAAGAGAAGCATCTAAAGATTAGTTTAAGGCTTCAGGATTGATTGTGGGTTTCTCAAGGTTTAGTTGAAGTTCAATGGAATGGCTAAGTTAGAAAATTAAAATAATTAGCAAGTTTTCAAAGTTAGTCTTCACATTTCTTTTCAAAAAACGAGTTAGAGATTTTATGTGAAGGAGATTCTACACAAATCCTGAAGACTCATAAAAATTATCTAAATGTTTTAATCTTCTGAAAACATGTGTCATGACTAATCATAACAATTATTATGACAAGTTTGTTTTCAAAGGATTAGGTCTTTAGAATAATTATTATTATAAAATTCATGACAAAAGTTTTGAAGAATAGATAAGGACTTGTTTTTGTGAATATTGTCAGAGATTTTATGTGAGAGATTATTAAAGAAAAATTGAAAGAAAAATGCACAAAAGACTAATCAAATTTTTTTGTCTAAACAAAAGTTCTAAAGACCAAAATCTAAAAAAAGGTACTGAAGACTTCATTTGGGATTGTTCAAGTATTTAGGTTTTTAGGAAAATTATTTGAGACTAGTTAAAAATTTTACAAATATTAAGTCCGAACAAAAGTTGTGAATCTTGTGGAAACCCCAAAAAAATATTTATGAGAATTTTATAAGTGTTCTTATCTTTGAATAAAATATTATGAATATTAGTCAAAAAATTTGGCCCAAACAAAAATTTTGAAGACCAATTTATGAAAACAAACATTGTGATAAGTTTGGAATAAAATTCATTAATGAAAGTCTACAAAAGTTCTTAAGACCAATGCCTAGATAGAAGTTGTGACAACAAATTTTTTGAAGACCCATAGGCAAGTAATGTGCATGAAGTTAAAATCTCTGAATAACTACCATGCACCCTAGAGAGAAATCATCAACATAATAGAAAATTCACAAGAATCCACCCATCATGAATATGCCCTACCCAACTAACTCAGTTATGTCAAAGAGAAGTCTGATCTCAAAGTGATTGCTATTGACATAGAATAGACAAGCTCAAATCTTAGAAAGCTAAATCTTTTGAAATTTTTCTAAGTCTTGAAAATAATTTGAAGGTGTGGAATCATGGGAACATAGAGTTATTAAAAGTTTAGAAGCTTAGGGGAATTAAAGTCTTAAGAAAAAATAAAATCCCTCTATGGTTCTGAGGCCCTAAATAAAATCCATGTGGTATCCCTTTGGAGGGAACAAAAGCGTAGAAGCCTAAAACCATTGACCATTAACCTAAATAATGAAGAGTCAAGGAGGCATACATGACAACAATAAAACCAAGATCTAAAGTGCCTAGGAGGACATGAAGAGGTTGCATGACTATAAAAATATTAAAGGTAAACTACAAATCTAAGGCCCTTGAGTGCACATCCATATGACCAGTTAGTAAAAAACTAAGAAACCACCACATGGCCCAATTGATAGTCCCACAATGTAGATCCTAGATATGGATTTCAAGAAGATGACATGAGTAGTGATGTGGAATATGTATCAATTGATATTGTGTCATGTGTCTTCCCTAGAAATTACATCATAAATACACCAATTTAAACTTAACAACCTATTCTATCATCAAAATTGTCAAAGGCATGAATATTATAGGTAAAATGGGTAGTTACCATTTGAAAAATCCCAACATGGAAAAGTTTTAAATAATTATGAAAAGACTTAGATTCAAGTGTGGATTTATAAATCACTAATAAATAAAGTAGGATAATTTAAAAATATCAATAATGAGTCATAAAAGATAATGGAGAACTCATACGCCACCTCTCAAGAGTGTATCATCAAATAAGGCGAGATCATGTAAGAGAGAAATATATGACTCTTTTCTTACATTTCATTGATGTAAATGATTTCATGATTGGATGAGAGCCATAATAGTCTCCCTACACATCCTACTTCTCTCTCACATATTTATTATCCTATATATACTCTTACAAGTGAAGTTAAAATGATCCTCTAACTGGATATGGTGTAGCCCTACCAAAATTGATATTGATTCTTGCTTTTAAAGTGAATGTGAGCTGATTTACACCTTCTCCATCATGCATATAGTGCTCTTATGATGAATTATTCATGAATGGTAGTGATAATGTTCAAATTATTTGAATTTATCCTCTTCATTCTTCCCTCTTTATGATTAAGTCATCTTATTACAGGTCATATGGTGTGTGTCAAGTAGTTTTATTAAGGTTAAGCATGGAAATACTCACTAGTGTCTTATTTTATACCTCTTGATTATCCCTCTTAATTTATGCATTATTTATACCTCCATATTGAAATACTTATATTGGAAGGACTATTTGGAGTTGTGAAATCAAATTTTGGTCTTGTTTTAGTCCATAGTAGCAATCAAAAATAAGTAGAGGAGAAGCATAATTTGGTGTATCAGCCCTTCTTCCATCGCTTATTCATGATTGGTAGTGATAATGTTCAAATTATTTGAATTTTTCCTCTTCATTCTTCCCTCTTTATGATTAAGTCATCTTATTACAGGTCATATGGTGTGTGTTAAGTAGTTTTATAAAGGTTAAGCAAGGAAATACTTACTAGTGTCGTATTTTATACCTCTTGATTATCCCTCTTAATTTATGAATTATTTATACCTCCATATTGAAATAATTATATTGGAAGGACTATTTGGAGTTGTGAAATCAAATTTTAGTCTTATTTTAGTCCATAGTAGCAATCAAAAATAAGTAGAGGAGAAGCATAATTTGGTGTATCAGCCCCTTCTTCCATCACTTTCATCTTTCTCGCTCCTTTTTCCTTACAATTTAAGTAGGTGTAGTGTTAGTTTTAGGTGTAGTATCAAAGTATCTAGTCCTCTCTAGAGGTTCTCTTTTCTCATAGCCAACCCAAGACCTTAGAGATTTTCCATTATGTCAATTGAGTGAGGAGCCCTAAAACACCTCATCAAAGGGTACAATTCAATGTGACAATAGTTTTTGGGACTTCTTGTGGGACCCAAATTCAAGAATATTGTTCAAGTTTGGTATTGGTATTAACATATTAAAATTTGTTATAGCATCTACATTCAACATAAGGCAACTCCAACAAGATTTCAAGCATCTTGGTTACAAGATTAGTATCTAGTTTTCATGCTAAAGGTAACTAAAAGATTTATACTAAGGGTACTTATTTTGAATCTGTACAGTTACCTTATCATTCATCTAAGAAAAAGAGACTTACTACTACATGCCCTTATCCAAAGAGGTCTTTCACTATAATTTTATCTATTAAAAAGTTTTATCTACCTCTAACTTCTAAGATGATAGTGCCTAGACATTAGGTTTTGTTCCTTTAAATTATGGTATCTATATAAACCTAGTTCAATATGATGATATCTTTATTGTTGCCCTTAAAATCATCTCACATTTCACTAGAGAGGATTTCACCACTCCTATTGAACACATACAAGATATTACTAATATTTGTTTTGTACTTCATATGATACAAGAGAATGTGGACATTAGGTTATCAACCACTTCATTCAAAGGGAAGTATCTTCAATGGTATAGAGGTTTGAGACCAATCATATTAATACTTGGGATGAATTGGGAGAACAATTGTGTAAGCATTCTGAAGATAAGAGTGATCACTTATCCTTGATGGATCAATTGAATACTATAAAGAGGGTTCCCCAAGAATTCATGGTTGATTTCAACTATATATTTCAAAATACGTGGGATAAGATCCCAACCATATTCAAGTGCATGACAAACTATGAATTCTTGTACTGTTTGAGGGATTTGAATAGTGATATGGAAGTAATGATCCAATCAATGGGGGAAACACAATACTTAATGCATATAAAGTAGAAATAAGGGATGATGACTATCTCATCCAATCTAGTAATATTTCTCCAAGGCATCTTATATCTTTATTTCTATAATTACATCACCCATATTAGACCCTATTGCTTCACCAAGACATAAATAAAAGGTCATCTCTACCCTCCTAATGACTTACATGACCACAAGAGTTTTATACAAAGCTTTGGAAATGCAATTTTCAACACTATGAGTAGAAAGATTAAAAATATAGGACTTACCATCCCTACAACCAATTTAATTAGGCCAATAAACCTCCTTTCCAAAGTAACTTCCAAGGTCAAGGGTAAATCACCCATGTTAGGCCTTATAATAGCTATAACCTAAATGTTTTTATCTCTTCAAATACCATTATTCCCACTCAAAATAATTTTTCCCAATATTAGTCATGGTCATTTACTTATGATTAGCTTCAAAATCATATTATGTATTCCAATTGGGTGTCTAATAAAACTCTAATAGTGCAAGGTGTTCAAGCTTCTCAAGATGTTCAAGATTCCCATGCTCCATAATTTGAAGTACCACCACAAGGAAAATCTAATAAAGGGAAAGTGAAACTTGATTCCACACTTGTAAGTTGACAATAAGGAGATTATTGTTAAAAGAATCAATTTGGAGGCACAAGTAATGTTGATATTATAAACAAGGAATATATAGGGGGAGGTTAGTCTTGTGTTAGTCCAATCAAATAAATCAAATTAACAAACTAAAATCCTAACACCTCTAGCATATAGAATAGAGAGAGTATATGTAACAAACATAAAAATAAAATGAAAACTAAAACATTAAAAAACACTCTTTTACCTTTTTTGAAGCTCTAAATGGCTTGTTAAAGTGGCTTGCTTGGTTTGTTCATCAAGAAATCTTCATCAATGGAGCTTTGTTTGCTTCAAATTTTCATGGAACCTTGGCCTGGTTGCTTGGATTATGAATTTGGAATGGTAACATTACTATTATGAAGCTTATGGAGTAAATCCCACTTAATAAATCTACACTATCAAAGCTTAGAAATCAATAGGTATGGCCTTGTATTTATAGCCTCAAAAGTTAACTCTCACCCAAGGTGAGTTAAGGTTGAGATTAAAAATAGAATGATTTCAAACTAACCCTAGGTGAGTTAAGACTAACTCCAGTTGAGTTAAAAAATTTCATGCAATTATGATTTTCAATTACTAGGCATGGCTCTCAAATTAGATATTTTGGGATACAACTCATAAAGGCAATGCTGAAAAGGCTTGATATTTTGATTTTTAGAATTTCCATTTTGAGATATTCATTAATTATAAATGGATAATTAAAATAATAATTTAATCTTTTTTAATTATATAATTTAATTTTATTAGTATGTTTTCTCATTTAAGATTTGATTAAGTGCCCCAGTTAATGCATTCATAGGCCAAACTACTATTTTTTAGGTTTGAAGGTTATTGGGGATTAATTCATGAGAGGTTATTATTGAATATGAGATTGTATCCCTAATAGGGAGGCCACAAAATTATTATGAACATTGATGGAAGATGCATAAATAAAATTAAGGTGTTTAATGATTCTTAGGCTTAATTTGTAATGTTTGGTAGGAATCAATCTAAAGTCTAGTTGGATTCCAATAGTGGCCAAAATTGGGTGTCTACTATTTACCCATTTTTGGGATGACATTGAAATCTATAGGCACAATAACATCTTCTCAAATAATGAAAAGGTCATATATGCCCAAACCCCCAAATAATGATGGATGAGCCCTTGATTCCCCCTCAAGGGAGTAGTTGATAAAGAAGGTTAGCGATTGATCCCTTGAAAGAAGGAAATGATGAGATAAAAGGTTAAAATGGTGAAAAATTTTGATTTTACCAAAGGTGGTTATAATCAATGGCATAATGAGATGCCTCAGTTGGGTAGTTAAAAATAATGATTTACCCACAGGGGGTTATAATCATCATCATAGCTAGGTAAATAGATAATGATTTTCCTAAAGGAGGTTATAATCATTAGCTAAAAGAAAAGGGTAAAAAGAGAATGATTTGCCCAAAGGTGGTTATAATCATTAAAAGGAAAAGAGTGATTTGGCTAAAGGTGGTTATAATCATTAACATGTAGATAAAATGAAATAAAATGATTTTAACAAAGGTGGTTATAATTAGGAACGTTTGAAATGAAATGAAATAAGAAATAAAGGATGCAACTACTAAACCACTATCATACTATTCCAAGATATGGCCTCTATCTAGAATACTGAGTCAACTATTGAAAATCGATCTAAATCCTCTAACTAAAGGTGCTCAAAGAACCAATAGAATGGAACCAAGGTCAAAGGGTTGGGTAGGGAGGGTAAAAATAACTTTGGTCAAAAAGGGGTAATATGATAGAATGATATATGGTATGGTACAAATAATAATGATGATATTAAGGTATAATGTAAATGAGCCTTATAGATAATACTTCAAGTCTCTCAAGTGAAGTAATGCTTATGTTGTATGATGTTCATCAGCTCATCAAGTTCATCCCCATCTAGTTTAGTGAGATTTTATGCTCTAGAGCCATAATTTGAAACAATGATATAGGGGCCTATCTAATTGGGTTTTAAATTTCCCTTCTTCTTCTTCTTCTTCTTATTCTCGATCATGGTGTTCTTTTGGTTTTCTTTGAGGACAAGGTCACCAAGCTCTAACTATCTATGTTTAACCAATCGGTTATAGTGGCCATGGAGTTGGTTTTGGTATTCTTGAAGGTTTTTGATAGTAGCCATGCATTTTTCATCAAATAACTTGATCTATTATAGGCATGTTACATGATAATATTCATCATCTAGGAGATGTTTCAATGAGATAAATAGAGAAGGTAACTCGACCTTAATAGGAAGAATGGCCTCAGTGTCATAAACTAGCAAATATGAAGTGGCTCCTATTAGAGTATGATAATTAGTGTGGTATGCCTAGAGGTTGAAAACTATTTAGAGGTGCCAATCACATGCAAGATTAATGACAATCTTTTTAAGGATGTTGAAAATGGTTTTATTGGATTCCTCTACTTAACCATTACCTTGTTGATAATATGTGGTACAAAAATGTTGGGTGATATTATACTTAACATAAAGCATTTTGACATCTTTGTTCCTAAATGATCTACCATTATTAGATAAAATGTTACATGTGATACCATAATGATAGATGAGATGATTGAAGATGAAATTAGATTTTTTTTTCTAGTCATATAAATGAGGGGTATAGCTTCAACCCACTTAGTGAAATATTTGATAGTGGTAAGGATGTGTTTATGGCCATAAAATGAAGTAGGGTTAATCTATTTGATGAGATCAAGTCCGCATATAGAAAATGACCATGGTGTAAGAGTTAGTTTTAGTATTTTTATTGGGGAATGAATTATATTGGTGTGCCTTTGACATTTTTCACACTTTTGACATAATCAGTTGCATCTACATCCATAGTTGGTCAATAAAAACTAGTATGTAGTGTTTCTATCTCAAATTTCGCTTTTCAGACTAAAAAGAAAGAAACTAAAAGAAAGTAATGGACAAGGCTTGGAAGTACCTGGACTAAAGATTGCGCACCGTAAATCCAGACGTTTGTGAGCACTCCTCTTTGGCTGTGGAGGAATGACACCTGCAAAAGAAGAAAACTTTGGACAAAAGGATGTTAGATAGATAGGCGGTGGGTTGCCAAGCAAGAGCTTGTTCCCAGAAGTATGAGAACTTCCTTGAGGGAGGTCAACCCACTGTTTTGATAAAAGATAAGTGACTGATAAAAAGACAGAATGCTAAAATAAACTGAAATGATAGCAAACTGAAAGAGAAAAGGAAGCAAAAGCTTACCTGGAAGAAGCTGTCGGCTTGGTTTCAGTCGCCGGCGTCGGTTGTTGGGTCTGCCGATGTCGGTCAGTCTGCCGACGTCGGTCGGGGTAATGACCGGTGTCGATCGGGGCAATGGCAGGGTCTGGTCTGTGGATGGTCCGGGGCTTGATTTGTGCTCTGTTTAAAGATGGTTAGTGGACGGGTTTGTGGATGAAGGTCTGAGTCTGCTCTGGGCCTGGTTTGAGGATGGGTTTTAGTCAGAAGGACAGAGAGGGACAGGGAGATAGAGGAAGCCAATCTGGGAGATAGGAATCCAGGTCTAGGTGACAGTCAAGTCTGAGGGGGTAGAAGAGCTGAACATAGCTTAAAACATGATAACTAGAAAGCATAAAGAATAGAAATAGAGAACATACCTGTGCCCTGCTGAAGAAGGTGTTGTTGTTGCCGCTTGTTGAAGCCCTGTTGCTGATGAAGATTCCCTGTTGTTCACCTGCAGAAGATTGCTGTGTATTCGAGGGAGAGAGAGTCAGATTGATTGGTAGAGAGATTGCTGATACAAGGGTTTGATGCCAAAGATTCAAAAGTCAGGATGCGAGAGCTAGAGAAGCAGAGAAGTGAAGAAAAGCCAAGCGGAACCAGCAGACAGAGAAAACGGTGAAGAAACCATTATGAAGGGGTGCCGACGCCGGCAATATCGCCGACGTCGGCCGAAGGCTGACCGACGTCGGTGGCTGAAAGGCCGAAGAAAGGCTAAAAATAGCCTTTGATCCGTTTCCCAACGGTCGGGTCAAATGAATGCCAGGATGAAACGGTCGACGGGGGGTTACATGGGCGAGAGAAGAGGTTGGAATGGGAGTCTAAGGCATTAAATGGTCATGTGGGGAATGAAGGGGATCCAAGGAGGGTATCCTAGGGTGGCGAGGTGGCAAGGAGAGGGAAAAGGGGGGTCTTATTTAATTAAAAATAGGTGTTTATTTGCAATTAATAAGACTTAGGTGGGTTAGGGACCAAGGAGGACTAGGATGGAGAAAGGACCAAGGGTTAGACACTTTTTAGGTGTCTACATTTGCCCCTTTTTGTCTTGTTGGTTGTTCTTGGACGAACTACAAGACAAAAACAGGGAGTGGTTGCCCCAGGTGAAGGATGATGTGGATTGCCCCGAAGTATGGATGAGGTATTCCCCCTCAAAGCAGGAGTCGAGAGAAGGAACCTGATGTCGGGTGCTGATTTGACAAAAGGTGAATGAGAAAAAGAGAGGTGAGTGAAAACGCTGCAAAAGTCGTGATTGCGCGTATACCACGTCACGGGATGGTCGGGTCAAATTGTCACATGGTCAAGGGTCAAGGAGTGCCAAAATTGAAGTAACCGAGCCCCAGCATTTAGTCGTCTACTGATCGGGTCACTCAATCTAAGCTGAAGCTCCAAATGGTCATCATGTCCCAGGTATCCAGGGCTCAGGAAGTGCTCCCAGAAACACGAAAAAGCCACAAGTAGTAGGGATCAACTGGCTCGCGATCCTATACTTGTGAAGGGTCAAAAAAGGTCTGCGGACAATTCTGCTAACCAGCCGTGGAATAGCATACATGCAAAAACAACCAAGGCAACATTATCTTGGAAATGGTCGAGGTCGAAGGAGATAGGCATGATCGCCAATGGTCATTGGTCAAAAGGATAGATAGACGAAAGGATGCGGCTGAGCTAACCCCAGAAGACCTCATGTCAACTGAGTGCTGCCTACATAGCCCTGGTGACAGGGCCTCAGGCCGATGTAGTTCTCCCTAAAAGGGAGGGAGGGTCGGAGGGATTGATAGGTCTTG
Source organism: Torreya grandis (assembly GCA_037957365.1). Lineage (NCBI taxonomy): Eukaryota > Viridiplantae > Streptophyta > Pinopsida > Cupressales > Taxaceae > Torreya > Torreya grandis. The sequence goes on from JARHVA010005730.1 coordinate 1,071,657, forward strand.
GTCAAAGTCGATGATTGGTCTTGGTCAAAGGAAATGATTGGTCTTGGTCAAAGGAAATGATTGGTCTTGGTCAAAGTTGACGAAGTTGGGTGTGATAAGAGTCAAAGAAGAGAAGGTTTGTCCATCATAAAGACGAACAAACGGGGGTGGTCGAGCTAACCTCAGAAGATGTGTTATCTGAGTGCTGCCTACATAGCCCTGGTCGTAGGGCCTCAAACTAATGTAGTTCGGACTGTGAGGGTCAAAATGGTCGATGATTGGATGTGGTCAAGCGTCGAAATGATGAGGATAAAAAGATGAGGATAAAAGGATGCTACAGATGGTGTCTTCTGTAGAAGTGGTCGAGAGTCTTTCATCCCTAGCAAGTTTCCATAGTCGTGATGGATGTATGCTAGAAATGAATAGAAGGTCTATTTATGCTTCAGCAAGTATTGGTTTATGCTTAACATAAATTGGGTCTGGTCGGTAGTTTCCATGGGTATTGGTGTCCATAGAAACTATGCGAAAAGGACAAGGATGATGCCTGATGTCATGTTGGAAATGTCGAGGCTGGTTTGAAAAAAATGTTGAAGTTGGCTGGGTTTAAGGATGAGTCGACAATTGACATGGCCAAAGCGTGACCAAAGTGTAGAGAAAAGGTGAAAGGCAAATTGCTCTTTCATTGACAAGGACCAGAAAGGAAGCATAGATAGGGGTTATTAGAACAAAAGCCCCGTTCGTGCATTGCGTCGTTGACTAGTGTTGAGTTAGAACGGTAATCGAATCACTTTGACATTAAAGTGAGCTCGAAGTCCCTTGAGCCGGTGATAGGAGGAGGATAGGGTAACCTAGTTTAAGAGCAGGAATAACCTTGCCCCTTTTGTAGGAGACCCTGAGACAACTACAAGCCAATGTCCGTGACTCGTTTTTTTTTTTTTTTTTTTTTTTTTTTTTTTGGTCAGGCTGATCGATGCGGGAAGCCTGCATAGAGATGTCACTTGGTGTAATGGTCAGGTTGCGAAGCTGATCGATGCGGGAAGCTTCTAAGAAAAGTGCTGTTTATTGCCAGAGTAGTCATAGCCATCCTTCGAGGGAGTGGTCTATATTTTTGCTTAATAATGTTTGAAAAGTTGGCCTAGCTGTCCTTCAAGGGATCAGTCTAGTAATACAGAAATGATAGTACAGCTGTCCTTCGAGGGAGCAGTCTGTCTTTTTGATTTGACTTGACTTAGTGACCATGGATATGTTTTGACACCTTGATTTGGATTTATTGATAGGAATGAGAGTCACGGACAAGACTGTAGAAGCTCAAGGACGCCCCTTTTTATTAGGACAAAGCATCACTGCATCCTGAAAGGGTTGTAGAGGACTTGTTAAAGGGGAATAGGGTTGAAAGGGATGAGGATTAAGAGGACGAGGAGTGCTCAAGGGACGAGCTCAAGTTACGTGTCAAGTAGACGAGTACTCGACTAACAGAAGAAAGGTCGAAGACGCACGACATAAAAAGGGTTTTAAGGTCTGATAAGACCCTGGGCCATGCTAGTATGTTAAGGTCCGAGTCAATTGGGAGCAAGCCTGCCCCATTTGCCTCTTTCCAGATTGGTCAGGTGTTGATTGATAGATGTGAAGTTGGTTGACAAAGGTTGAATGTTTTAGATAAAAAGGATTGGTTGAATGATATTTAATTGTTGATTGGTCGAGAGTTGGTTGAAGTGTGGTAAAATGTTTGGTCAAAGTTTGTTGAAGGTTTGGTCAAAGGTTTGGTCGATGTCATGGTCGAGGGTTGGTTGAGACTTGGTCAAGATTTGGTTGAATGTTTGATCGAGAGGTCAGGGTGATTGATATTTGGTTGAAGTTTGGTTGAGACTGGTCGAATAATTGGTCGGGGGTTGGGTCGGTGGATACTTGGTCGGGTTTTAAGATAAAATGAGTGATTGATATGTGGTAGAGACTGGGTTGAACAGTTGGTCGAGGTTTGAATAAAGGATGATTTCCCCCAGCGGGTAGGGAGAATGTTTGAAAGATTGGTTGAGGTCGGTTGAGGTTTAGTGGTCAGATGGACGGTGTTAATGTCGAATAAGGAGGTCAAAGGCGACAAAGGGACCACAGTCTGGCGTGGAGATCCCGATTTAGGTGATGAGGTTGGAGAGGCATGAGTCGAGGTTGATGTTTTGTCGAAAAGGTGGTTGAGAGGACCCTTGATGAGAAGGGAATCCCTTTTCCGGTGCTGACGAATGATAGCTTTAAGAGCGCAACAACGCTCAGTGTCATGTCCCGGAGTATGATGATAATGATAGTATTTAGAGTTGTCGAACCAAGAGGGTCTTGATCCGAGAGTTGATGAGTGGGGTGGTGTTGAAGGTTTGTTGATAACGTGGTCGAGAAGAAGGGTGTCATTCCCAAGACATTGGCAAATGACGACCTTGAGGGCATGACAATGCTCCGTGTCGTGCCCAGGCGTGCGATGATATGCACAAATGCGAGTGTCACCGAACCAGGGTGGTTTAGGTCTGAGAGATTGATATTGTCTAAGAGGCGGGAGATCGATACGAGAGGATTGCGACAAGTGCCGTAAGAGCAAGACATATGAACCTGCTAACGGGTCGGGATGCTTTATTGCAGTGAGGGTTGGTGACGTTGGTTTGGAAGGTGAAAGAGGTATAGATCGAGAGCTCGGATGAGATGTATGTTTGATGGGATGAGGAAGTAATGGAGGCGATGTGCCGTTGTGAAGGATGGGAGTGGGAAGCACTCCTATTAAAGTGGACGGATGCGGGCCCAAGATTGAAGGTAATGACGAAGGTGGGGGAGGAGTCCTCCGATGTGGTCTAGTAGCTTTCGTGTGTTTGGGTCGAGAGCCACCATTGTGCGAGGTGAGGTTAGATGTGGGCTTGGATTTGGATGTGGATGAAGGTGAGTGAGATGTAACAATCTCAGGCAAAGGACAAGAGGAAACTGCGACTGGGTCTTCCTCGGTTGAAACGGGTGGGGAGACTGGTTCTTCTCTTGGTGGAGAAGAAATAAGAGAGTCTGGCTCCTCAAGTGGGCAGAGGGCATGGATGATCATGCCTTTTGCTTGTGCTCGAGGAGTAGGTAAGGTAGGGACTTTAGATGAAGGTGGGTTTAATGGCGTTGATGTGGTCAAAGCATCCTCTGATACAAGAGAGGTAGATGGAGGACTAGTAGGAGAAGGAGGTTCCTCATCCTTTAATGGAAGAGGTTGGTCAAGGACAAGAGGCAAGATAGTGCTAATCGTGTGAATGTCATGGTCTTGAGGGTCATTGGTCGAAGTCTGGACGTTGTTTTGAGTTGGCGGATAATTCGGAAATGGTTGTTTGAAGATGTCAATATGTTGGTTAGGTAGGGCGTTCGGGTTATCTAAAATAAGATCCCCCTTGTCAATCATGTCTTGGACGATGTTTTTGAAAGTTCGGCAGTTGTCGATGTCATGGCCTTGGACGCGATGAAAGGGACAGAAGTCGGCCTCCCTATACCATGTAGGGATGGCTTTTGAAGGGTCAAATTGAGGTGGTCAGATTGGATGGAGATTGAGGACCCCCTGCTTGAGAAGTTTTTCCAAAACGGAAGCGTATGGTTCTCCAAGTGGAGTGTAAGAACGCTGAATGTACCGTTGTTGGAATTGTTTGGTGATGCTAGAAGATGTCGAAGGTTGAGAGTAATTCGTTGTTGTTGAGGATGGTGATCTAACGACCACAGTATTGGCCACTCCTGTAGACTTGGAATTGGCAGAAGAAGAAGGTCTAGAAGAAGAATGGTTAGTAGATTTTGCGTTGGTATTACGCAATTTGACCTTATCTTCTTCAAGGGCATGGAGTTCGAGCTTTCGAGCCATGATGAAAGCTTCGTCAAAAGTGCAAAATGTCTGAATCCGCAAGGTAGAAGAGATGTGGTTGGCACATGCTCGAGAGAAGAGCTCGATGAGCTCAGGTTGAGGTAAAGAGAAGGGGAGCTGGTTAATAAGGCCTCTCCAACGAGCGACAAAATCGACAATTGCTTCGTCGTCAAATTGCCTGATGGAGTAAAGATCTGTGATTGAGACTTATTTGGTGATGTTGATTGAGAAATGGTCAAGAAATAGTTGGGCGAGTTGGACGAATGAAAAGATAGAGTGTCTGGCAAGAGAACTATACCAGTCAAGGGCAGGGCCAGAAAGGGACATAGGGAACGTGCGTAGAAGTAACGCATCGTCATGGGCGATAATGTAACAGGCATGTCTGAATGCCCGTAAATGTTGCTGCGGGTCTTCCTTACTCTGAAAGCGAGTGAATTTAGGAAGCTCCCAATGGTTAGGATATGGTTGAATAGGGACGGAAGGATGGATGGGCTCGTTGCAAATTTGTTCATATGACAAAGTATTGCTTGAACTGGAAATGGAGGCTTCGAGACTGGACATTTTATCCATCAGCATCTTGATAAGATTCGCTGATGGATTGGCGGGTTGAGTGCCCCCTAGGTTGTAAGGTGCTTGGAAGAGGTTAGAGGAGGCGTGCGACATAGTCGGTTGTACAATGTACGGATGACTAGTCGCAGGGGCGGAAGTGAAGGCTAGAGGTGGTTGCGTTATGAAGGTTGAAGGTATAGGTTGACTGGGCACCGCCAAAGGTGGTTGAATGGCGGCACTGGTAGAAAGATAGGTTGGCCCTGCTAGATTTGTGGGCGCAAGAGTGTAAGGGGTCGAGGCAACCAAGTTCTGATATGAGGTAGAACTTGGTTGAATTGCAGGTAGTTGAGGGGGTAATGGAACCCCGATGGAGGTTGGTCTAAAAACAGACGGGGAGGCCAAACTTTGTGTATTGGCCATGATTGGGTTAATAGTCGAGGCGAAAGGCTGAGTCAAAAAGGGTTGGGTGGCGAATGGTGTGGATGTCGTCGCCACGTCACCCGAAAGGTCTCGCGTTGGGTTTCTCGCGAGATAGTTTTGGAGGGCTGCGGTATTGAGGTCCAAGAATCTCTCAAAATCTCGGTCCCCTTCAGGAATGATGGGAATTTGAGTCGGGGTCGGGGTCGGGGTCGGTCCTGTGGGAGTTCTTTCAGTCTCCGAGTGGAACTCCATGATAGGACTAGTTAGAGACAAGATAGACGGAAGCGGCTGTTGGCTAAAGTGGTTAAGAAGAGAGTCCTGGTTCCAGAAACTGTGTTTTTGCAGTCTCAGAAAACCAGCATGGAGTTTTTGACAGAGAAAAGATAGGTTTCAGGCTACTGGTTTTGAAGAAAAAGGACAGTGACAGAGACCGACGTCGGTAAAAAAAACTGATGTCGGTAGGAAATGAGGCCGGCGTCGGTCAGATAACCAATGCCGGTAACAGATGAAGCCGATGTCGGTAGAAGAACCGATGCCGGTTACAGGGGAAGGCCGACGTCGGTGGCAGAACCGATGTCGGTCACTGTGTTTTTCAGAGAGCCAAAAGGTTCTTGGAAAAACAAAGAAGAAAGCGTCCTCACACACTCAAACAAATAGATGAGAAGAGGAAAACAGAGAAAGACAGACAAGCCTAAGCGATAAATCCTAGGAATTAACCTTAGAAACTTGTGGCTTATGCCTTAGATGAATGTTTGGGGAGATTCGCTGAAAAATGGGTCCTAGAAGAAGGCAGTCTAAAGATGGTTTCAGGTGTTGTTTTAGGTGCTTAAAGATCTGTGTTAGGGTCTGGTACGTGGCCTGGTGCTAAGGAGCAAGCTCCCCTCACTTCAAGATTCCAGTGGTTAGCTGGTCTCGCTTAGCCAAGATATACCTCGCCTAGAGTTTATCCTCCGCCAGAGAACGGAGTGGGCTTCCCCCTTGGTGATGAAATCTAAGTAGGGTCACCGAGACGGGTAAGGTATCTGCTGGGGGATGAAATCCCAGTCGGGCCTTGTCTCAGGTATGTTTTATGTGTGTTTTAGTGCATGTGATTCGGTAGTGTAACATCAAGTGTCTACGGTTCATTCAATATGCGCCTAAGTTACTAGATGTGGACTAATGCAAGCACAAGCAGAAATGAAAGTGCAATATGTTTTAATGCCCAAGTCGAAATGTGATGTTGTTATGAAGACAAGATGGAGAAAGGGACAAGAGTATGATAGACTAGTCTAGAATGCAAGGAAGAAAGGTTCGTTTTAGTCCTGCTTATAGTGTCATTCAGAATAGAAGAAAGAGATAAGAGAGAAGGAGCCTAAGTGCACCTAAATGAATGAAAAAGAAAAAGGAACCCAGGAGGAACCTAGGGTCCCACCGGGCGTGCCAGAGATGTTTCTATCTCAAATTTCGCTTTTCAGACTAAAAAGAAAGAAACTAAAAGAAAGTAATGGACAAGGCTTGGAAGTACCTGGACTAAAGATTGCGCACCGTAAATCCAGACGTTTGTGAGCACTCCTCTTTGGCTGTGGAGGAATGACACCTGCAAAAGAAGAAAACTTTGGACAAAAGGATGTTAGATAGATAGGCGGTGGGTTGCCAAGCAAGAGCTTATTCCCAGAAGTATGAGAACTTCCTTGAGGGAGGTCAACCCACTATTTTGATAAAAGATAAGTGATTGATAAAAAGACAGAATGCTAAAATAAACTGAAATGATAGCAAACTGAAAGAGAAAAGGAAGCAAAAGCTTACCTGGAAGAAGCTGTCGGCCTGGTTTCAGTCGTCGGCGTTGGTTGTTGGGTCTGCCGATGTCGGTCAGTCTGCCGACGTCGGTCGGGGTAATGACCGGTGTCGGTCGGGGCAATGGCAGGGTCTGGTCTGTGGATGGTCTGGGGCTTGATTTGTGCTCTGTTTAAAGATGGTCAGTGGACGGGTTTGTGGACGAAGGTCTGAGTCTACTCTGGGCCTGGTTTGAGGATGGGTTTTAGTCAGAAGGACAGAGAGGGACAGGGAGATAGAGGAAGCCAATCTGGGAGATAGGAATCTGGGTCTGGGTGACAGTCAGGTCTGAGGGGGTAGAAGAGCTGAACATAGCTTAAAACATGATAACTAGAAAGCATAAAGAATAGAAATAGAGAACATACCTGTGCCCTGCTGAAGAAGGTGTTGTTGTTGCCGCTTGTTGAAGCCCTGTTGCTGATGAAGATTCCCTGTTGTTCACCTGCAAAAGATTGCTGTGTATTCGAGGGAGAGAGAGTTAGATTGATTGGTAGAGAGATTGCTGATACAAGGGTTTGATGCCAAAGATTCAAAAGTTAGGATGCGAGAGCTAGAGAAGTAGAGAAGTGAAGAAAAGCCAAGCGGAACCAGCAGACAGAGAAAATGGTGAAGAAACCGTTATGAAGGGGTGCCGACGCTGGCAATATCACCGACGTTGGCGGCTGAAAGGCCAGAGAAAGGCTAAAAATAGCCTTTGATCTGTTTCCCAATGGCCGGGTCAAATGAATGCCAGGATGAAACGGTCGACGGGGGGTTACATGGGCAAGAGAAGAGGTTGGAATGGGAGTCTAAGGCATTAAATGGTCATGTGGGGAATGAAGGGGATCCAAGGAGGGTATCCTAGGGTGGCGAGGTGGCAAGGAGAGGGAAAAGGGGGGTCTTATTTAATTAAAAATAGGTGTTTATTTCCAATTAATAAGACTTAGGTGGGTTAGGGACCAAGGAGGACTAGGATGGAGAAAGGACCAAGGGTTAGACACTTTTTAGGTGTCTACATGTAGGATATATTTGACTGGGATGACCCCACTTATGTGGACTCCACATAATCCTTAATGAAATCATCATAATAATAATGTTTCTTCTACTAAATTTAAAAAATGAAGTAGAGTTCCATCAAAGTTGTGATGGTATAGGGTTAGGCAAAGTAAGGTATAACATGATGTTTGGTGGGTAAAGGACTTTTGTTGTTTATGTGATAGGTTTAGTGGCATGATCTAGTCATGTAGGTAGGTAAGGGTTTGAATACCATATAGATTTGGGTTTAATAATATCATAGATCATTGCAATGGTTGAAGGTTCATGAGCAGGCAATAGTATATTTTCAATGAGGAATTGATATTCTTTTCCTTTGTCTATGTGGCATATCAAAGAGCCAATGGTGGCCTTATCATCCACTATCCTATTAATGGCCCTAGGTATGTGTTCAAACTATATATCAGTGATTTTATATTTAAGTGTGTCCACCATGGCCTTGTATGGCACCATCTTGTCATCTTTAGTCTAAAAGTGGTTTGTAACTTGGTTGATGATTAACTGAGAATCACCATAAACCTTGAGATGCTAAACATTCCATTGGACTTCTTAGTGAAGCCTTAAAATAAGATCTTCATATTTAGCCATATTGTTAGTACAAGGAAAGATGATACAAAATGATTTAGGGATAAGATCCCCCTATGGTGTAACAAAAAATAAGCATGACCCCAATCTATGTGATGTGAATGATCCATCAAAATATAGTGTCTAGTACTACTCCTCAAGAGGTGTTTCATTGATGGTCATAATGTAATTGTATAAAAATTGAAAAGTGAGAGGTTTAGTGTCTACTAGGGGAACTTAAGAATGATAATATATGAGTAGTTATCCCTTGATAGCCTTCTATTTGATATACTCTATCTTGAACTCACTCAAAAACATGATCCATTTAGCCATGCATAATTGTAAAGTTGTCTGAGATAATAGATTCTTGAGTAAATATAATTTGGAAATAAATATGGTCTTGTTGTTAAGCATGAAATATTTTATCTTATAGAATGACAATATAAATTATATTTCATGACTAAAATTAAAATGGAAACAAAAAATACATTTTATAATCCAAAATATGACTAATCACTTCACCTACCAAGAAATCCATTCAACTACCTACGAGACTGTTGAGCTACACACTAGAAGACAAAAGCAAATGTGAAACTACTCCTAGGATTAGGAAATATTATGTACAATATTATTACATCCCCCCTTTAATCTATAGGGGTTGTTTTTAGACCAACCATTCCTCTAAACTTTTCATTTTTTTCTCATCCAAGCACTTTTGTCAGGATGTTTGTTGGTTGCTCTGTTGTTGGGCAATGTTGTAACTTGACAGTGCCATCTTTTACACAATGTTGAAATAGATGAAATTTGGTATTGATATGATTGGTTTGGTAATGAAAAATTAGATTATTTTCCATATGGATTACAAAAGTGTTGTCAACCATGAGAAGTATTGATGAAACTTGTAGCTCCTACAAATATAAAAGAACCCTTCTAAGCCACAATATCTCTCTATTTACCTCTGAAGTGGCCATATATTCTATTTCTGCTAAAGAAATTTTTGGCAGTAATTTATTCTTGGATTTACAACTAATAAATTTTATTCTTAGATTCATTATAAAACTTGAGGTGGACTTTCCATCTTCATGATCACCAACATAATCAAAATCTGAATACCCAACTAGTTTGAAGTCTCAAACCCTAAAGTATTTGAGCCCAAAATGTTGTGTGCCTTTGAGATATCTAATGACCCTTTTTAGTGCTACTTAATGACTCTCCCTTGGTTATTACATAAATATTGAGAGGACATCAATTTAAAATTATATATTTGGTTGAGTGGTAGTCACATAAATTAGACTTCCAATGAGTTATCTATATTTAGTGGCATCAACCAAATCTATTGAATCTTTAGATGTCAATTTGAGATTCGATTCCATGGGCATCTTGAAAGGCTTACAATATTCCATTATGAACTTGTTTAGAATGTCACCAATGTTATTCTACTCAGTGATGAAGAAATACTTTGGTTTATAAATTACTTCAATACCTAAATAGTAATGAAGAAAACACAAATCAATCATTTAAAAACTTTTCATCAACTTTGGTTTAAATTTTGTAATGTACCATTCATTGTTTCCTATGATGAGAAAATTACCAACAATTATTTTGTCAATTATTTTAATGAGAAGAGTTGCATCTTCAAATTTAAAATGTTTGAAGTTCATGTTTATGAAGTGCTTAGCTAGTTTTTCATACCATGATAAAGGGACTATTTTCAAACCATACAATATTTTTTCAAGTTTGCACACCTTGTGCTCTTATCCCTTTATTTCAAAACCATCAATTTTTGTCTTATACATAGTTTTATTGAGGTCTCCATTCAAAAATGAAATTTTGACATCCATTTGGTGAACTTTCCATCTATTGTGAGCTTTCAGAGCCAACATGGTCCAAATGGCACATAATTTTGTTGTAGGTATAAAGGTTTCATTGTATTCAATTCCTTATTTATGAGCATACCCCTTTTGGACAAGCCTTGTTTTTTGCTTATCAAGTGTGTTGTCTACCTTGTATTTATTGTGATAGACCCACTTGCATCTAATCAATTTGTAACCATATAGTGGACCCATGATGAGAAAGAAAATAAATTTATTATTTCAATAAATATACCAAGTGGATCCATTTTTGACTCCTATGGTCCAATTTATTTCTCTTCTCCTTTGGAATCAATGCTAAATAAGTGGATCCAAAAATCCAAAGATGTCACACTGAAGGGATATGACCACACCACATCTCATAAAGAGTATTTGATTCAAGAGACATTTATCGTGATCTATTGCAAAGTTATACTACTATTTTGGTTGCTTTAGCCCAAAAGTGCAGATTTACCCCTTTAAAGTACAACATTGCATGGACCATATTTGTCATAGTTATATTCATTATTTCTAATCCATTTTATTGTGGAGTGTGAGGAACTATGAGATGGAATTTTATCTCATTTTTATTAAGATAGGATTCAAACTTATTTGATGTGAATTAACCACCATTATCTATCATGATTGTCTCGATGCAGGTTTGTGATTCATTTTCAATCATTGTTCAAAACTTTTTGAAAGTATCGACGGCTTTTGATTTCTTTTTTATAAAGTTTATTCATGTCATCCGATTGTAGTGATCAATGAACAATATGAAGTACTTATTATGACCAACAAAGAGGATTATAAGAGAACATAAGTTTGAATGAACAAGCTAAAACTTTTTGTCTACTTTCTATTATGAATTCAAAAATGGTTCTCGTGCATGTTTAGCCAAGATGTAAGCTTCACACTTATCATCTAATTTTGTAGGTAATATAGGCATGCCAGCAACACCATTATTTTTTAGTACACAAATGTTGTTATAGTGAGTGTGCCCAAATTAAGTCTGCCACAATATGTCTGGAGACATTACATCTTCTATGAGATGAGCATAATTCCTTGAATCTGATGGTTTATCCTTTAGTTTGATTAGTTTCCCTTCCTCATATCTAGTCAAGATGATTGCATTATCACTTTTTATCCTGATTGTGACATCACCCTTATCTAATATAATGGAATGGCCTTATTTCCTTATGAGCACTAAGTACAAAAAGTTTTGTTTCAATTGAGGAAGGTAGAAAACATTTTCAAGTTTGTAGTCTAGAAGCCCTAGACACTTGATTTGAATTCTACCTCTTCCCTATGGTTTTAGAATTGATTTATCTATGAGGTATACCGAGCTATAAATTTATTCATTGTACTCCTCATAGAAGTCTTTTTAGAATGCCATATGTTGAGTGGTGTGTATCAAGAACCTAAGCATCAAACCATGAGGAATTGACCGAGACACAATTTACTTCATCATAGATAATGGAAAACACACATTCATTAGTGAATTAGGATGAGTTTGACTCTTTTGACTATTTTTTAAATTTACTTCTTTCTTTTTATGGTATGCTTCAATTTTATCCCATGGATTCTTGCATTAGTGAATCTTATGGTACCTTTTCTCTCATACTGTTTAAAGTAGAGGTTTTGTTTATCAATCTATTTTTAATTTTAACCACCTTGATTTTCATTTTTTCCACCTTTTACTTTGTACTTGTTGTAGAGACCTAAATTTCATTTACTATCAAAATGCACCTAAAAATATTAATAATTATTCTTAAATTAATAAATAACATTTCTTCCCAAAATTAAATTATTGAATAATTAAACATATTGAACAAGTCAATTATGCACCATTAAATCCTTATTTTAAATAATAAAATCTAGATTTTTCACCTATTCAAACCTCTCCCACTTTTTTCTCCCTCATCCCAACCAAATCCACAAATTTATCCACCTCTTATGACTCCTCCCATGAGTTGTTAATCAGATTGACTAAGTCTTGTTGAGTCAGTTAACCAACCCCACTCTTTTCTCAACTAGGTTGAAAAGGTCTCTGCCTCTGGGTGAGGACTCATCCTCCATCATTGATCATTTGGAGCATTGAAAAAATACAAGTGATCGCCATTGGGTCCTTTTCTAAATATCTATAAATAATCTTGCAAATCTCCATTTTCAATAATCACATTTAAGCATCACAATCATAATCATATTCCCAAGCACATCATATCCTTTTGAAATATAGATATCTTAATCACAAGAAAATCAAGGTGAATAAAAGTCTCCCTTTTTTCACCAAAATATTTTTTTTCTCTCTTTATATTAGAGGAGTGAGCACCACATACTTTAAAGAGCAAATCAAATATACATCATAATGGAGAAATCTTGTATTCAAAGTGTGAAGTTTTGATTATTGTTTTTTTTATTTGTTGCTCTAGAATAGTTGAATTTTATCTTAGATTAGGATTAGTTTACTTTATTTTCATATGTAAATTTAGTTCATAAATTTTTGGCATGCCTGATGGGACTTTCCCATGTCTCTTTAATCTTCTTATCATCATCTTTTGTACTTAGATAACATTTCTCTTTTGGTTTTTTTATTTATACTTTAATTTTAAATTTAATCTTTCATTTTTTAATGTTGGTATGGATTACAGGTTACTTCCACTAGTTTTATATTTGGTTGTGTATGTTTCTCTACGTAACAATGAGTTTAAGGGCTTTAGCAGTGAAATTGTAGGACTTAACAATGAAATTATTCTTTTTTATTTCATTTTCTATGTTTTTATTCTCTTTTTAGGTTAACAACATTTTCATTTGAAAATATAAATTTTTTTAGTATTATCAATGTTTTCATCATCAAACAACAAAATTAGTGTACCTTGCAGTAAAATCACTATTTTCTATCATAAAATCATTAGTGTTTGTAATGAAATCATTTCTATGCATAGAAATTTTGTCTTTCTCATACTGAATTCATTCCTTTTAATAATGAATTCATCATTTATCATAATAAATCATTTCTCTATGTAGTGAAAAAAAATTTAAACATGGTTCATTCTATTTTCTATTTTTTGCTTCCTATGTTTTTCTTGTGTTATCTTATTTCAATTTCACTTTTCTAACTTGATTGTGTAACAACATTTTTTTAAAAGAGATTAGTTTTTTGGTTTTTTTCATAGTTTTTCACTTTTCCATTATAGGTTATCTCATTTATATCCAAAGCAAACATTCTAACCCCTTATTTTTAGGATGTTTGCTAAAGAGGATCATCAAAAGAATCAATATAAAAGCTAATTTTTCTTGTTGATAACATTTTTGCTTTTATTTTTCAAAATCCTCAATAATTACATCACTTGTATTTTATTATTTTGTTTGTGGTTGTGAAATTTGTGTATCCTCTTTCCTTGGTGTTATATTGGTAATGATACATAGAAATCAAAAATCTTTTCATAATTATCTATGTTACCCAAGTAATATCCTCATATTCTCTTTCCTCAATGTTGTATTGGTGATGCAACTTAGAAATTAGAAATGGGTATCTAATTTTATTTTTATTTTCTTAGGGGCTCTACTAATCATGGATTTCACCACCTATAGTAGGCCAAACCCCATTTATTGGTGGGGTATATAAAATCAAGACCTAACTATTTCAATTGCCTAAGCAGTCATCTGTTTTAAGTACACCATGATGTGAGGGGATTTCATGCTCCAATACCTAAGGTTTTAATAGATGACTTAAAATATAATATTTTTAATTATCAACAAACTAAGACACATACAACTATGTTAGGCACTATGGGACAAGACCCAATAGTGTGCATATACTCTACCAGTTTCTTCCATGGGTTCCCCCCTAGATAAGCTTGTATAAACCTTAAGCCTAGGATAAAAAAATTTCCATTCAAATTTGTTGCATTGGTTATATATTAGTGCCAAGAAAAAACTTTCCACACACCCTCAAAACCAGACTCAGTGAGCCATAGGATTGATAGGATCCTCCATAGTTAGTGCTTTGAAATAGTAGACCAAAACTAGGAACATGGATGAGTAAGTGACAATAGAAATCCCAATAATTATTCATGACATTTCGTCCTAGTTTTCACCCTTTATGTGTAATTGATTGTTTGTTTAGAATAGAAGATTTTTAGTTATTGTTTCTTCCTTACCCTTGGCATGTATTTTGTTTATGAAGTCATTTAATTAAGCTTTTAGTCATTTCAATTTTTTGTCAATATTGTCACCCATTATAAAAATCATGGCATCTTGGAACCATAACACAACCAATTTAACCCTAGTTCATAATTTATATTATAATCCAAAATTCACTCTAACCAAATTTAGTTCAAATTCACATTTGAATCAAATAAACCATCAAGCCAATCAAAATTTGAGTTTGAATATGTATTCAAACTCAAACATTAATTAATTGAGTCAAAACATGGATATTTATTTCAATTCCCTAAACAACCAATTCAATCCACACCATCAATCCATCTCCTATTAATATTCACCCATGGAACAATATCAGAATTTTACTTTTGGAATAGAGTAAAATCAATTTCTTGAATACAATAGTCAAAATTTTCTAAATTTTTCTTCTAGTTCTACTTCATCCACCTAACAAATGCCACATAACACAAATAAAACTATGCACATAAATCCATATGGTTCTAATCATAATGTCACCATAAGCCAAACTTTCAATCCACCTTCACCATCATTTTATAATACTCATATATACCAAAATGCATTCATTAGTCAAACCCCAATCTAGTCGAGCCCAAATATGTACCATATAAATTCACCTTCCAATTTCTAAGCCCATCAAAATCAGCCTTTCTATAATAATCAAAATCAATCATTTGGTTTTGTATCTAGTTTACCCCAAAATTCAAGTCTAAATTTCTTCACCAATAACCACATATTCACAAATCCAACTAATCAATTATTCCAAAATCAAGCCACTTATCATCACCATTTGTTAAGCACAGGATATACTAAGAGGGGGGTGAATCAATATATTATATATCTTATATAACTTTCCCTTAACCAAATTCCACTTAATCAAACATTCAAGATATGCAATAAAACTCAAACAATAAACACCACACAAGATAGAGAGAGACACTAGATATAATGTGGAAACCCAATGTGTGAAAACCCACAAAGAACAATCTCAAGTATATGAATGAGCACCAACCCAAACAATATTTTTAAGCACCAACTTTTAGGAGCACCAACCCCTTTGCTGAGCACCAACCCATAGGAGCACCAACCCCTTTGTTGAACACCAACCCAAAAACAATTTGTGAGCACCAACCCACAGGATCACCAACCCCTTTGCTGAGCACCATCCCAACAAAAATTCATGAGCACTAACCCATAGGAGCACCAACCCCTTTGCTGAGCACCAACCCAACAATAATTCTTGTGCACCAACCCACAAGAGCACCAACCCCTTTGTGTATACCACACAACTATCTCTCAATGTTGTTATCTTAACAAATGATAGTTCATTACAACATCTCTTTCCTCTCTCTCACCTTGGCTCTTCTAAGCTAGATATAACAAATACAAATCATATTCATCTCTCACAATTGCTCTTCTAAGCTAGATATTACAATATCAAATCAACCTCTATCTCTCAATTTACAAATGGCTTCTCAAGCCTTTATTTATAGCTTTCCAAATGACCTTTGGCCTTCCCCCTTTGTGACCCTTCAATCCTCATTGAAAATGGTGCCAAACTTATATGACCCTTCATATCCTTGCCTTTGAAAATTCATGTGGTGACCCTTCATGAGCAAAAACGTCCCTCCCTCTTTTTTCCTTATCTTGGTGACTTTTCATATTCCTCAAAGTGTCCCTTCATGAGAAATTGTGCCCTTCCTCTTTTGTCTTCACTTGGTGACTCTTGGAATTCCCCAAGATGACTCTTCACAGGAAAATGCATCCCATCCTTCTTTTGTCTTTACCCCATGGCTCTTTGACTTCTCCATGGGCCCTTCTTTTGTCTCATATGCAACCAAAAATATATTTGTTAATATTAAATAAATATTAACTCACATTAGCCAAGATATATCTATTACAAACAACATTAAATGCAATGGGGCCTTTATCAAAGATAATGTTAGACCTTTGACATCAATGACAATATTTCCAACAATCTCTCCCTTTGTCATTGATGACAACCTCAATCTTGAAACTGCCACATCCTATCACCTACACATACTATCATATGAAAATATATAGTAACTCCTCCTTACTGTAGCAACCTATACCTATTCCTTGTACCTATTTTTGCACCTATACTTGTACCTATTATTCTCCCCCTTTGACATCAATGGCAAAGGGCCTACCTGGAGCTAAAACTTAGCTCCCCCTCAACTGATGCTGAACATCAATGGAAAGAAGTAATATAAATTACTCCCAACTCCTCTCGTAGATATTTGAATGTGTCCTTTGATCATGCCTTTGAGAAGATATATGATAATACATACACATTGTTCCCTATCCTTTGAGCATCTGCAATCAACTCATTTGAATCTTTTCTTCTAATCTCACAACCTTCTATATGAAACTTTAATGTGTATCCTTGATCACATATTTGACTAACACTTAATAGATTATGCTTAAGACCTTTTACATATAAAACATTCTTAGTCTTAGTTCTACCATAATCCAAACTCAAAGTACCTTTTTCGACTATCTTGGCAGTGGTCTTATCTCTAAATCTCTCTATGCCACCATTGATCTTCTTTAGAGTTATGAACTTACTTTTATCTCCTGTCATATGCCTCAAACATCCGCTATCAATTAACCATGGCTAATCTTTATTTCTTACATGCAAAGCTGTCTGAACTATCATAGAATCTTTAGGTTGTTTCTTCTACCATGAACATGTCTGAACCTTCTTCTTGATGAATGGAGCTTTGAAACTTTGATCCTTTTTGACTGACTCAAAAATGCTTCTACAATACCGAGCTATGTGTCTAAATTTGTTGCACTTGTAACATACTATGGTCTCTTCATCAAAGCTTGATAGAGGAGCAAAAGAGTTGTGGCTTCTACTTGACTCTACTTGACTTTCCTTCTCCTTATTTCTGAAATTGTTAGCTCTTTTTCTACATTCTAATTTCTTGTGACCATATCCATTACAATAAAAATAATAGCCATAAAAATAAACCCTATCTATATATCTCTGCCCTGATTGCCTTTTGTAGCTTTGTTCCTTTCAGCCTTCTCTATTTGAAATGTCCTCTATATTCTTCACTTCTCCCCTTTTTGTTTCCTCTTTTGTAAGAGCTTTAGCATAGCTCTTTTTCTTTTCAAATCTGATCCTTATCTTATCTAAATTTGGTTTTTGACTTTCCAATATCTTATTCAGCATGTTAGTGCTATCCTCAAATTTTTAATCACTCACTACTTTATCATTGACTGCTTTCTCAATATCTTCTTTTAAAGAGGAAATTTCAATAACATACCCTTGACATTCTTTTCTTGCTATTTCCAACTGTGCTGTGAGATCTTCTTCATTCTTCTTGGCTTCTTCCAAGTGTGTTGTTAGATCATCAATAATTTCCTTTAACTCCTTTTCATTTTTCTTGATCTGGCACTTTAATATTCAATTCTTCTTCTTAACATCTTTTAACTCTTCAAGGGCACAAATGAGTTATCCTTTTATATTCACTTCAGCTTCCTCCTCTTCTTCTTCTTGATCATCTTCATGTATGGCCATGAATAGAATCTCTTCTTCTTCCATCTTCAAACTTTCAAACTATCTTTTCAAAGTTTGAAGCTTAGCTTGCTAAACCTTTCCATCACCTTTGTAAATATTCTCAAGTTTTACCCAAGTTTCGTGAGTAGATTTACATTTCATAACTTTAACAAATTCAGATTCACATAAACCACATAAAATAACATTTAAAGCTTTAGCATTACATTCACTTGACTTCTTTTCTTCTAGAGTAATTACAAATGTCTGTGGTTCTTCATATTCCTCCACCACTGCTTTCCATATGTCGAATCCAAGGGCCATCAAATAAATCTTCATTCTCATGCTCCAAAAAGTATAATTCATCCCATCAAACAAATGTGCCTTATTTTTATAAAATCCTTCATGTGACCCAGTCATCATACTTTCCCTGATCTACCTTCAAGCTGTAAAACTTTTCAAAAAGGAACTTGCTCTGATACCAATTGTTAAGCATAGGATATACTCAGAGGTGGGGTGAATCAGTATATCATATATCTTATAAAACATTCCCTTAACCAAATTCCACTTAATCAAACATTCAAGATATGCAATAAAACTCAAACTATAAATACCACACAAGATAGAGAGAGACACCAAATATAACATGGAAACCCAATGTGGGAAAAACCATGGAGAACAATCTCAAGTATATGAATGAGCACCAACCCCTTTGTTTCGCACCATCCCAACAACTATTCATGAGCACCAACCCATAGGAGCACCAACCCCTTTGCCGAGCACCAACCCACAGGAGCACCAACCTTTTTTCCGAGCACCAACCCAAAAATAATTCCTAAGCACCAACCCATAGGAGCACTAACCCCTTTGATGAGCACCAACCCCTTTACTGAGCACCAACCCATAGGAACACCAACCCCTTTGTGTATACCACACAACTATCTCTCAATGTTGCTATCTCAATAAATGATAGTTCATTACAACATCTCTTTCCTCTCTCTCACCTTTGCTCTTTTAAGCTAGATATAACAAATACAAATCATATTCATCTCTCACAATTGCTCTTCTAAGCTATATATTACAATATCAAATCAATCTCTATCTCTCATTTTACAAATGGCTTCTCAAGCCTTTATTTATAGCTTTCCAAATGACCTTTGGCCTTCCCCCTTTGTGACCCTTCAATCCTCATTGAAAATGTTGCCAAACTTGTATGATCCTTCATATCCTTGCCTTTGAAAAGTCATGTGGTGACCCTTCATGAGCAAAAATGTCATTCCCTCTTTTGTCCTTATCTTGGTGACTTTTCATATTCCTCAAAGTGTCCCTTCATGATAAATTGTTCCCTTCCTCTTTTGTCTTCACTTGGTGACTCTTGGAATTCCCCAAGATGACTCTTCATGGGAAAATGTGTCCCATCCTTCTTTTGTCTTTACCCCGTGGCTCTTTGACTTCTCCATGGGCCCTTCTTTTGTCTCATATGCAACCAAAAATATATTCATTAATGTTAAATAAATATTAACTCACATTAGCCAAGATATATTTATTACAAACAACATTAAATGCAATGGGGCCTTTATCACAAATAATGCTAGACCTTTGACATCAATGATAATATTTCCAACACCATTTATTTCTTGTGAATATCAAAACTTTTCACAACAATATCATACATTCAATAGTAACCCTTCATTCCAATCAAACTTACCATCTACTGATTACAATTCTAACATTCCCCATCTCACCATCTAAAAGATGGTAGACACTAAATACATCAGACATAACCCACATGTATTCATGTTTGAAAGGCCAAATTTATAAATATGTCAAGATGTCCCTTCTGATCCAAATCATACCATTTCATATCTAAATCAAAATAATAGCCTTTCATCTATTATCCACCAAATAATGATGTTTGACCAAATACCCATTTTTGATCAACATTAGATTTTGAATCAAATGCCATCTAATCCACCTATTAAAATATCATATGATTTTAAACCAACACCTAAAAGTTCACTCTACCAAAAATCTCTTCATCCAAGATAAAACATTTCTAAGAGAGTGGTAAAAAATAAATATGATACTAAAGTGCTTCAACAAGCTCTTCTAATGGTCGCATCTAGACCAAGGGAAAATATATTGTCCAAATTTGATATCCACTTTCTTTTGGGATTAAGAAAAATTTCAATGTCCACTTTCATCCTAACTATAATTTTAATATTAGAAAATAATTCAAATGATAGAGATAATGTTATAAGTAGGGAATAATCCTCATCCATCATTACTAAAAATTATATTAGCAACATCAAAATAGTCTATTCCATCACCATCAATACTATTCTTCATTTTTCTATTAACATTATGTTACCTACACATCTCAATTAGAATTCATAGAAAAATATCCCATTGGACTTATCTCATGGAAAAAAATCAATTATCACATCCATAAACATCTATGAGAGCATCCCAATTAATGAGACACTACTTCACCAGCCATTACTTGAAGCTCCAAAAAGTAATCAAAGAACACCCATAGATGAATGCATTGTCTCTTTGTTGGTTGAGGGCAGTCATACCCAATACATCATAAAATCAAGTCAATTAGGTGATATACCACATGGAATGATCTCCTAGTCATATTATAGGAAATAATCTTAACTCTTATGTTACATATTTATTATTCCACATTAGTGAAATGGCATTACAATGAGTTTGATCATGACTTTGAGATTAATTTCAAATCACATCATAATCAATTTAAATATTCTAGATTTGCTAAGGATTGAGAATAGTCAACACTATTTTATCCTATTTTAAATTTGTTAGTATTTGATGGTTAGTTACTAGTGGTTGGGTGAGGGATATTACATTTTTCACATACATAAAACTTATCAGTCCCTAATGCTTAATACTCTTTAACAATATAGATTGTAGTCTTTATTGAAAAAGGCATCTAGATTCCATGATGGTTAGATGAAATATTAGAATTTTTTTAAATTTTAGCTTCAATATCAAACACATCAACATAGGTCTCTTTGATAATTGTATTTTTCCAAAAAAAAAACCAAAGTTACTACTGAACTTTGTCAAAGAAACTTGTATCTAGACATCTTCATTCAACAAGGATTCCCTAATCGAGAGAGACTTTCTGGGTGGTCTACTAGTATCACTTGGTGGTCTCAACAACCTCATCCTTTTCATGTGATATTTAGAGTCAACAATAGGACTAAAATAAAAATTGATGAGCAAATCTAATCGAACAACAATGACTATCTAGAGTAGGATAGGGGTAAAAGTTAGAGAATCAGAGACATTATGCATATTGTAACCTTCCATTAGGTATAGATGAAAAAAACATAAAAATCATAAAATCATAAAAAGACCAAAAAATGTTGTATGTTATTATTTATCAGTCCCTTGACACTTGGGGGCATTTTATTTACACCCATTTTTATCTTCATCATATTGCATTCTATTATGATGTGAGTTTGGTCTTGTATATCAAATGTTATGTTTATTGTGTTGGAGAGTTGTCAATTATATCATGGTGATGTCATGGAGGTGTCTAGGTTAGTGGATGAAGTATCTTGATAGTCTAAATGATAATGATAAAGTGTGCAGTATGTTTGTCCTAGTATATTTGAATTTGGCTTGGTTGATCCATGTTTTGGCACGTTTAGGAATGCTTAGGAATGAATATGGTGATTTGAGGTTATTGAAGAGGTCCTATCAGAGGCAAAGGATGTATTGAGTTATTTTGTGTATAATTATAATTCATCAGGTAGTCTATAGTTTTCATCTAGACATTTTGGGTCTAATGGTAGAAAATATGAGTAGGAAATTTGATGATGTCATAATTGCCACATGTGGATGAGTTGGGGGAGTTGGCCATATGGTTTTGATCACATTAGTCCCAAATTGATATGGTCTAAATGTAAATTCATTTAATTAAATTCATCCAAATATATGTGTGTGTAAATTTGGGATCTTAGGCATTTTGATAGTGTTTTCTATGTTCAAATAGAATCGAGTAAGCAATTTGGTGATGTCATATCTCGCACATATGAAAGTTTTAGGAGTAGATTGACATATGGATAAATTCCCCTATGAGAGAATATATTATACACTAAATCTTAAGTCATATGACTAAACATGATAAAATATATTTAAGTGAAAATTTGAGATCCTAGGCAATTTGATAGTGTTTTTCCATAGCCAAATTTGCATGTGGCAAGAAAAAGCCAAGTAAGCATATTGATCAAGTTATATTTCATACATATGGTATTTTTAGAAGGATTTAATCATATGGGTTTGTTTAGTTTTGTTCCTAGTTGATATGTGATAAATTTCACATCATGTGATGAAGTTCATCAAAAGATATGCATGTGAAAAGTTGGCCTTCTATGCAGTTCTAGGCATAGTTGGCTCTATGGTATAAAAATCCAAGTGAGTAGATTAATAGAGTTATATATTTCACACACAAAGATTATAGGAGTATATTATTAAATGGTTAGATTTTCCTATGTGAGGAGATCATATGGTCCAAATTTAAGATCATGCATCTAAGCACAATAAAAGTTATTGAGGTCCAAAGTTGGCCTTCCATATAGATTGCAATGGTTCCCATAGTCAATTTTTCAAGAGATAAATATTAGGACCAAATAAAGATCCAACAGTTCATGGGTGATCATAAAGATTTATCTAATAGTGTGTATTGAGATAAATGTTAAGAAGTGTTCGAGGTGTAACACTAAGCAAAGGTAAAGGATAAAGATCTAACTGTTCATATTTAATCATGTAATTAAGATCAATGGCACGAGTGGAGTCAAAGTGGTCAACCTATTCAAAGTTTAACATACTTAAAGACCAAGCTCCTTAAAATAATATTGACGGTTCATGATTTATCTAAGTAGTGAGGACACAAGATGATAACATGGTGTTTGAGATCTAATTGTGACCATTGGCATTTGAATTTTACAAAGGGAAAAACTAGTGCTCTGTATTATGGCTATAACTTTTGATCCAGGATGATTTTGATGGTGCTGTAAAAAGAAAATTTTTAGAGGAATCCATGGAAAATCTATTAAATCTAGTTATATGGTATTATTTTCTTTACAATAAAATATATTATGCTCTAAATTTGACTGTGTGTTTGACTATAGACTATAAGTGACTCGAGAAGGAAAATTGAGCTTACATTCATGTTGTTGTGATGTTTCATTATGTCTTAGCTATTGGAGATTATTGTATATTCCATGAGTATAATATATTTAAATTTTATAGGTGTGATAAATATATCTTGAGTATGAACAATGCTTAAGAATTTGACTATGTTTATTCATAGTATTCCTATGTACAAGGTCTATGTTTGAGTTGATTGAGCATACACAGAGGTGAGTAAAGATGACTCTAATCATTTGAGGATGTCTAAGGGGACATAAAAAGTGGACCCATGTATTTTAAATTGGTCTTATGTTATTATTTTTCTCAATGAAGTGCTAAATGGGTGAATAGGTCTCCATGAGACCTATAAGAACTACAAGGGCCTTATTGAAAGGTGTAACTTCTTAAGGGTGACCCATAGATGTTATGACTGACCTATGAGGATTATATTGAGTCATGTCTTGATGTGAGATAATCCTTAAGGATTAAGGCAAGTATAATGGTTGACAAATAAGTTGTTTATCATGAAGACTCTATATGTAATGAAACCAAAGGAGAAAGTTTCAAGGTGTGTGTGAGAGTAGTAAGCATTGAAGCAAATAAAAGAGGATATGTAGTGTGTATTTTGAATGAGTTGATGAGTATAATATTTTATTGACTATGTGTATGACATATAGGTCATATTTTTTATGTTAGAATAGTGCTCTTACAATTTGAGGATATGCAAAGGGGTCTAAGTGTGCATATGAGGATAGTTTGAGTGAAGGAGAAAGATTGTGGCATGCCTATGTGAGAGGCATGTATGAGATAAAGAGGGAGTTTGTGTAGGGGTTATAAAATTATATATCCATCATGAGGTGTTGAAGATATTAGTTCTAAGGTGGAGGTGTTATTTTCAAAATAAGGTCTAAAGGACTTGATCTTCTAGAGGGGTAGTTACTAGTCGTGAAATAGGTGTTTCACTAAAGGCCTTTGGTTAAGAGGACTTGATCAAGGTTTTGGGTCAAAATGAACTTATCATTTTAGGGGTAAGTGGTCCTTATGGAATAGGTGCTTCACTAAATTTTAGTCTAAAGGACTTGACCAATATCTTATTAGTAATATCTTATAGGACAAGTAGTCCATGTGTTATAGGATTGAGAGTGGGTTTTATTCCATATGAGGGTTTTCCACAAAAACTATGTTTTGTGTGTTTGATTTTGTGTATGTGTTTCACTAAAATTTGTCTATTTCAAGTCTAAAGAAAAATAGAGAAGAAGGATAGGGATAAGTGATTAGAATGAACTTGGATTAGTTTGTGCATCATATCCAGACATTGTGATCACTCCTCTTTGGCTAGGGATGACTATCTGCAAGTAAGAAAGCACTACAAAAAATATCTATTAGTAAATATGTGAGTGGGTTTCCAAGCTATGTGCTTATTCTAGGAAGTGTCAATCTTCCTTAGAGATGGCAATTCACTTTTGAGAGATAAAAGAGTAATAAATAACCAAGAGAGAGTAAAAGAGAGATAATGTTACCATTATTGACAACCTAAGTGTATTAGAAAGTAATAGAGTACAATTGGTATATTCAATTTATATTTTGGAAGTTGTTTGGGTAGGTCTTAGAATGGTTATTAGAAATCCACAATTACCTACATCAATTAGGCTGTCGACGTCGATTGGAAAGTGTGACCAATATTAGTTATACTATTGAGGGTAGTGAGGAAGGGTTAGGATATCAAGTTTGGTAGGGGAAATAATTACCTAGGAGTTTGTAGAAGGATTTTTGAGGTCTAGGAAAGTTTTTGGTTAGGGATGGAAGTTTGGGGGAGAGTTGTGAGAGAGAGAGAGAGAGAGAGAGAGAGAGAGAGAGAGAGAGAGAGAGAGAGAGAGAGAGAGAGAGAGAGAGAGAGAGAGAGAGAGAGAGAGAGAGTATTGTTTGGATGGATATAGTTAGAGGTTTGGTGTGTTGAAAGAAGGGGAAATAAGTAGGGAATATTTATAACTCCTTCATGGGGGTTTAGTTAGGGATGTGTAAATAAATAAATAGTAGATGTAAATGATTTGAAAAGTAACTACTTAAAGACTCATAGAATAAGTGATGTACTTAGTTATAGTGGTGACTAAATGATAAGTACCAGATGGATGGTTCCTATCACGTAGTCTGAGTTGATGCCTTGAATAGAGACAACAAGTAGGTGTTTCTGGTTCTCAAGAGCTTGGTTCTTTATCTATATTGACTTATTCAAGATAACATGAAGCTAAGATGTTGAAATTTGAATGCCAAAAGCTTGTATGCAAATAAGAATGAGTTTTCTTAATTTTTGCTAACTTGAACATCAATTTGGAGTTTGGCTTATATAATTGATGTTGGTGATTCTACTAATGTCAGCCATGGGTTGACATATGTCGGTGGTATTAGAATAGGTAAAATTAATATATTTTGTTTTCTATTGTTTCTCATGCCAAGTGTGGTATCTATTACAAAATGGTAGAAATAGGAGGTTAAAAAGGATGTAGTTGGTTAGGAATATATTTTTGGGGTGAGAACAAGTCTTGGGTAGTTAGGATAAGGGAAATAAGTACTGAGGTGACTCATCAAGTGAGACTTAGTCTTAGGAAAAGATGGCCAGGTAAGGTGGCAAAAGAGGTTTTTAATTAACTTAATTAAATATTTTAAATTAATTAAATGTGTGAGGGGTAAAGCATGGGTTAGGGAGGTTAATTATTATTGAAAAGGGGCTCAAGAGGGGTTTTGACTTAGGGAGTTATGTACATGTGTGACTTAATTTTAGTGTCTACATTTTCCCCTTTTTATCTTGTAATTTTCATTTGACAAGTTGTAAGACAAAAATAGGAGTTAGATGCTCAAGGTATTTGATGAGGTATCTCCCCTCAAAATAAGAAATGATGGAGGAGAACCCAAAATCATGTACCAATTTGATAAGAAGTGAATTGGGTAAGGGGGGGAGAACATGGTATCATGTCCTATGTGTATATTACTATGAGCTATAGTTGATAAAATTAAGAACATGTAAGGTTAAGGAGGACTCAGATAGAAATAACCAAAGCATAGCTTGTAAGTGACCTAGGTGTTTGAGGAAAGAAGTGCCCCTAAGAAAAACAAAAGGTTACAGCTGATATGATAAGCTTGGTCACCATCTAAAACACCTAATATACATGTGTGTATAATAGCCAACAATAGCAGAATAACATAAGTGATCCAAATAAGTGATGCAAGGTTGGTGTAAAAGGGTTCATAAGTGAGGAGATATTCATGATCTCAAGTCAAAGTCTTCATGTATGGAGATTTAAGTAATATCCATAGGTGGTTTTTATGGTTAGGGAGATATATGTGATCTCCAGGTTGGTTTCCATGGTCAGGGAGATATATGTGATCTCCAAGTTGCCCCAGATTCTAGGTAGAGTTTAAAGTGTTGTGATTATTGGTGGAAATTATAATGCAATGGTTATGATGTCGATTATGTTGCTAATGTTGGTAGTAAATAATGTCGATATTGGTGGTTTAGGGTAAGGTTACCGATATTAGTGAGAAATTGCCAACATCAGTGGATTATGTCAAGTGTGCTGATGTTGGTGGTGACCAAACTCAGTAAAAAGGGGTTTGGTGGCCCATAAAAACTCATTTGAAACATTTGATTAGAGATAAAAATAGTTCTAAGTGTGACTGAGATGGTAGAGCTAGGAAGGGACCCAATGGGAGGTGTGCCACCATAAGAGCTAGTTGTGCTAGCCTGAAGGAGATGGAGAGATGAGGTAAGATCCCCTATGATTTGGTTTTGAATGTGAGTTAGTTATTTTGCCTAAATTAAAAGTGTGGGTAGAGTAAAGGTGTTAAGGGGGGTAGGAAATGGGGTAGTGTAGGTTTACGTGAATTTGGGAAGGATTTAGAGTAGGTTTTTAGGGAAAAAGCTAATGTTGGGAGATGGATCATTCAACCTTTAGGCTAAACTAGTCATCGATGTTAGTGGGGTCCATCGATGTCAACCGATATGATACCAATGTTGGTAGGTTGTTATCGATGTCAGTCAACATCAAGCACTGATGTTGGCATACTAAACTAATGTCCATGTTTTTACAAAACCCAAAATAAGAGAAAGGGTCAATTTGGATCCTTAATCAAAGTAAGTAACCAACCTAATGGCTAAGCTTATCCTTAAAAGACTTTGTTTTGACTAAGTACTACCTATGTAGCCTAGGTGAGGGCCTTAAGCCAATGTAGTTCTCCTAGTGCCTAGGCAAAAAAATCTAAGGTATGGTTAAAAGTGTGTTAGGGGAAATGGGTAAAAAAGGATAGGTTAAAATAGGTCAGGGAACCTAAAGCTTTAAAAGATAGGTCATAGGGTCAAAGGTTAGGGAGATAAGTTGTGAGGCCTAGAGTTGTGATAGGCAGTTGGGCCTAAGGTGGAGAGAGAGGTAGTTAAGCTTAGGGTATAGAGGGAAGATTAGGTTAGATAATTATGTGGATATATGGTCGAGCTAACCTCAAAATACCCCATATCATCTTAGTGATGCCTACATATCCTGGTAGAGGGCCTCAAAAAAATGTAGTTCTCTTAGAGATAAGGGAAAAAAGGTAGTGGTATATTATATTAGAAAGTATGTGACTTGAGTTATGTGTATATCGATGTAGGCTAGGATGGAGTTGACGCTATGGGATTACCTATTGATGTTGTTGATGTGGATGAGGAGGGATGTCACCCTAGATGAGTAGGAGCACATGGAAGCCATAGGTTTAAGTGGAGTATGTTGATATTATAGAGTCACACGAGATTTGAGTTTGATGATAATGCTAATTAAGAGGTGGGATTACACAACCAACACCTTCCATCTATCGACCAGAGAGTTGATAGTGACCCAAGAGGATGTATATAGGATTTTATGGTTGCTACTCTAGGGTGAGGAGCTCTTCTCTTATTCAAGAAAAAAACATGATATTCACATGGTGGATTTATTTGGAGAGAATGTTAGCAAGGTGACCTATCACTCAGCAAAATTTGCCTATGAGCCACTATATATTGCTTACAAGAAGCATCATTGGCTAAACATCCTGATGATGATAAGATTAAAATGTATGCATTACCAGATATAGATGGTGGGAAATTTATGATTGTATTGATAGGTATTCTAGCATATATGGTTGAGATGGTATGGCCTAGACCTGAGTAGACAACATAGTGCATGATATTGATTATTATAGGTGCATGATAGAGGGATTGATCCCTATAGATATTGTGTGAAGACCCTACTTGACATACCCTTCATTTAGAGGATAGGTAGATTAGTTTATTGGATTACAAAGCTCATTATGGGTTAGAGGGAGATGAGCCAACAAGCTAGAGATGGTACCCATGGCACATGTAAGGAGGCAATTCAGCCTACTATAGGATGTACCACCTACCTTCCCTTGATATAGAAGGGATGATATAGAGACACCCCTACCCTTTCCATAGAAGATAGATGGGTTGGATGCTAAGGAGCTACTAGCAGGGCTAGGTGTAGTAGATCCAGGGTATACAATGGTATATATGGCTTGGTGGGTAGGTTTACATCTTGGGATTGAGGTCAAGATGCCACTACTAGATTTATAGGGTTTGGTGAGAGAGAGAGATGTGACTATATAGGCATAAGATACAGTGATATAGGGATAAGATGTAGCAATACATGCTTAAGATGTAGTAGTGCAATCTCAAGATACAACTTAGGCATAGGTATTAGTTTTATAAGGATAGGTGGTAACATTGTAGATCTAGGTTAGGGCATTACAGGGCCACATCAGGGTATTATAGGGTTAGATTATTACATTGATAGTAGAGAGGAATAGTTTGACAGTATCAGGTCAAGCTACTCCTCTTCCACTATAGGGACCAATATAAGTTGGGCCTTCATTAGGTGTGATGGGACCACTATAGACTATATCTTTGGCAAGGTATACTACTACCCTTGATGAGATTGCTTATTATGAGAGGGCCATCAAGGAGTTCCCATATATTCATAAGTATTCCAAGTTTTAGGGAGTAGGATAGATCAGTGACACATGCCATGACTTCTAGCTCACACAAATGTAGATGGATGGAGAGTTGTGATGACATTGCTTCTTCTTGACCACGTAGAGAGCCTCGAGGACTCTAAGCACTAGATTTTGTTTTTTGAATATATGTTATATACACACTGGCCTATGAGTTGAAGATGAGAGATGTATATTTTGAGAGAGAGATGATATTGTGATGATGTATTGATGTACATCTATGTTGAGCATTTCTTCTTCATGACCACGTAGAGAGCCTCGAGGAATCTAAGCACTAGATTTTTTTTTAATATATGTTATATACACATTGGCCTACGAGCCGAAGATGAGAGATGTATATTTTGAGAGAGAGATGATATTGTGATGATGTATTGATGTACATCTATGTTGAGTGACCACTCTCATATATATATATATATATATATATATATATATATATATATATATATATATATATATATATATATATATATATATATATATATATATATATATATATATGAGAGTGGTGATGACATTTCTTCTTCACAACCACGTAGAGAGCCTCGAGGACTCTAAGCACCAAATTTTGTTTTTGTTATATATGTTATATGCACATTGGCCTACGAGCTGAAGATGAGAGATGTATAGTTTGAGAGAGAGATGATATTGTGATGATTTATTAATGTACATCTATGTTGTGTGTGTGTGTGTGTGTGTGTGTGTGTGTGTGTGTGTGTGTGTGTGTGTGTGTGTGTGTGTGTGTGTGTGTGTGTATGAGATGTATTTTTATTATGATTTTGAGATGCATTTATTGTGATTATGATGATCATATTGATGTAGATGCTTATTTAATGTTATGTTAATGTTGAGGATGTTAGTTGA
The DNA here is from genome assembly GCA_037957365.1 of Torreya grandis. Lineage (NCBI taxonomy): Eukaryota > Viridiplantae > Streptophyta > Pinopsida > Cupressales > Taxaceae > Torreya > Torreya grandis. The sequence continues at coordinate 1,101,487 of JARHVA010005730.1, forward strand.
GTTAGACTAGCATTTCCCATATGTGTGATGGTAAATGCATAGTTGGTTTGTGGGATTCATCTTAGAATTTTTCCATATTTATGATGTTGTATGCTTAAAATGAATAGGTTGGTTATGTTATTTTATTTCAGCATTTTTCCATATGTGTGATGATGTATGCTTAAAATAAATGGAGTAGGTTTGATATTGTTTATATGATGTTTTCATCTTAGTAAGAGATCGACATGTGATTTAGATGGAAAATAAAGATGAAGAATGCTCATGTAGTGGCAAAGACCATAATCATGCTTTGCATCATTGGACCATTTTGTTTATTTACAGAAGCATCATGTTCCCCTTGTGTTAAGTGAGTTGAAAGTCCCTTGCAACAGTATGAGGGGAAAAGGGTAAAATGAGTGAAAGTGTTGAGGTAGTATAACCTTCGAAGTGGGGAGGATATGCCCCTATTATGGGTGACTCGAGAGAGGCTATAGGCAGTCCATGACCTAAAGCTTTTTTTTAAGCTGATCAATGTAGGAAGCCTACAATGGGATTTTGTATTTGTTAGGTCATATGAAGCTGATCAATATGAGAATATTTTTATTTGTTTTCCCTTTGATAACAAATCTTGGCCTAGCCATACTTCAAGGGAGTGGTCTAAGCATTTTTTCAATTTTAAATAGCTATCCTTCAAGGGAGTGGTCTAAGCAGTTTATTTTATTTTAAATAGCTATCCTTCAAGGGAGTAGTCTATTGACAGTAGCAAAGAGAAGTTACATAGTTGCCCTTCAAGGGAGAAAATTACATTGAGAATCATGAACTTAGAGGTTAGAACTTGTCTACATATCCCACTTTTTTTTGTTTTTTTATTTTGCTTTTAGTCACGGATAATACTTTAGAGGCTTAATAATTTTTCATTTTGAGGGAAAAAACATAGCACTTCGTAAGTTAACTAAGTATGTAGGAGTAAGGGTTAAGAGGATGGGAGATGAATGTAATAGGGGTGCTCAAGGGATGAATTCAAGTTAAACACAAGGTAAAGTGTTACTTGGTTAACAAAAGAATGGTCATAGGTGTAAGGTATTTAAAGGCTCAGGGTTTGGCATTCCTTCGAGAGAAGATAAGTGATAAGTTCCTGAGCCATAATTGTGAGTTATGATTTAGGATCTAAGCTAATTAGGATCAAACTTACCCCATTTTCTTTTCTCCATGTTTGTCACATGTTGATTTTATTTTAAGATGAGATCTCCAATATTAAAATCTTGCTCTTTGAGGTTTTTGTTGTAAGCATGTTTGATACACTCTTGATAGATTTAGAGGTGGTTGAGGGCTATGAGACGGTGGTCATCAATAAATTCAAGTTGAGCCAAACATTCTTGGTTAAATTCATCATTATTAAGTATGTATTTTAGAAAAATGTGAAGAGAAGGAATCTGAACCTCAAGAGGCAAAACAACCTTCATCTAATACACTAAGGACAAAGGCATAGCACCCATAGGGGTTCGAATGTTAGTGTGGTAAGCCAATAAAACAAAAGGAATGCATGTGTGTCAATCCTTGCCCATATCATTGACTACCTTTATGAGAATTTTGTTCAATGTTTTGTTAGAACATTATACCTTTCCTTTTTCTTGTGGATAGTATAGTGATGAGAAGCTTAATTTGATTCCAAATGTATCTCAAAGACTTTGGATAGTCTTGTTTTTGAAAGATTTGTTGTTGTTTGTTATAATTTTATGTGGGACACTAAAATGATAGATGATGTGATGGTTAATAAAGTCAACAATTTTTTTAGCCTTAGTGAAGATGAGAGGAATGGCCTCAACCCACTTGGTGAAGTATCCAATGGTAATAATGATAGAATGATGATGAAGGAATGAATGAGGGTTAATCTCCCTAATTAAATCAAAGCCCCATTGGGAGAAGGGCCAAAAGTCTTTGGAAACTTTTAATGCATGACTTGGAATATGAATGAGGTTAACATGTTGTTGACATTTGACATAACACCAAATGTAATCACTATAGTCTTGATGTGGTGTTGGCCAATAATAGCTGAGTCAAAGGATACACTTGGAAACTACATGACCTTTAAAATGTCCACCATAAATCCTATCATGGAATTCATTAATAGTGAAGGGAGTCTCAGTACTAGTAAGTTATCTAAGGAGAAGACCATCAAAACCTTGCTTATAGAGATGTCCCCCTAACATAGTGTAATGAGCAACACATTTTATGAAGACACGTCTCCCATTATTAGAGAGATCAGAAGGGGTAATAGAAAAATAAAGATAATCTATGAGTTGCTTGCACCATAAGTCATGTGGGTTGGATGTTAAATTTATGATAAAAAGGATGTTAGTTGATACATAGGAGGGGAATGTTAAGTGATGCACTGTGACAGATTTTTTAGGAAGAGGATGAAGAGGGTATGTGTCATACAAGTGAAGCCATTGTGTTATCAAACTTGTTTGTAGATCAAGGAATAGTTTGTAAGAGATAAGAGTGAAATGATCCCAAGAGCATATCTACATGACATGTATACTACTATAAAAAAAAAAATTTACATAGGTAGGAACCATTAACCTGATTAACCACTAGCTGAGAATCACCAAAAATGGTTATGGACTTGATACCCAAGAAGAGATCCATTCAAATCCCTCAGATCAAACCCTCATATTTGTCCATATTATTAGTACATTCAAAATCTAGTTTAAATTACAAAGGCATATGCTCTCCATCTAGAGGAATAAGAATGAACCCCACACCCCCACCATGTTGACATTTAGATCCATCAAAGAACATCATCATTTGATAAGATATGTCATCGATGGAGAGCATTATGATGGATTCATCAGGAAATTCAAGGTTTGAAGGTTGGTTGTCAAGTAAATGGGTGGTAGCTAATTAGTCAAAAATTATTTGCCCTTTGATAGACTTTTGTTGAATAAACTCTAATTTAAACTTAGAAAGGAACATGAGCCACTGAGCTACGTGTTGGTTATGATATGGATTGGAATGCATGTATTTAAGGGGATTAGTATGGGTGACCATGTAGGTTTTGTGACTTAGGAGATAATGGCAAAGTTTGGAGGCTAAAAAGACCAATGCAAGGCAAAGTTTTTTGTTATGAGTATATCAAGTCTCATAATCAATAAGTGTGCAGATTATGTAGTAAATTGCCTATTCTCGATGGTGATCATCTTGATGTGCAATCATAACACCTAGAGAATGGTCTATTGTAGAGATGTAAAGGTAGAAAGGCTAATTTTCCTTAGGTGGAATAAGAACTAGTGGGGAAAGGAGATATTTTTTGAGTGCATCAAAAGCTTCCTAGAAATATATTTTCCAATAGAAGGAGACATATTTTTCGAGGAGATGGTGAAAGGGTTGGCAATAATTTGAAAATTAGGAGATGAAGTGGTAGATTGACTAAAGTTTGCCTTGAAGTCTAAAGAGTTATTTGATATTAGTAGGTGGAGGCATCTCTAGTATTGTTCTAGCCTTAGTAGGGTCAACTTAAATACCATGAAGAGAAATTATAAAATGTAAGAGCTTACTAAAAATAACACCAAAGACACATTTCTTTGGGTTTAGTCAAAAATTATATTGGAGGAGATGGGTAAATATGATTTTAAGAATCATCAAGTGATCTTAGCGAAGTTTAGACTTCCCAAGTAAGTCATCCACATATCCTCCATAATTTTCTGTAGGAGATCATGAAATATGTAAGTCATAGTGTGTTTATAGGTGGCACCAACATTCTTTAAACCAAAAGGCAAGACTTTATAACAAAAAGTCCCCCATGGGGTAATGAAATTTATCCTGTGTTGATCCTCAAGAGCAACCAAAATTTGATTATATCTAGAGAACCTATCCATAAGTGATAGAATCTCATGGTTGGCTATTAGATCAACAAGTTAGTTGATACTTGGCAATGTTAAGTCATCTTTTGGACAAGTGAGGTTTAAGTCATGATAGTTAGTGCAAATGTAGATTCCCCCAGTCACTTTTGTGATAGAAACAACATTAAAAATCCATTATAGGTAGTTGATGGGTTGGATGAAGTTAACAAAAAGGAGGCATTAGATCTCTTCTTTGACAAGGAGAGAAATATCAAGATGCATCTTATGAAGATTTTGCTTAATAGGTTTAGCATCTTGATTGGTGACAATGTTATGGGTGACAATAGATGGGTCACTACCAGGCATGTCATTATAAGACCAAGTTAAGGCTTTGCTATGGTTATTAAGAAATGTGGCATAATCATCTTGCTCAAAGGAATCCAAAGATTGGCCAATCTTGAGGATACAAGGTTATCATGAGAGGGAAAATTAATGTTAATGGTTGATTCATTTAACATAGCTTGTGTTTCAAATGGGAATAATCATTAGATAGAGGAATCATTTGTACCCATATATGTGAGAATAGCATCATCATCTTGGCATTGAATAGTTTTAATAGTGGAAAAGTCTTCCTCAACTTTTTCAAGATGAATGAGAGTAAGGGACCTTATTTCATTACCCTATTGATAGGTGAGAGGCCCCAAATGGATGGAATTTATTGAAAAAAATAGGAGTATAGATAACTTTGATTTGATAGGTGATGGTGGAGAAGAAGGTGGAGAAGGAGAGACTAGCTCTTCAATAATTGGTGCATGGGAGTTTTGGTGAGTTTAGTTAGTTTGTCATAACCCACTCCATGCCTCTTTTTGGCATTTTCAATGGTTTTACTAGTGGGATATTCAATGGTCGTATGGACACCCTAATCATAATGACCCAAACCAAATCCTTTCTAGGCACACCTATAGAGATAGGTGTGATTGAATCTAAGCTTGCTCAGGAAAGAGAAGTCATAGGTAAATGGTTGTGATGAAGAGGATGGATTATCAATAGTGGGAGCCTGATCAATTCCACCATATGTGAAATTAGTTCAAAGGTTAAGGGGCCCATAATCAATGACCATCCCAATATGAGGATCATAATTTTGGTGAATATGAAGCTTTCCATACTCTTGTGGAGTATAGAACATGTCAAGCATCAATAACTAATATTCTTTGAGTGAAAAACATTTAAAAGTTTCCTCCATGGGATCTTTGTCAAGAATTTGTGTTGTCAATATCTATGTAATTGAGGTAGTGGAACTTGTGGAAGATTGAAAAGTATCATTCATAGAAGATGATGTATTTTATGGAATGATAACATCATAGGGAATCTAAGTCATGTTTCATATTTTAAACAAATGTGGGTCAGCAAGTATAACATGCACTTGCCCATCATGTTCAAACTTGACATAGTGATGAAAAGTTGATGGTACACATGCCATAGCATGTATCCAAGGTCATCCAAGTAGTATGTTATATTATAAATCTCCTTTTACAATATAGAAGATCTTAGGAATTATGTGGGGACCTGCATGGATATGTAAGACAATAGTGCCCATCATAGTAGTTGTGGTATCATTAAAGGAGTAGAGTACCACATTAGTTTGAGACATGAAATTATCAAGAAGAGTGAGATATTTGTAGGAATGGGTGGAAATAATATTAATATTAGATCCTTAATTGATCATGACTCTTTTGACATGAGTTTGATCAATATATGAGATAATAAAAAGGGCATAATCCTGATCTTTAGGATGTTGGGGTGGAATTTTTGAATTACTGAAGAAGATCAGGGAGATGGAATTAAGAGAGCTAACCAAAGCTACAAGAGGTTAGGGATCATCAGGTTATACCTTAATGGCTTATAATATACTAATCAAATCTTGAATGTGTTGGGATGAGTTTTGGATTAACTCATATAAGGACATTTTCACAAGAGTTTGGTGAGGTTGTTTCACCATCAAACTTTGAATAATGTCTGAAGATGTTAGTTTTGGGACACCCAAAATGGAAATTTTAGGATTCAAAGGAGGAGTGTCTTTGGAAAATGGATGAGCCCAAGTAGTAGTGACTTTTTCCTTACCTTTATCCTTTTGGTTTTGTGACCACATGGCCACATTAACTATGTTGATCCAAAATATAGGTGAAGTGGTAAAGGAGGTATGGCAACATCTTTGGGTTTGAATTTAGGTGGAACAGTAGAAGGCATTGTGTATGTTAGAGGTGGAATAATATTAAGTTTAATAAGAGTTTCAAAAAATCGAGTATCGACATTAATGTGTTGCTAAATGACTGCTATGAGGCATTTACAACTCTCAGTATCATGTCTAGGTGAATGATGATATAGACACACTTGTGTATCATTAAACCAAAGATGTCTTAATTCCAAGAGGACTATAAGGCTTAATGGGAGGAAGATTTATTATGGAATATTGTAATAATTGATGTAAGAATATTATTTGAGAACCTGCGAGTGGGATCACACCTCTTATGGTAATAGGAGTAGATACCTTATTTTATTTAGGAGTCATAGGGATGATTTTGCATGGTGCCTTATTTGGTGGCAGTGGGGTTACATGTTTTGTTGACACTTTCTTAGTGTTAAATATCATGGTGTTAGATGTGAAAGGCCTACTAGGTGGCAAAGGCAGTAGTGGAGGTAACTTAGCCTTTTGTTTTGCTTGGATGGGAGATACTCCAATTAAAGTAGAGGGGTGTGGTCCTAAAATTGATGGTAAAGTTGAGGGTTGAAGAGGGGAGGATGGATGAGATCTAGGAAGCTTAACATTTTTTTGTTGTTTAGGCCATAAAACTTCAAATTGTGGTTGGAGATTTAGATCTAATTACATGTATAGATGAATTAGATTAGAGACGCATACACCTAAAGGCTTGATCTACTTTAATGTGGCAGATGCCTATAAGGGTGAGGGTTCTAAAATAAAGGGATGAAATTCTAATGATTTTGGTGAAGAAGCTCTAGCTTTGTCAAAGAACTTGGGGTAAAGGGTAGTGAGAGGGTTGGTGGTAAAGGTTGACATGTGTTGTGTTGGATAAGGTTAAGTCAGTCCCAAAATATCATGTGATCTAGTTTTTTGGAGTCAAGAAATTCTAGACTTTTCACCAACGATGAGAAGGGTTTAGATGAAGTTGACATAGGCATTATGGTTACTTCTTTAGAAGGCTAAGGTGTTTGATAAAGAGGGAAAGTTTTGGTCTCTTCTACTTTAGGCCAAAGATGAGAAAGAGCCACAATAGGGTCTTCTTTGACAGAGATAGGAGAAGAGGCATGGTCTTTTATGGGTGGAGGAGAGGTAGGCAAAGAGGGTTCCTTAAGGGGGTATATCATAGGTATTATTTCTCCCTCAACATGTGTGTAAGGAATAGGTAAATTATGATCCTCCATAGGTAAAATAAGTGGTAAGAGTGGTGGAATTAGAGTAGGCACAATAGGTCTCTCATCTAATGTGGGGGTAGATAACACTAACTCTTCTAGGTGGAAAGGTGGAGTGGATGGGGTATTACTCTCTATCAGTAGAAGAGAGGTAGGTGAACAGGGTTCCTTAAGAGGATAAAACATAGGAATGATGTTCCCCTCAACATGTGGCTGTAGAATGGGTAAGGCATGGTCTTCAAGTGGTAAAAGGATAGGTAATATTGGTGCAAAAAGAACTGGTAATACAGGCTCCTCTAGTGGAAAAAGGAGTGGTAAAAGAGGTTCTTCCTCATGTGGGAGTGGAGCAGGTGAAATAGGATTTTATACCTAGGGAGGAAGAATAGATAAAACAAATGCCACTAATTGTGGGGGAGGAGTTGATAAAATGGGTGCCTCCTATTGAGGGAGAGATTGAACTAGAGGTAAAAGAAAGACCATATTAACCATATAGTTATTATGATCACATGAGTTAGTTCTAATCTAAATAATATTTTGATTGGGTGAATGGTTAAGAAAAGGTTATTTAAACACATCCATATTTTAATTAGTGGGTACATTAGGATTATCCAAGCTGAGATCACACATATCAAGCATGTCTTGAAAAATGTTCTTGAATATCTTATAGTTCTTATAATTGTGGTCTTTAACTCAATGGTAGCCATAAAACTCATCCTCCTTGTACCCAGTTGGAATAAGATGTGAAGGGTCAAACTGTATAGGAGGTTTGATTTGAGGAAGGGTTATGACATGTAATAGTTTTTTCCAAAATGGATGTATATAACTCCCCAATAGGAGCATATTGTCTTTGTTCATACCATTGTTGGAATTATCTAGTGAAATTTTTGGAAGTCGAGGAATTACATTAGTTTGTGGTTATAGCAGAAGCTAATTTAATGACCACCATGTTGGTAGAGCCTTTGGATTTTTGGTTAGAAGTTTTGTAAGAGGAGTCATTTTATTTGGAATTGGTGTTCTTACTACACAACTTGACTCTACTTTTATCTATAACCCAAATCTTGAATTTTTGTGCCATTGTAAAGGAATCATCAAATGTGCAGAAAGTTTGTACTCAAAGTCTAGATGAAATGTGATTAGCACATTCCCTTAAGAAGATCCCAATAATATTAGGTTGGGGTAAGGAGAAGGAGAGTTAATTGATCAAGCCTCTCCAATGAGCGACAAAATCTATGATAGACTAGTCATCAAATTATCTAATAGAATAAAGGTCTGTAATAGAAACCTTTTTAGAAATGTTAATAGAGAAATGGTCTAGGAATATTTGTGTAAGTTAGGTAAATGAGAAAAGGGAGTGATGAGGTATAGATCTATACCAATCTAGGGTAGGACCCCAAATAGACATAGGGAAAGTGTGAAGTAATAACACATCATCATGCCCTATTAAATAACAAGTATGTCTAAATGCTTACAAATGTTGTTGTGTGTCCTCTTTACTCTAGAAATGAGTAAATTTTGGGAGTTCCCATTGGCTTAGATAAGGGTGAATAATCATAGAAGGATAGATGGGTTCATTGCATATTTGATCATAAGATAACACATTCTTTAAACCAAAAATGGATTTATCTAGATTAGACATCTTGTCCATCAACATCTTAATGAGGTCTAGAGGGGGATTGGTCTAGGAGATTACCCCCAAGTTATAGGGAACTTGATAGGAATTAGAGGGATCACATGACATATATTTTTGAGGTTGTGTTGGGGTAATATAAGGATAATGAGTCATAGGATAGGGGCCAGAAATAAAAGGGGCTTATCCCATTGGGTTAGAAACTATGCTTTGGTTGGATGTTGTTATCATCGATTGGGTTATTGGCATGTTTAGACTATATGAAGGGTGAGTTTTAACTCAAGTAATTATAGGTGTGAGAGTAGATGGAATAAGTACCACTAAATTTTGAAATGAGGTGTGACTTGACAGAACTACTTGTGGTTATAAAAGTTGGGAAGTCACGTCAGGGTTTAGGTGGGATTGGGATGTTGGTGATGCTAAAATATGGATATTATTTATGGTTGGTTTACTTATCGAGGTAGTGGTTTGAGTAACCATGGGTAAAATAGTGGAGATAACTAAAATTGAAGTTCTCTCCATTAGAGAGGTTGGCATACCATAGATTGGATAACTCGAGGAATTATGGGTTAGGCTCATGACAAGGTAATGTTGAAGGGCTGCCACATTGTGATCAACAAATTTAAAAAAATATTGATCTCCTTCAAGCATAATGGGGATTTGGTTGGGGCTTGGAGTATGATCTATATCTGAAGTATGCTCCATGACCAAATTAGTAACAAGAGGAGAAGGTGGAAGTGGTTTCTAGATTACATAATCGGTAAGAATTTTGGCTTGAGCTCGTGTCAATACCATGAAAAAATAAGTAAAAATAGTCTTAATACTCTATATTAGTGATAAAATAAGGAAAAACCAAGTTTAGGTGTAGGTAAGAGGGTTGTATTAGCTTTTTGTTTTGAGAAAATGAAATTTACATAGTCACTGACGTCAGTCGCTTGACTGATGTTGGTAGTAAAAATTTTATTGATGCCAGTGGTATTAACTAATGTCGATAGCTAAAGTCTATTGATGTCAATATAGTTAACCGATGTTAGTCACTATGATATCCTAAGAGGTAAAAAATCTAATGTTTTAGAAACCTAGAGGTAGAATCTAGGTAAAATAGAGGATGAAAGAGGTCTGTGGAAGAAAGAAGAACACTCAAAAAACTTGATATAATAGGTTATACAAACTAAGTATTACAAATAATGTTGATTGTGTGAATCAATGGAAAAATGTCGTTACCAATTCTAAAATATAGAAGGTAATAGAAAAGTAGAAAAAGAACATACAACCACTAATTATTAACTCCTAGAGATTAATTTTAGTCTCATGTTGGCTTACGCCTTAATTAGATATTTAGAGCAGAATTTGGTTAGGAAACGTAATAAAAAGCAATCTAGAGCTAGTTTTAGGTTAGTTTTAGTACTCAAGAGGACATCTATGTTGGAATAGGTACATGGCTTATTATAGGAGATTGTTCCCTACACTTCATATAATTGAAGCCAATCTAGGCCGCTTATCCAAAATATACCTTCTGCCTAGAGTTTATACTCTACCAAAGAACAAAGTGGGTTCTCCCCATGGTGGTGAAATCAAAGTAGGATAGTTGGGTAGAGTAAGGTGATCCACTAGGTGATGAAATTCTAATGGTCCTTGTCTCAAGTGATTTTAGATGTTTGTTTTTATGAGTGTGATCTAGTTTTTTAACATAGGTGCACTACAATTCATTCATAATACTTGTAATTAACTAGGTGAGCTAATATGCAACAAGCAAATAATGAAGTGCAGTAAATTTTAAAATCAAATCTAAAATGTTTAGATTTGAATGAAAATAAAGATGAAATAGGAGTCAAGAATGAACTTCACTATCCTAATGTGCATGAAATAAAAAAATAAAGAAAATATTCTTTTAACTTGTAATAAAAATGATAAATTGCTTTTAGAGGAAAAGAGAAAAGAAGAGTGGCAAGGAAGAAGAAATTTTAGTTTATTGTCCTTAAATAAAAAATAAAATGTTGATTTTTTTTTGCTTTGAGGAAGAAAAGAAGGAGAAATTTAAATAAATGAAATTTTCACTATAATGCCCCTATATGAATTCTTAAAACAAGAAATGAACCCAAGGAAAACTCCAGGGTCCCATTGAGCATGCCAAAAATGTTTCACTAAAATTTGTCTATTTCAAGTCTAAAGAAAAATAGAGAAAAAGGATAGGGATAAGTGATTAGAATGAACCTGAATTGGTTTTCACACTATATCTAGATGTTGTGAGCACTCCTCTTTGTCTAGGGAGGACTACTTGTAAGTAAGAAAGCACTACCACAAAATGTCTATTAATACATATATGAATGTGATGCCCAGCTACGTGCTTGTTCCAAGAAGTGTCAAACTTCCTTAGAGATGATAGTCCACCTTTGAGAGATAAAAGAGTAATAAATAACCGAGAGAGAGAGAGAGAGAGAAAAGAGAGAGTAAAAGAGAGATAATGTTACCATTATTCACCACTTGAGTGCAGTAAAAAGTAACAAAGTGCAAGTGGTATAATCAGTTTGTATTTTGGAAGTTGTTTAGGCAGGGCTTAGAAGGGTTACTAGAAATCTACAATTTCCAACATCAATTAGGCTATCGAGGTTGGTTGAAAAATATGAAAAATATCATTTATGCTATCAAGGTTGATGAGGAAGGTGATTATATAGATTAGGCTACCAAGGTTGATAGGGGCAATAATTACCTAAGAGTTTGTATAAGGCTTTTCTGGGTCTGGAAAAGGTTTTGGTCAAGTCTAGAAGGTGGGAGGAGAGTTGTGTGTGTGAGAGAGAGAGTATTGTTTGGATGGATCTAGTTAGAGGTTTGGTGTGTTAGAATAAGGGGAAATAAGTAGGGAAGATTTATATCTCCTTTATAGGAGTTTAGTCAAGGATGTGTAAAGCAATAAATAGTAGATGTAAAGGAGTTGTAAAGTAACTACTTAAAGACTTATAGAATAAGTGATGTACTTAGCTACAATGTGACTAAATGATAAGTTCCAGATGGATGGCTCTTATCAGGTAGTTTGAATTGATGCCTTGAATAGAGATAATAAGCAGGTGTTGTTAGTTCTCAAGAGCTTGGTTCTTATTCTAGATTGACTTATGCAAGATAACAGTAAGCCAAGATGTTGAAAGTTGAATGCCAAAATATTATATGCAAATAAGAATGAGTTTTCTTAATTTATACTAACATAACATTAGTTTAGAGTTTAGCTTATATAACCAACATCAGTGATCTCGTCGATGTCAACCATGGATTGACTGATGTTAGTGGCATTATAATAGGTAAAAGTACTATCTTTACTATATTTTATATTGTTTCTCATGGTAAGTGTGGTATCCATTATAAAATGGTAGAAATAGGAGGTTAAGAAGGATGCAGTTAGTTAGGAATTTATTTTTAGGGTGATAACAAGTCTTGGGCAGTTAGGATAAGGGGACTAAGTCTTGAGGTGACTCATCAGGTGAGAATTAGTCTTAGAATGAAGTGTCTAGGTAAGGTGGAAAAAGGGGTTTTTAATTAACTTAATTAAATATTTTAAATTAATTAAATATGTGAGAGGTAAAAGTATGGGTTAGGGAGGCTAATTATTATTGAAAATGGGCTCAAGGGGGGTTTCAACATAGGGAGTTATGCACGTGTATGACTCAATTTTAGTGTCTAAAGTATGCATTAAATAAATGAACTCTCTTGTTAATATTTATTGATCAAGTTTGTATATGTTGATTATTTAATAGTTTGAAGGATTGGAATTGAAATTTAAATATCTAGGTTCACTAATTCACCCCCACCTCTTAGTGATTAGTATCAGAGCCATGTCCTTTGGTAGGGGCTTGATAGCTTGAAGGTGATCTAAGGTACAATATGGGTAGTCATCAAATGCAAGGAGATTTATTTACTAAGCAAGCACTGATGTTTAATAGATACAATTATGATTTATGGAGTGCAAAGATGAGGACATACATTATGTCCCTAGGGTTTGATGTATGGCAATCTATTGTGGATGGTTATGTTGCTCCTAATACTCCTCCATCTAGTGCTGCAAATAATAAGTTGTTCAAAAATAATTCTAAGGAAATGAATACCATCACTTGTGGTCTTATAATGATTGAGTTCACCAAGATAATCCATTGTAAATCTGATAAAGAGATATGAGAAAAAATGCAAATCATTTATGAAGGAGATCCAAATGTCAAGCTTGCTAAGTTCCAAAATCATATAAGGCAATTTTAAAGTCTCAAGATGAAGGAAGAAGGTTATGTGGCATCCTTTTTGTATATAGTTGATGAGATTGTGAACATCATCAGATATATTAGAGAGAACCTTGAAGAGGAAACTATTGTTCAAAAAGTATAAAGGTCTTTATCCCTCAAGTTTGATCCAAAAGTATATGGTATAGAATAAAGTCATGATCTTAGTCAGTTGAAGATGGATCAATTATATGGTACCCTTATTGCCTATAAGATGAGAGTAAATGATGATATACCACCAATTAAGGAAACAAATTTCAAGACTAAAATGAAGCCAAAGAAGAATTTCCAAGGTAGAAACATAAGGAGGATGACATTTTTGATATAGCTGAGGATGAACTAATTTCTTTGATTTTAAGGAAATTGAAAATAGGTTTAGGCAAGTATAAGGGTAAACTACCCATCAAATGATTTAATTATGGATAAATAGGACATTTTGATAATAAGGATGATGATGAATAGCATGATCAAGGTCATGATGATAGCAAGATATCATCAAGTCTTATAAAAGAAAAAAAGGATTCCAGAAGGTTTGCCAATAAGAAGTACTTCAAGGACAAGATTCATCTCTACACCAAAGAACATTGTAGTTCATCAAATGAGAGTGAAGTCAGTGACTTATAGTATGATCATGAAGATGATGGTCTTGTTGAAGATGAAGCCTTGTTCATGGCTAAGGAAAGTATTTTCTCATATCAAATGGAGTCTACTTGGATTTATTCAAATGATGATAAAGATGAGGTAGACTATCATACTAAATTGATGAATTCTCTAAAAGAACTAAAGATTGAGAAGAAGATAAATAAGAAGATGAGATCTAAACTCAAGGACTATAAGGAATAATTCAATGTATTTGAGGCAAATATGAATGAATATTCCAAAGAGTATGAAGATATGGTCAAGCATATTAGTTGTCAATTAGAAATCCTATCTACAAGCCTAAAATTTAAATAAGATGAGTGTTCAAGGTATGTAATTAAAAATGAGCCATTAAAAGCTGAGTTAGAGAAGACATCTAGTAAGGTGAAGTTATTTATGAAATCTGAAAAGAGATCAAGTGATCTAGATAATATTTTGAGTGGTAAAAATCATGACAGTGATACGATTGGTCTTGGATATAAAGAAGATCCAGAGAATGCAAATTTAGACAAGATGAGGACTATTATGAACAAAAATAATCATACTTTGAAGATAAATCATCAGACAAGGAATGAAGGTGTTGGTAGAATAAAGACATCATATCATACAACCAAATGTCATAAGGTATGTAAATTTAAATGGTTACAACTATACTTGTATTCAGTTTGGGCATAGAGATAGAGAATGCAAGAGACCTATTAGAAATGAGGTTACATGAAACTATAATGAGAGTCATTAGTCAAAAGGCATGAACAAAGTTAAGTGCTTCAAATATCTTGATGAGGGACACTTTACTAAGCATTGTCCAAATAAGGTAAGATAAGGTAAATCTTGTTTTAAAAGAGTAGTTTGTTTCACTTGTCATGAAATTGGACACATTGATATTTTTTGTCCAAACAAGGTAATACAAGTTGAGTTTCCATCAAGGAGTATTGCTCGATACAACTATGAGGAGATTGGTCACATTGTTAGATTCTACAAGCAAAGGCCATTAAGTCAAAATAAGTTCAATCAGGCTCTAAGAGTGTAAGGAAGAAGGCAAGTTAGCTCACGGAAACCAAAAGTGGTAAGAGTGAGTAATGATGAGTCTGTAGGTCCAAGTAATTTATTTTCTATGATGGAGAATGATTCAGAAGTTAAAGAGTTCTAAGGGCTCTCATTGTCTACTCATGTTGTGAGTGAAGAGACCAAGCTCAAGGAGAAGAACAAGGTATTGGTTGAGGCTAGTTTTGAAGTAAGTATAGATCCAAGTGAACATATTATTATTGTTGAGTAAGTTTCATGCAAAGAACATCAGTTTTCAGTGACTAGTGATGAGGTTCCAAGCTGCAAGGAAGATTCTTTAGTTGAAAAGCCTAAGAAGAAGTATAATTATTAGATGACCAAGGAGGAGAAATAATATGAGGATTTGTGGTAAAATCTTAATTTCTTACTTTTTTGGGACATTGTGAAGTAGGGTGTTTTTTATCTATACTTCTTAAGAGACTCCTTTCAGTGGAGAAGCAAGTGTTGTTGTGTATGTAGTGTCTATAGGGTCAGAATGGGTGTTTCTAGGTGGCATAATGATATTGATACAATGCCAAGAAGAATTTGATTCTCAAAAAGGTTTGTACACTTATTTGTGATGTATTATATGTGATTTCAAGATTTTAAGATCTTTTGTGTGCAATTGGAGAATTTTTGTTTGCTCTCAGGTTTCCTAGTTTATGATTAAGAGTATGCAGGTCCTAAAATGGTTTATATTATGTATGGGTTTCCAAATATGTGGAATATAAAATATTGGTCTAGAAGTATGAAATGGTTATCTCTAGGTGTATAAGAAGTTTCATAGGTGGATGTTGACCAAAAGGATATTTATTGACTCTATTTATTTTGAGATTCTACAGTTTTGGGCTATGCTAGAAAAGTGGCTTGCCTTATGAGTTGAGATCTGACACTTATTAATAGGTTTAATGTCATAAATGGGTTTTCAAATCAAGTTTCACATAGATTTTAATATTTTTAGTTTTCATATTATTCATGTTTTTGACAAAATGGAGGCATAATTGGCTAGTAAGTTTATGAAGGAATTATATTATAGAGGATGATCTAGTTGTTGAAATTTTTTGTGCTTGAGGGGGCATATGAGAGTGATATATATATATATATATATATATATATATGAATTTTTAGGTCTTTATGGTGCTTCTACTAAATGGTATGGGATCTACAAGTTCTAGGTAGGGCTACAAGGAGACTAGACAGGCCTATTAAGAAGAAGAGTGTTTTTTGTTTAGTTTCTCCAAAACAAAAAGGCATTAGTATTTCAAGGTGAGTTATAAATATTGCTTTAGATCATTTTTTATCTTTGGTGAGTGGCATGAAGTTATGTTGGTGGTCCTTGAGGTGGTTTGAGAGAGAAGGCTAGTAAGCTTGTATGGTGGTTTTTCATGGTGTGTGGAGATCTGAAGATGATCAGGAAGTGAAATTGCTTATAAATATTATGGGGAGTCTCTCTTAGATGTTTATTGGTGAGTTACATCAGATTTTAGTACTTTTTTTTGCGTTCTTTCATCATTGGTTGTAGTGCTTGGTTAAAAGAGAGTGTTGGCATGGAGCAAGAGGCAGTTGTTAAGGTAAAAGAGGTAGGATCAATGTAGATGGGATTTTTTAATATCTTTATAAGATTGTATTCTTATATTTTTATTATTTTTACATCCTTAGGATCATTTGGTACCCACATTTTCATTGTGTCAAAGGGGGAAAAAATTACTATTGTGAGAGTGCTTGAAGAGAGAAAAGGAAGATGAGTTATATAATATTTTATGATGGTTGTTGAAATCAATGATAAAGGCTGATATTTTTTGAGATTTTTAAATGATGTCATGTTGATGTTATATAATTTTATAGGTGAGTGTATGAAGTGCCGTTATAGTTTAAGTGACAATGACAAAGTATGCAGTATGCTCGTCCTAGTATGCTTGAAGTTGGCTTGGTTAATCTCTGATTTTGACATGGTTAGGAATGATTAGGGATGAATATGGTGATTTTAGGTTGTGAAATAGGTCCTATAATAGGTAAATTATAAATTTAGTTATTTTTCTCATAAGTTTAATTCATCTATTAGTCCATAGTTTTCATCTAGACATTTTGGGTCCAATGGCAAAAAATATGAGTAGGTAGTTTGATGACATCATAATTTCCATGTGTGGATAATTAAAATGGATTTGGTAATATGGTTTTTATAAAATTATTCAAAATTTTATATTTTCAAATTCTCAATTTATTCAATGAAATGCAACCAAATATATGTGTGTACAAATTTGGGCTCTCAGGGATTTTGACAGTGTTTTCTATGTTCAAATAGATCTGAGTAAGCATGACTTGAGAATATTGATATATGGATTAATTAAAATATGAAATAATATCTTATTTTATAAATCTAAATTCATTCCAATAATCACAAAAAATATATGCAAGTTCAAAGTTGGTCTTCCAGGTAGTTTGACAGTGTTTTCTCGTACTTAGCCAAATTTGCATGTGGCAAGAAAAAGTTGAGTAATTATATTGATGAATTTATATTTAATATATGTGTTAGTTTCATAAATATTTAATAATAAAGTATTGTTCACTTTTGTGCCTATTTAATATGTGCTAAATTTAAAGTCATGTAATGAAGTGCATCAAAAGATATGCATGTGCATAGTTGGCTCTATGGTAGAAAAATTTGGGTGAGAAGATTAATGGAATTATATATTACACATGTAAAGGTTATAGGATCATACTATTATATTTTTGTATTCTCTTATGTGTGATATGATCCTGATATGATTCAAATATTCAATATATGCATAAATACCCTTAAATTAGGGAAACACCATATAATACTCCTTTAGGAAGGAATAACTCCACAATGTCTCTTCGAGGGGACAACCTCCAATATCCTCTTACAATAGAAGACTCAATGCTTACTTCATATCTTTACCATGATAATCATCTCATATATATATATATATATATTATATATATATATATATATATATATATATATATATACCATCTATCTAACCCATGGATGGGTAACCTCCTAATCCCAATGTAGGTTGACCATTACCCAATGTACTACTTCCACAAGTTACTCTATTATCCTCATATTATACCCATATAACTAAGGGGATGTTTGCCACATGTTGGCATCTCCATCAACCCATATATAATAATATATCATATCCCTAGGTACATAGCATTACTTCCCTCTTTGACATGTTTCATCCCTGAAACATAGGAAGAAACCAAATAATGAGTGTGTTTCAAATCATTGCACACTTGTCTCCAATCTCGATCATCTAACCATCCATATGTGATCTTGGTAGGTGATATCTCTCCAATCTTGTGTCCAAATCCATTGTGCTCCTCTGATTTTGGTCATGATCATAATTATACTGCTTTGGTGTCCAAGCATAATTATTCCTCTTTATTCCATGTACCATATTCCATTGCACTACTCTGATTCCAACCATGACCATAGTAGGTATTCTTCCATGCATATTCATAGTGATTTCCCCATTCATTCCATGTTCCATAGTATTTTTTCTTTGGATTCCATGAATATCCAAAATGATTGTTGTTATGACACTTCCTCACCTGGTTCCATGATTGTTTCCTCTCATGATGATGTGGGTGTCTATATACCTCAACCTTTTTCTATACTTTGACATTATCCACCTTTACTTCTACCTCTTCTACGTTTTCCTTCTTTGTCTCTTGAGTAGATGAAGTTTTCATTTGTAGTGTCTCTTAATCTATATCATCTAAATCTTTATCATGATCTTTATCACCTATTTTAATCTCATCCTCATGATCTACCTGGATTGTTATTGGTGCCTTTTTCACTATGATATCTTGTAAAGTGATCTTATTTTTCTTATACCAAAACTTCATGAACTTTTTTTGAACATTAATATTCATTAT